>JAHLSL010000021.1:937446-1183540 GCA_025920805.1 Petroica traversi
CCTCTCCTCTCCTCTCCTCTCCTCTCCTCTCCTCTCCTCTCCTCTCCAGTATGATGTGCCCAGGTATCCAGTGTTTCCTTGGTGGGACAGAGGTGCTCCGCTCCACATTCCTGCAGCTGGCACATTTGGCTTCAGGCAGCTGAGCTTTGACTCCTAGCTCATGATTGTGGTTTCAACTAGTTGAAAGACTCATTAAGAAAATGGATGTTTAGCATTGCAAATTATGAAGACTTTTGTGGCTTGAACTCTAAGTTATTCTCCATATGTCACTCAGAGACAGTTTCGGCAGAACTGGGTTATTGGCTTATGCTGGAAATGTTGGAATTAAAAACTCTAAGGCTGCTAAAATCCTCTTTCAATCCCAGGCATTAAAAGCATGACTCCTGTTAACTGGGGTTGCTGTTTCTGTGCCACAATAAAGAAATCAGCTTCTCGAGTGCTCAGTTATTCTGTCAATGTATTCCAGATATCTGGGCATCTCTTCTCACTCCTCCTCTCTCACTCCCTCTACTTTGTTGTATTTCCAGTTCAGATTCCTTGAGCTCAGTTCTACTCCAGAGTAAGTACTCTGTGCTACTACATATGTACTGAAAAACCCTAAATGTCCCTTTTTCACAGCTGAAACAACACAGAGATTGAGCCAAAACACGAGAGATTCACAAATTTTCTGAGCACACTTCATAAAGTGCCAACCTGATGTGGAAAAAATCTGAATCTCTTATCTTTCTTTTCTATTTTGGTGACCATGATTGTTTTCACTTGTTGTTTCAGGCTTTATTTAAAAGGTCACAGTGGAACTGCTGGAAAACAGAGTAGCCTCATCTTACATGGTGCTGAATTCAGTACAAAAGATGCTGACAACGATAACTGCATGTGTAAATGTGCTCTCATGCTGACTGGAGGTGAGTAAAACTCTGAAAATTTATGATATAATAATAGGAATCTACTGTGTTTTCATAAAGTAACCATGGATGAAGTTGTATCATGGATGTATAAGTCCTGAGTGAAAACTTCTTTTATTGTTATTACTGCTCCTTTTTTCTATACATGTACTGTCATAATGCCAATACCTCTAGATTCCTATTAGCAGAGAAAGGATTATTCAGAGATGAAGTCAGTATACTTCTGCACTGAAACCATTGCAACAATGTCAAAGAGTAAAGCATAAGTCGGTGTAATTGTTTAGGCAAGAAAGGCAAAACAAAAGACAAAAAGAAAAGATTAAAAAGGTGAAAAGAAGTTTGTGAGAAGTTGCAGAATCAACAAGAAAAAGAAGTGAGGAATGTCCAGATATTAGATATTAGATGGTAAAGTTTAGAAACAATCAGAGTCTATATTTGTAAATACATTATCTATTTCACCTGGAGTTTGTGATTCTGTTATTAAAATTTAAACTTTCTCTGTTATGTGAGCATAATGCATAAAGACACTAAATAACTAATTCCCTCACCTGTAAAACACTAGACCTGCAGCCACCTATTTAAATCTGGAAGGTTTAAGCTGATGTCCTTTGTGAGCTCACTGCCTGCCAAACTGACTGCCAGCAAGTATTGTGTATATGACTGGTATTTGTTCCCTACAGTGCAGAGAATGAATATCTAATATTATTTATCCATTCAGACTCTTAATGTTCCTAAGAATGAAAACTTCCTGTGGCAAATGATACTTATTCCTAGTCCCTATATGGGCAAGCTCATTTTTATATCTAGAACACCACATTATAGCAGAAAGCTTAAATTGAGATTGTTTGGTTCGTTGACTGTATGACCGAGAAAAGCCTTCTCTTATCTTCACATCTGATATTATTTGGAGACTATCTCTCAGTGATGTCTAACTTTCCTGGAAAAATGTAAATTTTGCAGTACTTTTGGATCAGATTGTTAAACCTGTATTATTTGTGGTTACTGGCATTCTCATTATATCCAGCTCAGGCCACATTTAGGCTCACATGAGCCTCTAAAGCAATCATCTGCTAAGAGAATATGGGTTCCCATCACTGAGAATTTATATTAGATGCACAACCCAACTCCTCATTCTCTTTTGCCAGTTGGAAGTGACCCAGATAGGAAAGTCTTTAAGGAGCCAATTTTTCAAGCTTCCCTAGCTACCTCCAGTGTTATCATATTAGAAGTTGGAAACTTCATGGGAAGTTTCATGGGAAACTTCTTCCAGTTAATAGGTGATCAGACACCACCTTTTCATTTCTATAAAAAATAAAAGCTAAGCAGATAGATCTGGAGACAGAGAGTGGATAAGAAGTCAGTAGTTTATTTTAATTAAATCTGTTGACCTTTCCCTTTAGAGAACATGCTAAATTAAAGTGCGTTATTTCAGGGCAGGCCAGAGTCTAGTGAGAAGCTCCTGAGTGTGGGTTGTGTCTGTGCTGCAGTGCAGACTCGTTTGTGTATCTGAGCTGCCTGGAAACACCTCTGCTCCCAGACAGCTGGTTCTGGGAGTCGAGCAGTTTGTTTATTTTCCTGCTCTGAGTCTATGACAGGTCAAAGCCCTGCTAAGGTCAGTCTGCTGTTGAACAACCATTCCACAGGGTTCACATATATTGCTGCAGCAGTGCCGTAAATCAACAACAAAACCACATATTGGAATATACTGGTAGCAAATGAAATGAATAGGGAGGAAAGGGGAGAATTACCAAAGGCTGAGGAAACCACAAGTACAGCAAATCACCACACAGTAACAGGAGATGCAATTAGCCTTTGCAGATAGATGAGTCTACTCTTTTGGACTAGACTCTGAGTACGGTTCCTTTGGAGACAGGTTGTACAGCACTGTCATTTTCAGTTCCTCAAAAAAGACTTTAATCATGGTAGAGCCCCCCTCAAATACTCTGCTATGCTTTGCTCCTTGAAACAACTTTCTCATTCTTTGAGAAATATCAGAAATTTCATTAAATACCAAAGCATCTTTTTGGGGAGTATATTTCAGTTCTGTACCAGACAAAGACTAATTTAGAAAAGTAGCAATAATAACAGATTTTGGGAAACCTCTTTTTTTCTGTTTTTTCTTCTTTTTTCCTCAAAAAGATATCAGACTGTTAGTTTTGGCAACATCACAGAGAGCTCTTTAATGATGAATGGTATGAAATCTGCAGGCAAGTTTCTAGCTATCTTGACAGTTTGGGTGAGTCTGTTATCTCTATGAGGTGAACTGAATATATTTATGTCAGGAATAAAGGCTGAGATAAGCCAAAGCTCAAGACTGTGATATGGTTATAATCAAGGATGAAAATAAAAATGTAAGGAAAACACACATTTCTCTCTGTGATCTTGCTGGTTGTCAGTTTTATTTGGTCTATATCATAACTATTATTCTCTCTCCTCCTATATCTCATCCCTCTTCCCTAGAATGAGAAATTAAATACTGGGAGAATAATACAGAAGCACCAATAGTGGACTGTATGTGGGTCTTGTCTTTTCGGGAGCCATGCTGTGCTACTTGGCTCTATCTTTACATAGATTTGAAGACATAGGGAATGTCTTCAAAATTACATGAATGAGCTGGATTCCTTACCCCCCTAAACTGTCATCATATTTAAATGTTTCAGCTGCTTTTTTGGAAAATTTAAACTAAACATGTTTTTTTAATTTAAAAGGAGACAAATCATATTAATTCAAATAATTTCTTAATTGTTTCAATATCTCAGGCCAGTGAACTACATAAAAAGGGTGTATGTAGATAGATAGATAGATAGATAGATAGATAGATAGATAGATAGATAGATATCTTCCCATATTATTTCAAGCCTTAGTCTGAAGAGTGCCCCAGTGAGTTGCATACACAACTTTTGTTTTTGTTTTTGTTTTGGTTTGGTTTTTTTTTTAAGAAACAGCACTAAAAATGCAACAAACTGTCACAGCAATGAGCCTATGAGTAGAAGTTCAAAATGTTTGGATTTCCAATAGAGTCCTTATGCTTTACCTTCTCTGGATCAGATTCCTGGACCAAATTCCCATCTGTTCTGCCAGATACCGCCTGTCAGCTGAGTCCTAAATTGTTTCTGCAATTGTTTTCAGTCACTGGAAAGTGACTTATGATATCTTGGCTCATTGATAAAGAGTTTTAAGGTGATTTTCTTCATTTGGCATTGACTGCAGTCTGAGGTGTTCACAAAGGTGTTTACCTTGCTGCAGGTGGGAAGTGAGAATACTGCTAAACTTCTGATCCCTAACATAATTTGGCAAAAAGACAGGGAGACTTTCTAGATGTCTTGCCAGGTTTGAAGCAGCATAAGTGGTGGAAATAAATTGTTTGTTTTATTTTACTGGAAGCAGAGGTTCATTCAACAGGAGTCTTCTGTCTCTGACAGCAGTCAATAGAGGCATAAGAGCAGTGCAAATAAGTTATACCTCCCTTGAGTATTTTCTCAGTGTCTTTTGAATCTCATGGGCTTCCTGAGTCAGAGAAATATGTATTTATTAAACACGTATTTATTGAGCCTCAATGAATTTCTCATCTATTAAGTCAGAGACTGCTCAATGACTCACAAACAATGTTGCATTCATTGCCTGTTTTTTCACTGTTTTTTTCTCCAAGTAGTGAATTTTATGGATCTCTGGCAAGAAGGGTAGGGAGGATTCATTTCAAGACTTGAAGTCATTCAGTTCTTGACTGAATACAGAAATCTGCCCATACACTCCAGTTAGAAAGGCCACAGTTTTTCTTATATTCCTCTTGAAAGAAACAATGTCAGCACACTTAAAAGTATTCAACCTGAACCCTTGAATATACACCTAATTACATAAAAAAGCACTAGTTTTTAAGTTTTATGCATATTCCTGCTTTCATAAAGAAATCATTCAGAATGGTACATTAATTGTACCATTAATGAAGTATCATTTATATTGCCAAATATTTGTATGAAAAAATGTAATTATTATGCAAACAAGAAATTGTTAGAATATTATTTGTGTTTTTTCTAGAAATATTCAAAATATTTAATTCAACATATGACTATTGAGATTTTAGCAAAAGCATTACTACCTTGGTATGTTTATCAGGGTTAAATATGGGCAACTGTAATACAGTGTTATGAGACCTTCAGGAAGTGACTAACTTTTGATATATTAGAGTATAGTCACCAGTCTGAAAGTTACATGTTATTTTTACCTAATAAAAAGGTCCCTATGAAAGGGACTGCATTATCCAGTTGATATGAAAAGCTAATGCCTTTTCATCTTATTTCCTGACATCCAAATTCTAATTGAATCTTCAGATTGTCAAGTTGTAGTCTGGTCAATCCAAAACTCTAAGGGATAAAAGAGTATAGAAATCACTTGCAGAGGTCAGTCAGTCCCTTTCCAAGACAGGTCCTTCTCTATGTATTTGTTTCTGTCTTTCTATTAATCTTCAAGATTTCTAATGTTCATTCTCATGTTAAAATCTATTATTGAGTTTGTCTACACTTAATATAAGAAAGCTTTGCATGTTGACTAATTCTATGATAATTTAAATGTGTTCCCTCTTATCATATCCTCCACCACTGGAAAAAATAGAAACCGTTCCTTTCCATTCCTTTGGAAGGTTTTTTGTTAATTTGAAATTGTTGGCAGTTCGTCTTTCAAAGTCTGACTAAATACTCCTAAATCTTTCCTGTTATATTCATTCTTTTGGACCCTCTCCCATGGCTCCACTGATAATCTGAGGTGTCATCCAAAACTTCATCCAGAGAATTACCAATGCAAAATCAAGCAGATCCTAAGTACTGCCATCCAACTTCTTTAAAGTACATAATGTCAGAGACATTGAAATATTTCTTAAAATAAATTTCTATTTCATTTGAACATTGAGGACTATTTCAATATTTTTAGATCAGAATTTTTTCTTACTGGCTTTGTTGTCAAGTGCACTAAATTTTATGGACAAAGCCAGAGGGCTAGAAATAAATTTTGACTTTCCATAAGACCCATTTGTTCCATAAATCCATACAAGTGCACCATTCTGACATACTTTGGGTCTTATAGAATGGCCTGCACTGATCCTGCTGCATTTGGAGACATTCATTATCCTCAGGAGGGAGACCAGAGGAAAGGAAAGTGAGGAAAGGGTCTGCCATCAAACGTGCAGTTTAGACACTTATTCTTTTATAATGTAAAAGTCAACTAAGAACCTCCAATTGAACCTGAGTGATCATTAAAGCTCCCAGTGCACTTCAGCCTTACAGTGCATTCATAGGTTGATGAGCACTAGGTCACTAAAAAGAATTTTACATGCATACATGCTTAATTGCGAGTTATACAAGCCAAAAAAGCAAATCTGTTGGCTTTGCTTAAAGAGCCCTTTTTTAATACTGCTTTTGACAAGGAGGATTCTATTGTGCAAAAATTATGCTTGTCACTTCAGAAAACCATTATAAAATATGTTTGTGGGTTGTTTTTTTTTCTTTTACTATTGTTACTCATTTGAGCAATGCCCGCTTTTTAGGTATTTATTGCAGGAATTTGTGGAAATTATTTCAATATACATTCGTATTCAGAAAAAGATATAGTACAGTATAGATATAAAATAGTCTGGAGCTCAACTATCTGGGATTAGATATCAATTAGCTGGTTTAAGCATAAAAATTTGTTTATTAATTTACAAAGCTGACATGAAATTTAGCAACTTCCCATTGTTTATAGCAACTTGAACTAAAGACCAAAGAAAAATCATACACAGTATGTGAACCTACTTTAACTGTTCCAGACAAACAGCCATGTACAGTGAGGACTCATTTTTAATTGTATAGCTGAACTTTCAAACAACTTATCTATGTATTATTTCATTTATATTTTGTCTGGAAAATATCTTTTATGACATTATGATATTTTAGGGATCTTTATTACAAACAGAGATGGTAGTTCTACTTGTATGATACGAAATATTAGAGGTGGGCTAACTTAAAAAATTGAATTGCCCCTCAGGTCAAATCTATAATTAGTGACTTTTTGATCGCAACAGCTTGAAGAAACCACTTCTCTTTCTGAATAAAAACCCTTTTAACCTTCTCATGAAAGCCTTCTTTTTTCATTTCACTTTAAAATCTTACTTTTATTAGTATTTCTTACAATGCCCATTCTCCATCATTCTCATGCCTGATTCAAATGGAAATTATTGCCAAAAGTTCTCTCCAAAGTTAAAATCTTGCTGTGATTCAAAGATGACCTTATACTTAATTGGGAAATGGGAAAGCCATTATCTCATAGAGAAAAATAAACAAGATTCTTCATAAGAAAATTCTATGAACTCCAGGTAATAAGACAACATCTGGCTACTGAGTGTCTTTCCTTGGGTCAGATTGTCTCACAGCTCTGGAACTGCCTTATTTGGTGTTTTCTGAAATGGCAGTGCTGCAGGTGTATCTTTCAGAAACCTCAGGTTTATGTTCCCCTACTTCCTCATAGCTCATAACATTCCTCTTTCCCCCAATATACAAAACAATTTTAAAAAACATTTTCTCTGCATTCATTCAAAGATGTGAGTTTTGAAGTTGAGACAGGCAGCAGGAAATCTTGTGATAATCTACAGGGAGTGAATACCTTTCAGAGGACTGCAGGGGAGCATGGAGAGAAATAACCATATGGAGAAAAAAAAGCCACCATGAAGCAAAACAAAAAAAAACAAACAATAAAACCCCTGACCCACCTCACTGAAAAAAAAATGGAAAAAAAAAAAAAAAAGACAGTGAGAAAGTAAACTCAAAGTTTTAATGCAATATTAGGAAAAATCTTTCAAACATTAATTCATTCATTCTCACTAACAAGAACAGTACAATAGGAAAAAAGTTAAGCTCATTAAAACATATTTTGAAAGAAGTGTCTATTTAGATGAAATCTATGATGAGAGCAATTACTCACAAATGTTTTATAAAATTATGTGTTTCTTTGGCTTATTCAATTTCTTACCTTGATTTTTTATGGCACTGAAAACCTTCATCCCAAAACAGACGATTTATGCATCTATTCCTGTTCCTTTAAGATTAAATAGTAACTAGGTCAGCTTGCCATATCTTCATCCCAACACCATAAACAGAATGCAGCTGCATCTGGGTTCCAGCTTTGACAAGTGAGGATTAGGATTTCTCTGTTTAACTTCATCTTAAATTTCTACAAGATTATACTGTGGTTACAGTAAAACATCAGCTGTACAACTTTCCCTTTCTTTGGTTATTACCCCCTTAGGTATAACATTGAAATCAAAGGGAGGTCAGCTGCACGAAAATAGAAGATTGTCAGAATTATCTGGCATAAATTCATCCCTCAAGATTTCATTATGAAGTGTTACTTCTTAAAAAAAACCAAACCACTAAGTACTTTCCAAAATCTTAGGAATTACAAGACTAAAGGCATAAATTATGTGGATCTGAATACAAAAAACAGAGTAAGCCCTGGTTCTGAGGGCTAAACAGAATCAATATCATATCAGTGGCAGTAGTAAACTGTAGATTAAAATACTTTCATATAATGCATTCATTATAAGTATATAAGAGTCTAACCACTAAATATGATGGAATTGGAGGATTCCCTGGGACAGTGAACATTGTTTAAAAGGAGTTTGTCACAGTTTAATTCCTTTTTCAGCGGTCAGAGTGGAAAACTGAATATTTCAAATTCTGCATTCTAGTCCACAGTGACACCTGTAGAATTCTCTATGCACTTACTGGATGATCAGCTTGCTACACCAGTACTATGAGAAAATGCTTTACAAGGGGTGCTGGGAAGATTGCAATGCTGTGATGTGCAGGCTGAAACAACTTTTTTTTTAAAAATAAAGTAGCACTTAACTATCAAAATCAAAAGTCACTGCCTAATCTTTATGATTTTATTTGCCACATGACACAAATGTTCAGTGCAACCACATTCCATGGAAAGATGCATAAAACCTGTGCTAAAGATTCACTAAATTATAGGTATCGCTATGAAAAAAAAGCCCAAACAGTAATCTTTCTGACAAATAGAACTCCTAGCCACAGAGGTTAATATATTTTTGACATATATTTGCTTTTTGCAGTTTGGGAGTTCATTCTGCCTTTCTCAGTCTGAACTAAGCATCTTTCTGTTAGTATACATAGATACTCTGCAAGGTGTTGGAGAGAAAATTCTGTTCCCATCAAGGTATCCAGCAAAATTCCCACTACTTTCAGTAGAGTCAGCATGTCACCTAGTTTATCTTTGTGAATTTGTGTTCTGAAGTCCTGGTGTTGCCAAGTTTCATGTTATATGGAATCTTTCTTAAAACTCTAGCTCCCATGGCAATTTAAAATTCACTTTAACAAGAAAAGATCTTGGAGAGATAAACAAGAGAGTTCAGTGATTAATTTTATCTTAAAGCAGCAATTTAAAGCAGGACAGTGCAGCCCCACAATTCTCATAATACAGTTGCTATAAATATCTAATCTGGGAGCAACAATAACTGAGCAGTTAAACAGCAATAGTTAAAGCAATAGAAAAGGGCTGGCAAATAAAATTAAATCATGCTTATACTAAAAATAAAAAGTGAAATTATGCAAAATACTTTTGAACTATAGTATTTTTCTGAGGTTTAAATGAAAAATTCAATATTGTCTAAATATTAAAACTGGTTTATTTTTCTTTCATGTTCTTCTTTTTACTTCACATACTGCATATAAAACTAGAATGGGTTGGTACATAATTACTTTTGCAATTTGCAAATACACATGTGTGTTCTCCAGCATTGCTAACTATAGAATAGCACAAAAGAGCAAAAAAGGAAAATATGAAAATCCCACACCAGCAGTATTTATGAGCTATTTACCAGAATCTGCTAATCAGCTAAACCTATATAAATACATAGTGCACTTGTGGTTTAAGTTTTTGTCTCCGTGGTTTCAGGGTGGTGGTTTGATGCCTGTGGCCCCTCCAACCTCAATGGGATGTTCTACACAGCTGGTCAGAACCACGGGAAACTCAATGGCATCAAATGGCATTACTTCAAAGGTCCCAGCTACTCCCTGCGCTCCACCACCATGATGATTCGGCCTTTGGACTTTTGAAGGAGTTCCACAGAGGGTCCCAGGAGAAGCCAGGCTGGCACTGCCCTCAGCAGCAGCACTGTCACAGTCTGGAGGTAAAAGGCAAAGGGCTTCTTGGAAGCAGCACGGAGGGACGGTGCAAAGTCGCTTCGCTGTCACTCCATAACCTGCAAACACTTCCCAGCAGTCACCCCACAATTTGATTACTGGGGGGGAGCTTGGTTTAGAAGAAGGTGGATGAAATGATTTTCCAAAGAACTGGACTTGGCTATTCTGCCCCAAATTGGTGCTTACCAGTGGATTTTACTTTATTTTTTTTTTAATTCAGCAACAGGATCAGAATTTGAAGAACTGAAACATATCCACCATGGTCTATTGAGTAGAATGTTATTCAGCAGTGAAATGCCAACATTATACCCATGAAAAAGGATTACAGAGATACTTTTATTAAAACTTGTCTTCAAGCATCCAAGGAGACCACTCCAAATATTTTTTTTCTTAAATGAACTGAATTTGAATAGTGGATGGATTTATGTTAATCCCAGAGTCAAATTATTTCTGCAAATATTATTTTTCATTAAATACTTTAAGGACAGGTTTCTAATAAATAAACTGAGTAAAACAAATGGATAATGATAAGGATTATAAGCATAAATTCCTCAGTTGCTCTGTAGAGGTAAATCAGATTATTGGCATAATCCCTGAGCTAGGATTTATAGTGTGATAGCAAAAGTAGCTGTGTTTTAAGGTTTTTCCTTTCTTTCATTAAAGGCAGCCTGAATGTCATGTAGAATAATTAATAGAAGGTTTAAAGAATGTGAAATATTATCCTAGAGAAAATATAGGATTTTGCACAGAATTTTTCCATCAGAAAAACACAGGAAGGCAAACTGTTAGGGTATAAAAGAATTACATAAAGGCATAGCTTAAGGCAATGGATTAATTTTACAGTATCCTTGCATGTACGCAATTTATCCTTAATTATTTTACTTTTTTATTACATTTTTGTGAATATAAGAAGCATGCCAGTTCTACACAGTGCTTAGGCTAAAACTATAAAAAATACTCATCAGAACTGTATGAAAAATAAAGAATTGTGAACTTGTAAATATCATGTTTATATTTCCTGCAACAGTCACTTATTTTGTACAGGCAACCCTGAACCCATGCAAAGGGTGAAAAGCCTCAAAAGGATATAAATATTAAAGAACTTGAGATGACTTCTTACAGGTTGCTAACAAGTAATTTTGTTTTATTATAATGCTGCAGAAGTGTGGGACTATAGGGAAACATAAAAGCCTTCTAATAACAAGCAGTAAAGTAACGAGTGGCCTACGAGGGTATAGAGACAGCTCTTTCCATTTACAGCCCTTTGTGATTAAGTCATACGAATAAAGTCCATTTGGGAAAGTAGTTTGCAGTCATTCCACTTCTGCTGGAAATAAAATGAAAACGTTTACCCTGCTACCACTGTTATCAAAAATTAATATTTTCATCAATTAAATTGGGACCAACGTGGCACACAAAATCTGCACATGATGAGGCATTAGCTCATCTCTTTGTTGCTTTGTTCCATTTATTGAACTGTTCCTGAGATGAGGCACAACAATGATCTGAATTGTGATAATTGTGTGGTTTTTTTCCCTTTACTTTTTCACCTTTTTTCATTTAGTATTTTATTTCAATGCAATAGAGAAAAAAAATACTTGGATATTTTTAAGCACCTCTTCCTAAAGATCACAAGGTTATAGTACCACTGTGGGCTGTTGCAGCCCCTAAGGGTTCTCTGATTTTGCAACAATTTGACATTTGTTTCATTTTAAGTGGGAAGACTTTTTCTTTTTAGTTGTATATATTTATATTTATATTTGAAATAATCTTGACTAAGGGTTAATTTGAAGTTTTCTGCTGAATAAGTTACCAAACTACTCTTTTTGCAGCACTTTCTTCACAGATACGTTTGTCCCAGTTTCCAGCAGGTTTTTTTTTTAATGGTCTTCATTAATGTGCAAAATATGCAGTCTGTCTTCTACCATATTCTCAAAAGATAGTGTTTTGCAGGTCTTCAAGTTAAGAATGCCATTTTTGCAGATCCTTTTGCAAAAGGCAAAACACATTTAGAATTAAAAGCATGATATTTACTGTTTATTTATCTGGGTTTGAAAAAAATGTGGATTTGTTTTCCTATCCTTTATAATAAAACATTTTAAAAAATTGTGGAGTCTGTGATTTTCTTTGCTCTAAGTAAAACTTTTTGTGACAGGCTGATAACATTTCAAAAGCCACTATCTCTCCTTGTAATAAATAGTAATAAGTTTAGACAGAGTGCAGGAAGCAAGGAACTCTAATTCAATTATCCAGTAAATATTTTTTCTAACTTTTCATATCTGTATCCATACTTCAGTAATTTTTTCCTGAATTTCCTTGAATGAAATCATGGGCCTATATTCCTTATCTTTGGTTCAAATCATACAACTCTCTATGAATCTTTAAAATACAAGTTTTCTTTAATTCAACAGGCAAAGATACAAATTGAAGTGTGATGTTTTCCTTGCCTTATGATATGTTCTTCTATCACCCATTCAATCAGGTTGTGTGACAGTGACAAATCTCCATGGGTGTCTTAGCCAGAAATTCCTTCTGCTCCATTTGTATGCCTTTTAACGCTACAGTGATCAGTTTCAATATCTCTTTGTCATCAATTTATCCTCATTTTCTCAGGATTTTTTTTCTTGATTGACTTGTTTGTTATGTTCCTCCAGGGAAACCCAGCTTCTCAAATCAACACTGGAACTGTAAGGGACTATACACATAAAAGCACATTTTTCTCCTAAAGTTGAATGACTATGTACTGCACAAATGGAAGAGTTGCAATTCATAAAAATGCTGAGTTTGGGGTTGAATTATATTAAAATCCTACTTGCCTTGACAGGTAATAAAAAATTAGTCATTGATCAGTGGTAATAGTAACTTTACTATTAACCCTTCACAGACAGTTTCTTCCTGATTTATAAAACAAGAATACACATTTTTTTGACAAACTAATAGATGTGTTTTCCAAAGTATATTAATCCCTAATTTTTAATATCTTTTGTGGCTGGAGATGTTATTTAAATGCACACTTTTCTAAGTGCCCTAGCATCCTGTACTGACCTATTAAGTAGGTAAATCATCCACGTTTATGATCATTTGTACAACTGTGTCCCAAGACAAAGTTCCTTAAAAAATCCTTCCAGCTATAAAAACAACTTTCTTCTCTGCAGACTTGAAGCTCAAACCACAGCTCTGACTATGCCTCAAATAATCTTGTTTGGGATTGGCAAAGTTTCCCCTTCTCCTCTGGGAAGAACAGAACTGAAATAGCAATCACAACAAAAGCTTAATTCTCTAGGTAGGATCAAGCGTAATTTACAACCAGTCTGTGCTGCAGTTGTGCCAAAAAGCATTCCTGCCTACCAGCTTTTACATGAGCTGGACAACTTGAGGTGAGAGGCACAAACCCCTGAATGCAGCTGCTGCTGCTGCTGTCTGACTCTTAGCTCTGGTGTGCACACACACACAAATCCATACACCAGGAGAAAACTTGACGCAGCCAGTCAAAATTATCTTGCCTAAATTTTAACTAAAGGAATTGTAATCTCAGGTGAAAAGAAAAAATTAATTTAAGAGCCAATGTCAAGCTGCAAAAGCAGGAAGAAGAAAAGACAGGGATATGGGACTGTAATGGACAGAGGGAAAAGACAGACAGATAGAAAAGAGTTGAAAGGAAGGGATTACCTGTGAGGCACAGCAGCTTCATATTTACTGTGCCATGACTATCACACATTTTGGGAACTCCGTAGTCCTCTAGCAGTGCCCAAACCCTCTCTTCCTGGCTCTTACTCATATGAGTAATAATCTGTGGATATTATTTCTTTTTATATACTCTGAGTAGTTTGGTTTACTCTGGTTTCGTATGTCTGCATGTTTTTAAAATTTTTGCACAGGGACCAATTTATTATGGATTTTTGAGAATACATGTTGCTTGTGATTGTGTCGAGTTAGTTGCGTAGCTATGATGCCAGAATGATTTTTGTCTTTTCTTTTATATACCTTTTACACAGTTCTGTGTATCCACAAGTATTACCAGTATGCATACTTGCAACCTTTTACTTAGTTTAGTGCTTAGTGTTTTGTAAGTGCTCTGCAGGCCCTGAGACTGAACACCCCAGAACTGCAGAGCCAGGGAGACCAAACATTCCTACTGTCTCAGGAAGCCAAGGTCTCCTAGCAGGACAGATTCTGTAAACTAGGGGTTAGCCCACCCCAGCCCCATTATTGGCCCCCTTGTTAGATATGCTGATGTGTAAAGTCTATAACTGGTGTGTGTGATTGACGGTGGGTGTGCATTTGGCCACGCTGTCACCTGGGTGAAGTGGATGCATCAAACAGGATCCTGATTAAAATACTGAGGTAAAGACCCCAACCCCTCTAACCGTGTCTAGTTTAATTTTCCATAACACCAGGAAAAGGCATCAACTCGTCCTGGAAAAATGAGGAAGTTCCTTTAGAAAATACTGCATTCTGCTGCAATATCCGCACAGATATTTCATTCATTTAAGTACTGATGATGAAGTAGAACCTATGCTCATCCAAAATCTGTGAAGTTGGAGACTTTGTTCTTCCACTAGATAAAATTTCTAATGCCCTGTGCAGTTTTCTGAGCCAGTGAGCTCAATTAAAAAACATTAAAGAATGGATATATGCAGTAAATATGACCCTGCAATGATATATTAAAATGCATCAAGGCCTGAACACCAGTCCTGTGTTTTGGTAGGAGGGATCTTGAGCCCTGAAGTGTTACCATAAATTTTATTCCTCCTCTTACACTTCTCCCCTTTCTCCCACTTTTATAGTTCCCCTATGGGTCCTCTTAAACTGCTGGCAGTGTTTGCCTTCTGCTGCCTGGAAGCAGAGGAGGCAAGCACCACATTTAACAGAAGATCTGCAGAT
Source organism: Petroica traversi (assembly GCA_025920805.1). NCBI lineage: Eukaryota > Metazoa > Chordata > Aves > Passeriformes > Petroicidae > Petroica > Petroica traversi. The sequence continues at coordinate 952,424 of JAHLSL010000021.1, forward strand.
GTTTGGTCATAACCAGCTCCACCACCTATGGGGAGAGCAAAGTCACTCCCCACCAAACCATAGGTAAAGAACATTTCTTGACTCTTGTCATTTGCTCTGCAAGGTTGTAAAATGGAAAATAAGGCACACAGAGCTCCTTCTTTCAACTTAAACAGGAAGTGGATGCTTTTCCAGGTCAGCCCTGAAAGGGACTCTGGAAGAGTAACTCATAGGCAGCTTCTCCACCACAGAAGGAAATGGAGACAGGGAAAAGTCTTAAACAAGGTAAAGGGGAAATGAAAAATCTAGATACACTAAAGTGGGTAAGAAAGAGTTGAGTGAGAAAAATGTGTATTATAGAATAAGAAGACTAAGAATGCAAAGGAATCCAATTAGGAAGCTGAAGGCAAAGTTGGCAAAAGGCAGCCAGACTGACAAAAATAACACAGAGAAACAGCAAAGATGAAAACACCGGATAAGAAAAAATGAAGAAGAATTCAGCAGAAGAATCTGTTAACATATTTATTAGAGAATAATTAGTATCCAATAATTTTCCAAAGCCTAAAGGAATATTATCACTTTTTTACTTTCTGCTTTTATTTATTATTTACAATGTAGTGGAGGTATACTGCGAAAATCTAAAGCAATACTTAAAAAGCAGTTCCTTAGAGGAACTTTTGCTAACATGCTGCCTGAGAAAAAGTTGATGCTTTTAGTATGAGACACAAATCCAGCCAGTAGAAAAGTCTGCTTTGGATAATATTTACTCTTCCATTAAATATGTGGATCTTCATTCTTTTGCAAACCACTAATACTTCTATTTAGAATCATTGTTTGCTCTAAACTACACATCTCAGACCTAATCTCATTCAGCAGCATTGTCAAACCCCTGGCTTGTTCTATTTTGAGTAATGGAGCAGAACTCCTGTACATATTTTACTCTTCTTCCTTAGAAGGAAATTTTTTAAATTTAATTTTATAATTTTTTAAAATTTCAACACATCTGGTTTGGAGTTCATATTTCAACCACCAGAGATGCTTATTTATCCTCTCTGATAGCTTCACTTAGTGTTGTTCCTTCTGTAAACCCCCCAGCAAAGTTCTCCTGAATTAATGCAGTGATTCTTGTCACCATCTTCTGCTCTGCCTTCACGTAGAGTATCCCACAGCCAGGCACCAACATTGTCTTTTTTGAGGGGTTTCTTGCAGTCCTTCCAGGAATGCTGGAACTCCTGGGAGCAACATCAATTCCAATCCTGAGGCCCAAAATCCTGCTCCTGGGTCCCAAAAATCCCTGTGCCCTGCCCAACAGCTGCCTCCTCGCTGCCACACCAGGGCTGTCTGTACCTTCATCCAGGTAAAGGGGGCGTCATCAGGTCCCCCCCAGTCCCTGTTTCCCTCCCACACATTTCTCTCGGAATACCTTCCTGTGCCAGTCCAGAGAGGAGGATGGCCCAGCAGCCACCACAGCAGCTGTTCCCATGAATGATGTCTCTGCACATTCAGCTGCAGCCTGTGCACATTTTACAGCAGCCCTTCTGGAGTGAAGGGAATGACTTTAGAATGCCTGGCCACAGGAGAAAGACGATGCAAATAAATGTCAATATTTTTTGAGAAGTAAAGAGGCATTAACCAAAGGCTTTTCCACTAATTTATTCTATGTATTAGATTAAGGAACCAGTGCTAGTTTTGCTACAGGGGCAGACAGACAGTTTTCTAAACAAATAGGTTCTAATGTCCCTTGGTTTTAATGCGTTACAAAAGCTTTGGTGTTAGTTTGGAGTTTTCGAGGCTTTGGGAAAAGACAGTAAGAAGTACACCAGACTTTGTCTGGCAAAAAATAAGTGTATAAGCAAGAGCAGTAGCAGTTTTGCCCACAACAATGTGAAATGAAGAGATAGAAAATTTATATCTGTTACTGAATATGGGTTTACGAACAGAGATTTCATCAGGAACCAATATCACTCTCACAGCCTCTTTTTGATTGAGAGACTTGTACAAATTTGCTTGACAGCAGCATCTCCTCAATCTCCTTTTCAGCCAGTGTGAGCTACTCCAAGCCCAGAGAAAAGAGCAGAAAAACTGTCTAATCTAAAATAGATTAAATGTAAGTATATATAAAATGTCAGAAATCAAAGATCTACAGTGTGACTAACCTGTTCAGGTGAAGATTTTACACATGTAAGCACTCATATTTTCAGTGCAATTAGATACAATATAAATATATAAAACATAAAGCTTAAGTAGCCCTTGGATGTGTGGTAAGGCAAGCTATCCTGTCGTCTCATCTCTCTCAGAGATGCAGAGAAGCCCTTATTCCTGAAGTTTCTGCTGTCTGCTGCCACCTGTGGTTCAAAAAGGAGCTTTTCCAAAGATGAATTCATCACCAGAATCAGCTAAATGTGCAATGAGAGATCTATGCAAAGGAAACTGAAGGGACTAATAAAAACGATCAAGATTTCTAGTGTAGGCATCAAAATGAAGTCTATAGTTACCTGTTTTCAGTCTTTGAAGTACTGAACTCCCACTGATTTCAGTTTATTCCGAGTGAATTAAAAATACATTGGTTTATAGCAGCATAGACTGTCCCTAAAGAAAATAACTATATGTACGGAATAAAAAGTTTCTCAAAAAACCACGGATAATGGAGAAAGGGGAATAACATAAAACCATTCTAAAAATGCAAGTTGCAGTTACTACATTTTCCCTAGACCAGAGATACACATCAGGAGTCCTAAGGAAGATGCAAAAAAAAAAAAAAAAGAAAGTTGGAACTGAACTATATTTGAAAAAAACCACATTAAAATTGTCTTCAAGACAAATTCTCAGAAGTTGTAAAGGCAAAAATCCAATTTCTTCTTTGAATCTAAATTTAACCAATTTATGCATAATTAGTTATCCTGAATGTTTTAATTGCTCTCTCTCATAGGTTTTATCTTATGCTCCAAGAATTGCATTTCAATAGAGTTTTTGATTAATGAAGACTAATTAATTGGGAAATGAAAATTTTCTGATTTTATATTTTTAACTCTCTTACTAATCAGCTCATTTCAGTGCCTTTATTTTCTCTGGAGTCCTGTTCAGCAATGCAAAAGATACTTTGTCTTTTCAAGAGTTCAAAAATTCCTGTTTTCTCATTAAGTGCACCTGAGTGATATTTGCCATGGGATGGGCCAAATTAATACCTTCAGAGTAGCCCAAACTGCTAATCCTGTTGCCATGCATAAGCTATCTCATTTCGCTGACCTTTCACTTTCTAGTGTTCAAACCAGAGTCGCACTGAGGTTAGGATTCACAGGTCACAAGGCCACAGATAACCTTAGATATTAGCAGGATTTCATGTCATTTCTTACAGAAACCAGAAGTAAATCAATATTTAGAAAGCTGGAGGAGCCCATTTGTTTGTGCCCTCTTGTCCACTTTGAGTTACAAAAGCAGCCAACTTAGTATCTCTGAATGAATAAAAACGAATGCAGATGAAAGAAAACAGAAGGAATTTGATTACCCACTGGACACAAGCACAATGGACAGACAACCATTCCATGGCTGTCCCAGAGGTGCTCCAGCTCCACAGGCAGGTTGATGGTGCCTGTGGGACAGCATGGAAGGGCTGGCACTGTGTTACACAAGCAGGGAAATTTCAACCTCAGAACCTTTGCTGTTAAGAAACATAGAACTGCAGAAAAGGTACCCTTAGAAAAGCAGCATTTTGAATGGTGTTTTAATGGCTGAAAAGTCATTTTTCACAGTAGCTGGACCTGGATCTGTGGTTCAGTTCTCATCTACTTTGCAGATGACCTGCAATCTTGGAGGAAAATGGAAAATGAGACCAATATCCTTCCTGAAATCTTCTTTGAGTCAAATGAAACTCTGGCCATGAGGGAACTCTGATACCACATTCCATGTTAACAAAATCAACCTTTCTCACTATTGCACAGCCTTAAGGGGCCCAAATCAGCATTATTATTTCACACTTCTAGATGGACATTTCCATTTATGAGATATACATTGAAATGTTTTGCAGATGTGATTCTACAGATCAGTTTGTTGACTCATAACAAATCTCACGGCTACCTAGTTGTGGAGAACCAAGATTGGTACTTAATGCCACAGATTTCTTAAATGGGATATTTTCCAGTTGACTACCCATGAGGAGCATATGAGGAGCATATCCAGGAACCAACACTTTCAGAGAATATCACACTTAGTGAATAAGAGAATATTACTGTCCTCATGACAAGCAGTCCTACTCCTACTAAAGAAAAGCAAAGCTAGAAAATAAAGTCAATGTACTTTTCAAAGTACTTTGGCTGTACATTGCATAGAGAACCAAACTTTCAGTGGGGACAGAATTGCCTCCTGGCCATACCTTTCCTTCTGGTTTTAGCCAGAGTCTCAAAGTCTCTCTTTCAGCCAGAGACATCAAGTGTCTCTTGATGTCTTTAGCTCCTAGACCTCTGGGACAAGTTCAGCACCTATTAAAATGGATCCTGAATTTGTGGCCTTTAATCTGGAACATAATATAAATAAAACCAAACCAAAACAGAATCTTTCTTTCTCTACAAAAATGAAGTCAGGGAATGCTAGTTGGCATTATTTCTTTCTGTATTCACTTTTTTAGAAACAACATTCAACAAGGATTTACACAAAAAAGCAAGGCAGGGAAAACAAAGACACTGCAGTCCATGAGATTTCTCCATCGTCAATGGGAAACTCATTCATGTACCTGTATGAACCTCCTACTGGCATCACAAATCACCATATTAAAATGCTATCCAGGAGAGAACATGCATAGCAACATACCAAGCATGTCAAAACATGGAATGGCTTATCAAATAGATCTAATTTGTAAGAGAAATCTTTATTGCTCAGTGAGTGAATTGTGAGATTAGTGTCATGAAAGGGATAAGCCTGGTATTCCACCAGGAAATACCAGGTTACTCTGTGCATCCTGAAGTATTTGTCTCCAGATAGTGCTCTGCACATTGTTATCAGAAAGGACGATTCCACGATAAGCAGCTCTAATAAGCAGCCAGCAGGACCGTGCCTAAATTAAATGCCCTCTTTGGTAGTGTAAAATGAGCTTCACTGACAGGGGTAAGATTTCGCCTTTCTTCTGCCATAAAGGCCACATCCCCGAGGGAGTCTTCTCTACTCTTGTCATCTTTCTTTGTTTGCACTGCTCAGCTTTAAACTGAAATTTCCCTAGGTCATCCTTCTTCTTTCTTTGTTTTTCTTCCTTCTATAAAATGCATTTGAAATGCTTTAAAATATTAACATAAGCACATCTCTAAAATGGCTCCATTTATACAGAACCTTTCAACAGCCCTGTTGCAATTAATAATTTTGAAACCTTTTTACTGTTCCTTCACATGACACCTATGAAGAGGAACCAGAAATTCAGCTAGATACATGTAAACTGCAGCTGCACTACTGGGGCAGTTAAGTAGGTGCCACTTGAAGGCTTGTCAAGGACCAAGCTGTCCTTTTCAGGCTTCATGTCTATACATCATAGAGCAGAAAGAAAACAATACAAAGCCTCTTCTTTCCTTTTTTCAGTTTGCTGTGAGTGGCTGAAAACTAGGACCCTCCCGTGTGCACTGGCAAGAGGGTACAGGCTGACAAGGGAGATTGAACAGCTTCTTCTGGGCAAAAAGAAAAAATTAAACATTCTGTCTCTAAAAGTCATGAAACTATTTGTCAGTGACTTGGAAAAGTTGGTGGACACTTCAGCATCCAGGATCATCTGGGTGGCTTGAAGATGGCTGAGTAGGGCACTGTTGCATGTGCAGCCTGGTCAGGATTCTTGCTTAACTTCAAGAGAAATCTTCTGTTGTCAACCAGTTTTTACTTTGCTTAAGTTGGACTACTGCCATAATTCCAAGATCAGGCCCTTTGTTGGGTGGTGTCCTGTCACCAGCAGCATTGCTGGTGATTAGGGGTGTAAGAGCTGTTTCTGCAGAACAGTGAGTGCCTGGGCTATTCTCAGCCAGGACATGGCTTATTCCATCTTGGCTGTAGTACCCAAAAAACTGATGGGCAATTTCTCAAAAACAGTATAAATCTCATACTCAGACTTTCTCATATTTTACAGCCTATGAACTTTGGAACACTATGTACTATTTTCCAGTGGAAATTTTCTGCTGAGTTATTCTCCGTCCTTATTTTAGATTTCTTTATTTTACTTTATATATCCAGGTGAGACACAGCAGCTGAAAAATGAGAACCTGTCACTTCTTGCCTGTGTTTAATGTTGGACTAAGGGAAAAAAACCAGCAGGCTGAGGAAATATCGGGAGATTCTTTGTAACTTGGATAAACAGAATTGAGGAAGAGGAGAAGGCACTGCAATTAAAAAGGCATAAAGGTATGTCTGAGAATGCAGGCCTCTCAGATCATCACAGAGCTTCCATCACACAACCTACTAGAAATAGTGGGAAAAAATGGAGCATGATCACTTCAGAGACAAACCTAAAAATTGTGGTATGGCATTGGTGATGCTCAGACAAAGAAAATACTTAAAAAATAGCAAGCATGATCTTTGTCTTTGTCTTGGGGTGACTGTCTCACTGAGGTGTGAAAAAGTGAAGGAAGAAAGGGACATGATCAGACTGAATTCTGGTCAGTTTTGTGGTGCTCTGATTACTACAGCCTGGACAGTTGCTTCATTTGCTGGAGATGGAGCTGCCCAGTTTGTGTTCTCTGGCCCCTGTGCTCCCTGAAAAGCTCCTTCACAAACACAGGCACTTGAAAGGAGAAGCAGTAATTCAGGAAATCTCCTAACGCAGCAGGGTTACATTTGCAATATGGAAGGGTTAAGAGTGAAAACCAAAGTAGTTTAATTCTATTTTCAGAAATCGGTACCTAACACAGGATTATCTTTAATGACAGACATGGAGGTGTCAAAGGACTGTGTCAGGTTTCAGACCTTTTCATAGTTTAAATTCCTGTGTTTAATCAAAGGTTAACTGAATCATTTCTGTTAGAAGAATTACTTCAGCAAGGTGCTCTTGTGGGTGGCCTACAATAAGTAATCCCAAATTCAGGCTGCAGTCTCCTACATGCAAAAATATTTCCTGTGCATGTCTATGTGTACAGAAAATATATGTGACAGAACATACAGAGTCTCTCAGGGCACTGCAAAGTATTTCTAACTTAAATTATTTCTTAACTGCTTCATTCCTTAGCTGAATATTGTTTTTTTGTTTTGACTCCTCTAAAATTATTTTCTATCAAACTGCATAGAACGAAGTAATATCACTTAGTTTTCTTTAATTATTGAGTGTCAGAACTAACATCAACAGCATTTCAATTCATTTTGTAAGGCTGCATTTTCTTATTTTTTTCCTGCACAGCCTATTATTTATAGAAAAATACAGGAATTAAACTTCTTTGAACTGATAGCTTATTGGTTTGACAATACTCAGCATTTATACATGAACTAGGACAGAAAATAGAAATTGATTCATATCCTGCAGTTGAAACTTCTGTGTTATTTTTTTTTTCCATCTCTAGTAACTAGTAGTGCAAATAATTTCTGTGAAAAATATAGTAGGCTGCAGAATCCATGGATTCTTTATGTTCTTATGGAGTTTTGTACAAAGTTTTGAACAATTTTCCTTCATCTCCTTTATTCCGTGTTTGGTAGCTTTGTTGTTGTTCAGTTTAGTTGATGTTAACACCTGGAATGTTAATAACTTACAAGGATAAGCTTTCTCCAAAATACTTCTTTTGATGAAATTTATGTTTTCATACTTCACAGAACTTGATTAATTATATATAAAATTTCTATGGTATCATGAATTATATAAACCTTTAAAGGCTTGGTGTATCTGACACTTATTCTGGATCTTTTTGTAGGATTTTCAAGTCTAAAAAGGTGAATGATGTCATTAACTGAGCTGTTTTAAGAAAATTTCAGCCCAAAAACCTTTCCACTACAACCAAATATCAAAAATATGCTGGTCTATTTCTACAAAATGTGTCTTCACAGAAGGTTTGCCATTAAAAAGAAATATTCAGGGAAGGGGAATTTCTTCTTAGTAATATTTGTGGTTCCACTAAAAACCTCAGAAGAAAGTGTGTGGGTTTCTAATGAAAGATCCACATATTTTGGTATTATGGTGGAAAAATTCTACTTTTTTTATAGACTCCTCCTTTTCCATTCCCAAATTTCCCTAAGGAAATCAACAATTAAATACGAAAAAGAAACAATAGTTATTGGTTTTCTGAAAAGGAAATTGTGGGAAAACTTTAAATTCCTACCACTTCCCTCTCTATTTTAGCTAATATAAAAGCATGATTAAGTTTCTGAAAGCATATTCCTAATTACTTCCTCTGCAGTACAAGCATAACTATTCCAGCTCTTCTAGAATCACAATTGTATAAGGAAAGAAGTGATAAATTGAAAATAGGAAGTATGTCTTATTTCAATAGTGACCAAGTGACTTGTACAGAATTTAATGAAAAAATTGAGAATTTTTTGATTACGTATGTTTTTCAGTAACATCCAAAGAAAAAACACTGTTTGTCTCAAGCACCTCCAAAGACAACACAGGACTTGAGAACAATCCAACTTTATGTAAGCCATAAACTGGCAGTCAATTTCATGCTCATCATCCTGTAATTCTCAAAACGATACAGCAAAGTATAAGAAGTAGCAGGAATTCTTTTCCACTTCCAGACAGTGCAAGAAATCCTTTTTTCCATATATCTCCTTTTGTTTTTGACTCTGGCTTGATTCCAAACTCATCTTCAATCAAGCAGCCCACATGGAAATGAGATTTTTCATAGTTAGAAAAAACAAGTACAAGTCTCACAATAACCTCACAAAAATTTGCCTTTCCATTCAATGTAAAAAGGAGATCCATTCCACAAAACAGAATTATGGCATTCTAGATGTGTGGTCTAGATAGTTCTCTGAACTTTTTACCAGTTTTGGTCAAACATAAGGTCAGCCCTTGGATGGGTGAAAGGAGTGCAGTGAAATCTGCTGTGCATGGAGAGTTATGTAAATGGACTGCACAGCAAAGCCAGCCTCTCCCCATGTTAATAACAAGGACATAAAGAAAAGGGGAAACCTGCATCTGCTCTGTGTTTATAGACAGGCATACAATGATTATTGCAAGACTTGTAGATAATATGATCCATTGTGGATACAAACCTCTGGAGTATCCAAGGAATTCATTTTAGTTTTGAGAAGGCTTTGATCTGTCGACATTGACATTTTCTGCCCTGAATAACAATTAAGCCATTAGAGGAGTATGGCTGAAGCCAAGTTTTCTGTAGATTCCCACCCCACAGAAATAGATGTCAGATTGTAACACACAATAATTCATACAACAAAAGAAATAATCCAAATTTTGCTCATCAAAACCTCCCTAATATAAAATCTATTCCAAAAATGACATCTGCATTTTTAAGCAAAGTGCTGTTACTTGAGTGATTAGATATCATGTTTGATCATAAAGAATTCATGACCTGCCTTTATTCCAAAAGATATCTAAACTGTGAATTTGTATCAGTGATTTGTCCAATATTTTAAACTGCAGTAGAAGTAATAAAATGTGTCAATAATTTGTTACTTTAGACTCCTTGCCTCAGAAATCTGGTTTCAATTCCATCTGGAATAGCATCTACTTCTAACAAGTACATATTTCAACATATCCGAAGCCAGAATAACAAGTCTAGGGCTAAATCAAAAATCTGGGGAACATTTCAATGACTCAATTGGAAATAAGCATGATTAGACTCACAATGTCAAGGCTAAAACTTAAAAGATAGCTATTGAACATGCACTGTACCCCTTGATTTTGTGTTTTCTTCAGTGGGAGCGAGCTTCCATGAGATTTCAGAACGACCAAGACTAAGGCTGATGCTAAGTAGAAAAATTTCCACAGCAGCTGCACGGATAACCTGAAACCCCCAGCGAAGCCTTGGGGATGGTGCTGCTCCCATTCAGCCCTGCTGGCACTCACCAAACCCAGCCTGAACCATCAGGGAGCAAAAATGCTCCTTGCTTCTCACAGCCACTTGTTTCTTCTGGTAAGACAGGATTTGTGGGAGACACATCATTCAAAGAAGCCCAAAAGTCTGTGAGACAGAGATAGAATTAATTTTCGTGGTGATGCCTTGATAGCAGTTAGAGAGGGAGAAAAATCTTCTTCTTAAATCTTTTTTATTTGATGTTATAAGACAAATTTCAAATTTCATTTTTTATATAAAGGCAAGTGAGATTTTTTAATGTGTGTCCCATTTTCTTTAGGTGAGAGCAACAGGCTTAATTTTCTTTTATAAGTAGAGGTTTCACTGCAGGAATTTAAAAAATACTGAAGATGCAACCACTATCTGTAGATTTTGTTTTGTTTTTTGTTTTTTTTCCACTTCAAATCTGAAATTGTTAAAATGTACAGGTTGAAGTCTTCCCGTTACATATATTTATCACTCCTTCAGTAACAATCTCTGGTGTTTTCAAAACATACAGGGTTCTTGAATTTATAGAATAACTTAGGATATATTTTTTTTGAGAATTTAGCTATTACTTTGATTTATTGTAATCCCACGTCACTCAAAATAATTTACCCTTGATCTGATTTGATTTTAAAGCTCTTTCCTTAAGATCTGTTGGAAAGCTTTCATTTGACATCTGTTCATTTTGTTAACAGACTCTTCTCTCTAATCCATGCAATCTGGACATTTTACGGTGATCACGAAATTTCAACAGTCATCCAAGTTGCAAAGTTTACAGTTCCTGAAGTAATTCTTCTTGGAACAGTAACTTCAGTATTCTCTGAAGATGGATTCTCTCTGTGCTCATCTAATAATCTTTCCTGAATATATTTCACCACTGGCAGTTAAAAAGAAATAATTTGATCCCGGTAGATCTATTATAATTTGGTGCACTTAACCAAAACCGAAACCATTAATCTTAAAGTGATTCTAACCTTAAACATATTTACACAAGAGCTTTGAAAAGAATTGCTAAGCCTGTACTAAACATTGCCCATGTCCACAAACTAGGCAAACCGAATTAAAGTTACATTTCTCTAGTGGACTAGAGACACACAGTTCTCTGCTAAGTCTACCGGGTGGGAGAATACAGTTTGGAGAAACTCTAAAATGTTTCCATGATAATTTTGCTTCCTGTTTCTTTTGCACTTCTCTTAGCCTTAATACTGCAGAAACTGGAATGTTCAGGAGTATTTTTTTTCATTGTGCGCCATACCACAATATCTGAGAAGTTTTAAATACAATGTTTAAGTCTGACAATGGTATAAAAACATTGATCCAAAGGAGTTTAAGAAACAACTTGAATTTCAGTAATCAGTTTCCCTTGTCCTGGAATCAGAGAACATTAATCCTCATCAGTTTAAAGTTCTAGGATGTTTACATGATCAAAATACCTGAACAACCACAGTGCCAATTCTGTGTTTTTTGTTTGCCACTTTAGCAAATGAACCCGCACCTCTGTAGTAATAATATCCGCCAGGAATTCCAACCAGCTGAAGCATGATCTCCACTTCCTGAGAACATGTGGCTGTTCTCAGGCTGTCGATTTGTCCAAGGGTATCTTTATTTGATCTCATGAAACACTTTTGTCCCATAGGAGGCTAAATGAATTGATATACATTTTCTAAGTAAATGCCTAGAACACGTTTTTAATAAAAGGGTTATGATTATCATAGCCCAGTCCTTGGAGATCTTGTTTGTGCTAAGCAAAATTGTATAAATATCTGCTTAAGCTTCTCCAATTTCTAACCCTCTTCCCTTATCAGCTTTGGACAAATATTTTTTGGCTTGATCCTTGTCAACAATATCATCCCTTGACACCATAATAATCTTTCCTAATGTGGTTAATACATTCTGTAACTTTTTGTTTGATTTCAAGAAAACCTCTATTGATATTTTAGCCTTCTCAGACTTTGTAATTGAAGAAGCAATGCGCCACAATCATTCTCCACCTTTTCTATTCCCTATGGTTTGCTTCTAAACTTCAGACTGCCCACACCACCAGAGACTGCCATGTAACTGTAGTTTGTAACAGAAACTTGATAAATGAAGAATTCTCAAAGAAAATTGATTCCAGCAGCGGGTTCATATAAACTACAGCAGTTCAAAGTGACATTGTTACAATTAAACAAATTTTGGTTTGATGAAATAAATATCTTTTTTTTGCTTGATGTCTGTTCCTATAGAGAATTAGTTTGTGATTGGAAATATCCATACAAGCTTAACAATTTATTTTCCTGTTGAATAATTTACTGAAGATATCACTGTCACTAAATGCATTTTATGTCTAGGTAAGTTTTTTCTTTACTTTTCTCCCAATTTTTGGAACCTGCCAGTTTTCTGAATCCAACACTGTCTGACATTGATCCAGTCTGAAGTGCTTGTTTCCTTTTTACTGTGACCCTCCACTGCTGAGGTGACCCTCAGTGAGGACAGGAATAAGTGTGTTAGGGAAGATCAAAAAAACTATCCACAGATTACTACTGTATAGCTTTCACACAATGGAAGAACGTAAATACCAATTAGAGCAGGAAACTCTACCCACACGGTTCTTTCCTGTGCAAGACCTACACAAAGCAGCATGTGTCCTAATAATTTACAACCTGCCAGAGGAGAACAGATGGATGATACAAACATATTGAGCTGTAAATATGTCATCTGTTCCCAAGAAATCTCAAAGCTCTAATTGGAGTCAAAAGGCTAAATTTATACTGAGTTTATACCCAATGAAGGGATGAGAAAAAATCACTAACAACTGTTTCTAAATCAAAATTGAGAAAATGATTTTTCCTAGTAGATATCAAAGCTGTTACACTGGAACATGAAAGGACTGATTTAACTTGGAGACTTAAGGAATAATAATAAGAAAGTTGTTGATTGCCTCAAAAAGCATGCATTTTTCTTTCTTATGGTACTCTCTATAGTTGAAACACCTGAATAACTGTTTTGCAAATGTATCTCAGCTAATGCTTTTCAAAGTTAATTGTTGAGGTGTGTGGGCAACCAGATATTAGAAGGGGTCAGACCTGACAGGTTGGCAGCCATTCTTCTTCAAGTAGAGGCATTGCTCACACATATTGCCCCAGGTGATGCACAGCACCACTGCACACACTCCTGCTGGAGCTGAAGTAATCTCCAGCAAGGGATAGACGCTTAAAGCCTCAGCTGGGAAAACCCATGACTATTTAAATTCCACATGAATTTCCACTCAAGTGGTGGAAGCTGTCCTGCTCAGGGCACTGAGGGCTCAGTCTAAGGCCTATAGTCCATGAAGTTTGCTAAAAAGCATTTATAAACAGCTGTGGGTGGTAATTTTCTTGTGGTTCTTGTGCTCTCAGCATAGAACAAGGCATACAGACATACTGACCAAAACATTGAGCAGACAGTCTTTAAAACAAGTAATCTTTTCTGAAATCAGCAAGCATTGCAAACTTGGGACACAACATTATTGCTTCATGAATTATGAGTAAAACATGCAATAATCCCACATGTACTGTTTAGTCCTGTTGCAGAGACTGAAAAATGAGGAGTAACATGATAACGTTTTATCCTTTAAAATACCATTTTTAAAATAAAGATTTTTATGTCTGTCTTATCAAGCCTTCTGTGCTATTTTATTCTTGTCTTTCTTTTGTGCTTTTAACTTTTCATTTTAAACTAAACTGACACTGCAGTGGTGGTCTAGCACTTTGTCATTTCTCACTAAGATCTCAGCCCTTCTCCCTCATCTGGACAACTGAAGTTTGCAGGCCACAACTTCAACTGGATGGCGGTTTCCAAATGAGAACATAAGAAATCTTGTATCAGGAAAAGATTAAACTCATTCCTGTATTCTGCTTTTTTATTGAAGAACCTCTATGCAACAGGTAGATCTGAAAAAGGGATAAAAGCAGATAGGGATGATTTCCATGAATATTGATCAGGAACTTTTTTCTTCAGAGGCAATGTTTTTATCTAAGGACTGTAGGTTTTTCCCAAATATTTTTTCAGATTACATATTTTAAACCATTTGAATTTATAATATTTCCAGATCTCCAGGCTAAAGATAGCATCAGCTTGTGCAGGAAGGACAGAGACAGGAACAATCATTCTCAGTCCTTCATACCTATTATTTTAATGAACTGTATATTCCTTCATGCCTTGCATAGTAGGAGTTTCTTCTTCATTTCTTTCATAGAAGCTGTTACAAACCTTTATTCATTCTTCTTGACCTCCACCCCCTCTTTCCACTGCTATTGTATTCTCTTTTTTTAATCGAGGCAACATAAATGCAGTCGTAATTCAAGTTATAAGAGCTCCTTAGCACTGTACAGTGGCAGAAGTTTTATCATTCCTGTTTTGTTTTCTCTTCTGTTCTTTTCCAACATATGAGCCGCTTTTCTGACTACTGCTGAATAATGAGCTGATTAGATAACAAGGTAAACTCTAAGCTTCTCTAATACAGCTCTCTCCTGCTCTTGTATAAGTACTTAAAAAAATAGCAGATCCAGTCACAGTGCAGATGTTTTCAAATTCAGCTTGTCAGAAAATTAAGTATACGTTTGCAAAGCCAGAAAAAAAGTCTGTAAAAATTGTTTTGATTCTATTAGAAAGAAAATATAATCTCTTCTTGTAGTTATTTCAGATAGATTGTGGGATTTTTTAAATAAAAATTGTATTGAAATCTACTTTGTTTTAAAATCAAAGTTTCAATTCTATGTCTAAAGAAAAAGCTTCCACTCCTTTAACCTATGTGAATAGCCTTTTTAAGGCATAATGGGCATTCACTAGCACTGAATTAAATCCACATAACGCTATTGGCTTAATGGAAGTGGCTGTAGCTTTGGACTTACGTAGCACTTTGGCAAAGTTCTTTCAGGAGAAATTTTTATGTGAAAAAAGCAAAAACATATTGGCTTCTTTTTAAAAAAAGGTTATAAGAAAAGTGGACGTATTCCCCATTACACAGTCATTACTAAGTACATGTCATTTGCCCCTGAAATTACTTTATAGTGTGAAGAAAAGCCCAGAAAAATCAGTGGGAAATTTTCAATCTGGCCCTGTATTTTCAAATTCATTCCTCTCTTCAGAAGTATATGAGCAAATCTATTTGACACTGATGTACTAAAGCCTACTCTCCTTTCTCTTAATTAGTTTTGACTAATTCAGTTGACGAAATATGAGTTTTTCCACACATATCTAAGATCAGAATTTGGCAGAGTTTTGACAATATATCTTAAGATATAAGATACTGCATAACTTTGTTCATATGGTGTACTGCTGAATAAATATTTTCTCTGAGACCAAGATCAAGTTGCTTCAATATCCCTTCCAAACAGCACTGGAGGAATATTTGACTGCAGTACTCAGTTTTCCTTAGCAGTTTCTGTGTGAAGGATACATTTGTGTCAAGAACAGCGTGTCAGAACAGTCACCTTATAGACTGCCATGCAAAGTTAATTTTAAGTTGCCATAGTTGGTAGCTTTAAGTCAGTAGAGAAGTCATACTTACTGGCACAGGTCTTGGTGGCTACTGTGCAGCAACCACTCTTGAGAGCAGTTCCTCATTCTTGAGAATGATTCATTCAAAATCATCATAGTAAAGACCTTCCATTTCTTTCCAGCTGAAAAATTGTCATTTGAACCATCAGCAGTGGTCATCCTTCCAAATAAAGGTCATCAGAACTGGACAACGGCATGAGAAATTAATAGCAATTTACTCACGAAATGTACCACTAAACATCAGCACAGGAGACTTAGAGCTAATTCACTCTTGTTTGGAATGGTCTAATATAGAATACGTGACAATCTGATGAAACTTTAATCCTGTTGCAAATAAGTACTACAGGAGACTCCACAAGGCCTGGAGATGACTGTCAAAAAAAGGCAAGGCTGCTTCTTTATCTCAGTGCAGCAGCGCTTCCTGAAACACAAAGGTAAAACCCCATGCAGGTGGTTAAAAATAAATAACAGTGGCATATTAATGTATGACCATCTGTTTGCATAATACAAGTTGATATGTTCACAGTTCTGTGAAATACCAGCACCAATGGCAGGTTATTTTTTATTCTTGAGACTTGAACTCATTCATCTGTGCATATCTTGAACCAGGGGCACTAGCTGTAGCAGCTGCAGTGTTGCACACACTCTCATGCACACACATTTTGCTTCCTTAAGCAACTCACCACTGAGCAGAAAATTAGAACATTCAAACATCCAGTATAAGGCAATAGGCTGACAAAATGGACATCTGGATTTTATATTAACATTGACAGAGTGTGGTTCCCAAATGTTCGGCTTAATTTATATGAAATGGAAAAGCAAATACAGAATCAGAGAATCACAGAATGAGCAGAGTTGGAAGGGACTCACAAGGATAATCGAGTCCAACATGATAAATCATTAGGATATATTTACACTACACTGTAGCCATGAAGGTATGGTCTGATTCAGGGTTTATACTTCGATCTATGTGAACAAGGTGTTGATTTTAACTCTCTTGGGAGTCCCACCTAAAAGACCTGTGGGAAAATGAGCTTGAGATGGCACAAGGAGCCAGTGAGGCAACAGGAACTGCTGGTGTTGAGAGGAGGCACGTCCCATGAAGTAAGAAAAGTGGAAATGATTATCTTGGCAGAGGATTGCATTTATTCAGCATTTGCCACCAACAAGACTACTGTGTTTCTCCCTGTAGAACACATGGTAGATGCAATGATGAGGACAAGGAAGCTCAAGGATAGCTTTTGATGGCAGATTTCAAGTTGCAATTGGCATTTTAGGCCTCTCAGTGACTCAGGCTTGAGCATGGAAAAGGGCTGTTGGCCAAAAAACCCATTGCTCAAATAGGTTCCTCTCCAACTTTCATACCCTCTGTCTTGACCAAAGGGGCCCCAAGATTCAGAGGCAAAAAGTGACAAAGAATTAAAAGAGTAGATCTCTCTAACTATTCTAGATCCTTTTCCTCTCAGAGGCTCTTTGTTCCTTTGCTTCTCGAAGATCTGATGGAGTTTCAGAAGCAGTGTCCTTGGGCACACGGGTTCCTTACTCCTTCACACTGCTTGGTTTTACATCTGCTGCCAGATCCAGTCTCCACCAAGATGATAATAAATCCTGCATTTTACAGCTATGTCTACACAAGTAAAAATAGACCAGGACTGTGTGTCCCCAAACAGTAAGGACAAGAAACCAATATCCTGCCCAAGAAATGTAAGTATCCTTCTAAATGAAAGAGTCTCAGCTGACGAGAAATTGAGGGAAAGTGTTCATATCCCTTTGATCCCCCATCACTTACTCTCTTCCATGACCGTGAAGGTATTTATGCCTATTTTCCCAGTGGTTTCAGTATGTTTTCATAAATAAAGCAACCAAGGCATCTTCTGAGCGATATGAACAAATAAGACCCCAGAATACTTAAATCATGTTTGCTTTGTTATTCTGAAATGCCTTTGTGACATTTATGGGAAAGGAAGCTTTCTTGTTCCAGCATGTTCTGTGGCATTCTGATAGCTTCAGCTGAGCATTTTCAAGGACTCAAAACAAATTCCGACTGGGTAAAATAATTAAAATTAATATTTCATGCAGTGCATTTTAGAAAAAGAAATAGAATGGATCAGCAAGTCATGCAGAATTATAGTTTTATTAATTAAATTAAGAATCAAACTCCCTCAAAAAGTCCTGGAGATACTGCAGTATATCTTGGATTTACATTCACAAGAGAAGGCTGTGACCAAAGTGTGTTTTGGAGATATTTGAGAATAATCAGATAAGTATCTGAGAATGAAACTAAGAGGTGAAAATCCAACCCCATTAGACGTACTTAGAGGATGTACTTTTGAAATTATGACATTTGAATGCTTAAATTCAGTTGATGGAAATTACTCAATTAAAGATTTATGGAGCATGCATTTGATGAATAATTTTTTAAAAAGAAAAATTAAAATTGATTTTTATCTATGATTATTCGATTTCTGCTAAAATTATCAAACCCCCCAAAATTATATCTAAATAACAAAATATTTCCTTATATGTGAGTTCAGACAAAGCTGATCTACTGAAATATGTTTTGATTCAGGATTTTAACTAATTTTAGAGGTTTTAATTCTGTTGCCAATGCTTCTGCTAAGTCAAGGTTTAATTACATGTGTATCCCAATGTCTTGGAATAAAGAACAGAAAATCTCTCCCTCATGCATCAGTCTGATTCCTTTCATGAACTCTGTTCATTTTACTCACTTGGCTATCCCCACCATCACTGTCCCTGGACTCACTAGGACAATTTACTGAAACTTTAAGGCAACTCATTATGACAACTTACAGTGTGAATCCACAAAGGGTAAGGCTGAGGACTGCAACATTTGACTCATAGGCATTTCAGTGCCATCTTCACAGTGAGAAACAATTGACCAGCATTTTGAAAAACTCTATTTTAGATGCTGGATCTGCAGTGGCACCAGAGACACTTGGAGGTGAGCAGGGCTAAATCATTAATGCAGCTGTGCTGTTTTCAATATCTGGCTGATTTGTTCAGGGTCAGCTCTGCAGCTGTGGCCTGTTGGAGACAAAGAGATACAGCTCTTTCTCAAGCTACCAGCTCACTAAAGAGCCAAGAATTAATAAGATTTCAATCATGAAATTATTGATATAAATATGACTATTAATGTCATACTAATAGCTTGCCTGCATTTGTTCTTTGAGAATAAGACAGAGTCAAAAAACTCTGCTATTCATTCAGTGGATTAACATTAAAAATGCTGGCATTTAATTTTTTCTTCACAATAATGTTGCTTCTTATAAAAATGCAGTTTGAAAGATGGAAACTATTCCTTAATTTGAAGTTAATTTGGGGAGAATAAATTCAGTTAAAGAAGGGGAAAATTTGCAAAACTTCACATTGATATTTAGGAAGGCATTTCAGTCTTTAATTTTTAAGAATTTTCATTTTGAAAAATGCAATTCCTTAAAAATTGTGTCACAAAGATAAAGCAAGTGCGTTTAAGTTTGGCTCAAACAGTTTATTTTCCCCATTCTATACGATATATGTCAGGGTCTGAAGGTTTTTTGTTTTTCATGGAAGAAATAAACAAAAATATTTTCTGTGTGTCTTTAAAAGTTATTTCCTCTAAATCTTTTTCTTACATAGACAAAAAAAAAAAAAAAGGAAAGAAATTTGAATGTTTGACTTCCAGATAAATACATAGCAATTTTAAATACTCATGTTTATATGTATGTCCTTGCAGTGTCTCAAACAAATTCTTGTTAAGTTGCCAGTGCTACTGTTTCTGACACAGAAATTTGCTCCCTAGCATTGACCTAATTCTGCAAGACAGGGAGCAACCTTCATATTGTGATGACAGCACTGATTCACTTCAAAAGTCTTTGTATAGACATCAGACAGTGTCCCTGAGTGTGGTAAACTGATGAATAAGAAGCAAATATGAGAGGGTGTAGACCTCAAATTCAGTCTTCTGTTTCCCAGTGAATATTTAGTAGGGAAAGAGTGCATCCAATTGCTCCTATTGCAAGACTTTGGAAAAGAATTTTCAGTCAATATGTTCTGTTTTACAGAAATAACCCTCTCCAAGAATAATCTCTGAGGGCTCTATTAAACAACAAACAGTTCCTAAGCTCTCTGACCAGAAGCCAAGGAGAGGCCACAAGTGACACAGAGACTGGCTCTGTACACATAGAGCTGATTTGGCAAGGCAATACTAGCATACTGGAAAAGGCCTCTTAGTTTTTCTTTCCTTTAAATCTTGCTCAGTACTGCACTGCAAGAGTTATAAACAGGTTGGTGTAAGTAAAAGCATTTCAAATTATCTCTTTCTTGTCTTGGAGCCTCTGGCTAAACTGGGATGATTGCTTGAACTGGTCGAGGTAAACACTGCTTTGGTGAAAGAAAGTATTTTAAACCAGTGTCACAACAGCTCTTTGTTATATTTGTTGCTATGAAAGTGGTCTCAAAAGCGACTGTACGATTATTCTTGTACTTAAATTTTTTTTCTTTTCCCACAAGGAAACTTTCCTTTAACTGGAAGGCATATGACCCATGGTGCTCTTTTTTGTTTTCCCCATTTTTGCTTTTTTCTCTGTACACCCCCAAACAGCTTTCTGGCTGACCTATGGGCTATTGGCTGACATCGACTGGGAGAGCTGAAGTGTCCTGAGAATATCCTCATCATTATGACCAAGATGTTCAACTGATATAAGAGCTAAATAATTTTTGGACTCTCAAGTGCAGATTAATTAAATTATATTAATAGATTTAGAAGAATCTATTTGTATCTTTACCAAAAATGCAGACAGAATAAAACAAGAATACTTTAAAGAGTCTCTATAAAAATTAGCATCTATTTTAATTATATCATCATCATCATCATTGTTACTTTATTATATAACAGCATCATCTCCTAAAAAAAAAGTCTGTAATGGAGTGAATAGAGAATCAGTAAGATATTTGCCACATCAAATCCAACACAAACAAAGGCCTGACACTGACTAGGCAGCAAATCTAAACTTTCTCAAAATCTTTACAGATTTGAAGTGATTTTTAAGATTTATAAAGTTACATTAATTTTAAAAGCTCTAAAATTAAAAAAAATATTAGAAACAAAGTAATACAGTAGCTGGAATGTAAATTATCTGGAATGTAGAGACGATCACCAAGAACCACATTTGGGGGATCTGGGTGCAAGATGCAGGAGTTGGGGCAGCTCTTTGGCATCACTGGAGCTGCACTAAACTAAAAGGACAGCTTATACCTTGGATTTACTTTAAAAACTTTACTCTCTTCTAAGCAGTGTGAGAACAGCTGGAGTCACTACCAATACCAACCTGTGGTATATAAAACCACATGCAGATTACTTGAGACAAAGTGAATCTCACAGTTTGCCATTTTCAAAGTCATATGTTGGCAAATTGTAGACAAATTCTAAAATATATCACAGAAAGACTGTCCTAGTCCTTAGTGCTTTGCAAATAATATCATTGTAACAGAAAGAAAAGATAATCAGGTCTTCAGGTGCACCCTGGCCCACACCTCCACCTTCTCCCTTGCTGCTGTCTCTGATGGGCAATATGATTTGTCCCAGGATCAGAACACAAGGTAGGAATTTCAAGAGAAGTTTCTGGATTTCTCTCACAGTGAATACATTCCAGAGTTAGGGGAGTTGTGGTGATTGGATTGACTTGGGTACAAATAGGCATGCAAAGGGGTAAAAGGGGTATAAAATTCTGCTGAAGACTGGGCCAGCTGGGCAAACTGGACTCCTAAGGTTGCAGGCAGCTTCTGGGTTGATCGTCCCCTGGCATGGAAGTCTGCAAATTGCATCCAGCCCAAAGACAGGGAACAGACACCTTTGGAGAGATGTGAGAATGCTAAGATCTGGTCACTCACACTAGCTAGATAATAGATACTAGCTAGATAATAGATGAATCTGAGTTTTCTTTGAATTTTCATGACTTACTTTGTAGATATTTGGCTGACAAAGTGCTGAGACCTATTGCAAATTATTTATGACTGATAATGTTCTTGTGTTTTAGGGTTTGCAAGAAATGCTTGCTACGATCTCCCACTGGCTTTAGGTTAGCATCCGCTCTTCTCTGATTCTGGGCCAACAATGATAACTCATTTCTTCATGTGTTCCATTTTGGTTATAGCAATGCAATTTACTGAAACTGGAAAGCATCAGCCCTGGGAAAGTTGCAACTAGTACTGATGCACTAGAAGCTCTTTTCCTCAGTCTCATCAGTCACACACCCTTTGATTTGCACTTGCAGCCCACACACCATCTAAATTGGTCTCCAGAGATGAACTCCAGCTTCTCATCAGTTAAATAAAGTCCTGTGGGTCTGTGTGATGCCTCTTTGGGACTCTGGATTAAGGCCATGCTGTTGGTGAGATGAACTCAGGCCTAAGTGAGAGTGTGGCTTATGTGCCATTTCATTTCATAGGAGGCATATTTCAGCCCCTTTCCTGGACTTTATTCTCTGTCTAGAAAATTACTATATAAAAAGTCATTTTACTATTTGGGAAGCCAAAATAAAATAAATGGATTTTTATCAAAATGAAATATAGTAAGACTTGTTTCAATGTTTATGGGATGGAGGGGGTTCCTGGGTGTGGAGGCAAGTACATATACTGAATTTGTTGGCTTATATAAATAATCAGGAGTCCGTCTTTAACACATAAAAGAAATCATTGTAACATACATTATTGCTGATTCTCCAGGGTTTCTTTTAGAAACCGCTAAGCCTTTAAGTTACACTATAAATTAGAATTGCATCTAAACGTAGAGTTTGATAGAACTTTAGTTGAAAGCCTTTGGAAATATATTGAGGGATTTTTTCATATACTAATAATACAAAGACCATAAGGTAGATGTAGACTGTCTATTTTTCCAAAATATCATGTGCATATGTACAAACATAAGTATATATTAATATATACTAGAATAATAGAATTGTTTGGGTTGGAAAGAGCATTAAAGATCAGATAATTCCACCCTTCCTGCCATGGGCAGGGACACATTCCACCAAAACAAGTTGCTCAGAGACATTTTCCCTATGTCCGCATAACCATTGCTATCAGTGTGCTCTGCCTGCTAGCAGGAAGATATCCAACATCTGAAGGAAAACTGACTTTTTTGGTTTGATCTTCAAGATTATTTTGTGGAACATTTTTTGTATATTTTGCAATAATTAGAAGTGGATTATATGCAGAAAGCTTTAATTTTTTGTTCCTTTTTTCTATCACCTAAAGTCTCCTTTGAAAATGCCTTAATCCAAAGAAAACTTGAAAAATAACCTTTTTTTTCTGGAAGGTGAGGACTGCTTTGTAAAATCACCAATAGCAAAGTGCATCCAATTTACCTCAGAATATACACATTAAGAAAAAAGGACAAGGACTTTCAAAAGCACAAAGAAACAATCTGCTAAGAAAGGTATGTGCATAAAAGTCATATAGGGAAACAAGGAGAAAAAGGAGAGGGGGCAGAGAATGAGAATGTCACCACAAGCCATACCAGCTACAGTCTTGATAACAAAATATGCAAAATATTTCTAAAGTATACTGCAGCCTACACACTAGCTACAGAGTAATAAAGACCTCACATAAGCATTACTTAACATCTAATCTTCATAGACAGATCAGTTCCATATAGTCCCAAAGTTCAGAGAGGAGCAGTCAATTACATTTACTGTGAATATTTTGCCAAGTATAGACAGGGTTCAATTGCACTGAATGGTTCCTAAGGCCATCGAATATCCTTTTGCTAAGGCTTCCAGCTGGCAACTCCATTCTCTTGCTCTCTCCTTTAGTCTCTTGTGTTTATTTTACAATTGTACTCATGACAGCAGAATTACTGAACCAGCCTGTGCAGCCACAAGATGGTCATTTTCAACAAAAAGTTTGTGAAAAGTGGTCTGTAAGCAAGTAAGTCAGATTACACAGTTCAGTCCTGGTCTCACATTCATAATTCATGTCCAACCTCTAGTTTGATTTTTTTTTTAAGGGCCAATTCAGCTTCTGAAAGTAATTGCCTAGGAAAAGGAGGTGAACTGTTTTACCAGATTTTATTAGTAAATAATAAAATTAGAGACTCCACTTGTAAATTGTGATTGTGTATTCTGGGAAATCATGCTGGAATTAGTGTGAGCATTTATTGCATATAGACCATAAACCCAGCTGTGTGTTGAGACCCAGCTCATTACTCTCACAGTCTCACTAACTAATCTACTGTCTAGGGCATGACAGCAGTGGGGCTCTCTAGCAAAATGTACAATAGAACAGTTTTACTGTTGAGCAGTCAGATCCTTTTTCCTTCAAATCTGGCAACATTGTGCTCGTTCTGTCTTGGCAAGTGTGAAGTGGAAAGCATCCCATTGCTGAGAATCTCACCAACTACACAACTGTACACAAATCTTTAAAGCTTGCATGAAAGAAAGGGATCCAGTGGGGTCTGAAAAGAAGGGTAGTTCCTGTAAAAAACTGGGGGATGTCATCTTCAGGTGTTCACAAGTAGACATTTCCACAAGAGACAGGTCAAGAGGGGTCAACAGCAGAGTCCGGAGCACATCAAGGCGCTGTGAATCAGAAAGCCCTGGCTGATCAGCTGAGTATCTCTCACTGCTGATCTATTGGCTTGATGTCCACAGTCTATAATTCACCCCATAATTCTAAATCTGTAATCAACATATACACATATAGATACCCCAGGTTCCTCATCTGGATCCACTTCCCTCTGTCAAGTTTAGTTGACGAAAGAGAGAGACAGAATTACGTCTGATGTGTCTGTATCTGAGGGGCCCCAGTTCTCTCCTTCAGGTAGGTCAGGTGTTTTAGCTCTGATATGTGTGTTTTACATGGATAACCATCCCTTCCCACTTTGAGGAGACAGGGAGGCTTTTATTTTAGGATTTTATTTCTATAAAGGTTTCCACATTACTCTGGCAGAGGATTTCTGTAGAAATAGGTGGTCCTGTTTTTTGAAGGTGGAGAAATTTACTCTATAACATTCCTCTTAACACTTTATTATTTTTCAAGTTCTATGCCTCTAAAGGAACTTAGCATTTGCTTCTATTATTTTGTTTGTTTTGCTTTCAATTCCTAAATAGCTACTGTAGGGTTTTGTACAGCAGAAATTCCAGGTTTACATTATCCCATGTTGCTGCAGCAGAGAATGTTGGTTTTTATTCATACATTTATCTTCTCATTTGCCCAGGGCCAGCCACTTTATGTTTAATGAAAACACACATTGTTCAGAAATGGATGGCTAAAATTTCCTGTTTTTTTACAAATTCGGTATTAAAAATGGTCGGATAAAATCCAGAAACATTCCAGAGAGGAGATAAGGGCCTTATAGCTGTGTGCCCCAGCTTACAGAGAACATGTCCTAGTGGGCCTGGGTCCAGGGCTAGACACTAAACATTCAGCAGACATTGAATTTTTCTTTTAATTATTCATTCTTTCCCTTAGCATTTGCTAAATTCGTACAGATTTAGTTAGGCAAAGGAATTCTTATTTTTCTCCTGAATTTATGCCCACCTGTTCCTACTCTAGCAGCTTCTGCTTACAGTCCGTGACATCCTCACATTGTGAGTTTTGCAAAAGTACACAACATTATAGAGGAAAATGAGGGTTCCAAACCTATATTTAATGACATTTTCCCATTTGTTTTGATGAGGTCTGTAAACTAGCATTTCAGCAATTAGGACTCTCAGACAGAGATGGCACATTGTATACTTTAATTTTTGACTTTTTTCTTTCCCTAATTGTAAATCCTTTACCCTCCTGAAATTAACATTTTCCAGAAGTGGAAAGCTAGTCATCTTAGTATTTTACAAAGAGAAAGAACTCCCCAGATGCTACTGTCATGCAAAGGAATAAGTTAATTAAGCACTTAGTATTTTTTTCTTAAAGTATCAGGACTGAGCCAATAGTTCACAATAAGTGTCTGCATTTCAGACCGTGAACTCCAACACGAAAACGCAGCCACTAGAGTGGTACAGGGCAATACGTTCCAATTTTTTTTTTTTATTTTTTTTTTTTAACTCTTGGGAAACTGATAGTGGATACTTTTAATTTAAAATACACAAAGAGTCAATTTATATCAGGGGCTTTTCAGATATATAGAAAAGAGAGGAAGACAAAGATGTGTATGTAAGAGAATTTAATTTTAGAGTTTTATCTATTTAAAGAATATCGAAATCTGGGAAGTTTCTGGCTGTGAAGAAGATGACTGCACTGTACTTGCTCTAAATTCTTGAATTTACTATTGAGGACATTCCTGTGAGAAAATATATTGGAAAAGGAATATATCAGTTCCACTGCACTATGAAGGAACAATTGAAAACCTTTTGCTTTTGCCACAACTTTGAAGGCTGAAGTTGTTAAGCTCCCCTAAGATGCTTTAATCTGTTTTACTCTTGCAGCTTGAGAGTTTATGAATCTCCAGTGAGATAGTTTTGAAAAATTCGGTTCCAGATTTTCTGGAATAAAATATTTTAAGATGTTCTTCCATAGGAAATATTACATATCTAACTATATTGTCAATGGA
Source organism: Petroica traversi (assembly GCA_025920805.1). Classification (NCBI taxonomy): domain Eukaryota; kingdom Metazoa; phylum Chordata; class Aves; order Passeriformes; family Petroicidae; genus Petroica; species Petroica traversi. The sequence continues at coordinate 978,440 of JAHLSL010000021.1, forward strand.
TAGACAGACCTACCTCTTCCCTGTTAAAGCACTTGGGTTTGACTGTAAAAATTCCCTATACATGGGAAATTTAAGTTCTTAAGCAGGTCTTTCATTTTCCCTAACACACACACATTTTGATGCTGGTTAATTTTTCTGAAATTCAGAATTTTAGTCACTGTCACCTTGTATTTTGACTATAGGGACAGGAGGCACAAAATTAGAGGCAAGAACCTCTTGTTTAGGAAATGGGAGAGGAAGCAGCTATAGAGAATGAGCCACTGAGAAGGAAATGGCTCTCCAGCATCAGCTCCTGCATCCCTTCACCAAACACAACATGGCACGAGTGGGCAGTGATCAAAATCCACCTGGGTGTGTTAAACATTCACCCATGAGCAGACAGCCAGTGCAAAACCAATGCACCCTTTTCATGCTCGATTTGTAACTTCACTCACACAATGCTTTGCCTTTGCTGAGGTGCACAGTCCTGAGATAAAAGCAGTAGTTATGTTGCATGAGCTCATGTCAAATACTTTCATCAATCAGTCCTTAATACTCTGTTCTGCTTTTTTTTGCTATTGAAAAAACCCAAAGGTATAGTATTTTTGGTTTAACAAGACTGGACGCCCCCTGCCCACCCAAGCTAAAGAAAAAACTACCTTTTGTTCAAATTTTTGGATTGGAAATGTCAATTATAACATTAGGTCATTGGCCTGTTTTATGGGTGAATAAGTGATGTTTATAAAGATTTTATTACCCAGTAATGTCTTAATTTAGAGCATGAACAATTACTAGATAACTGTTTCCAACTTTAAGCACAGATGGGGAATTCTAGTCACAGGCAGACAGAAAATTCTGTATGAAAATCATTGATCCTCTGGGCTGACTTGTCTACACCTAAAGTTGGTGATTAGGAGACACTTTATTAAACATCCAGCATTTCTATCATAAAGATGTTATTTCCTTTCTCTCTCATCTTTCGTGCTTTACTGCTTATCTTCTATGAATTAAATCTGGAATTTTCAAAGATGTCCAGTCATTAGATCAGTAGAATTTGACTTGTAGATTTCCTGAATGCTTCTACAGAATTCAGTTCATCTGCACAAGATGGAAAATTTCAACCAGTATGCTTTACTATATTCTTCATTCCAGAAATTTTATGTACATAGAACCATGGAGACTAATGTTTAGACTCCTGTGCAGAATTCCATTGTTCTTATGTGAAAATCACTGTTTGTGAGAGTTTTGTGAAATAAGAACACATGTTTTTACATACATGTGGTTTTTTTTTTTTAATTGAAGTATAAAATTTAACAGGGATACTTTTTCAGAAAGAAGTTATGCTTTCCTGGGATTTCTTCAAAATACAGGCTAAGAGCTTTTTGTTCCTTTTTTCCTTCTTGGTCACAGTTCTCTTTCTGCAGGCCTGTGGGCCTTTATGGTGAGGATCTTTGAACCAAAGCTGGTCTGAGTAATAAACTAACTTTTAAACCTTAGGAAGAATAGCATGCCAAAGGAAACCTAACAAAATATTCACACTGATGTTAGCATTATGGAGTAGAGCAGTATATAGAGGCATCAATCTGCATCAGTGCTACATTATTCTTTACAATGTACCTAAGTAAAATAAGGATTAGATTTAATAAAAAAAAAAGAAAGAAAGAAAAAAAAAGCTCCCCCCCCCACCCGGGTCCCCAACCCCAACTTTCAGAGTTAACAGGCAGCAGAGAAAATAGATCAATATCTTTATTGATTACATTTATAGGTTGAGAAGTAAGCCACAGAAAGATTGAACCACCTGGTATCACAGAGGTTGTTTGTGACATCCTGAGAGAGAGCCCTGACCACTTGGATCCCAGATGGAAATAAAAACATCTAGTTTCCAGAAACTACCATAGATTAAAATGCAAAGTCTTGTCACTGATATGTTATTTACAATTAAATTACACTTACAAGGATTCAATTATAAAGAAACTGCTTGATTTAAACAGGAGTAACCCAATTCTTTGGCCACCAAATACATTCTTCCTGAGCAGCTTCAGATTTCAAGAACAAGTACCCATGACACAGATATGCAATTTACGAAGTACAGTTGAATATAGAAAAGGTTTAGTTATTCTGAAGTAAGTAGGAGTTTTATCACTGTTTTAGGAAATATCTGAAGTTCATCATATTGTGTGTAGCCGGTGGTGTGGGCTGGACAGCTGACCACCAGGGATGGTCAGCAGTTCGGTGGCATAGTCTGAGAGTGTCCTTGTAAATCGTCCACTGCAGTCAGGGACTGTCTCCCCCAGCTACGAGCCGCACCTCCCTAGGATGGCAGCCACGCTGTCCCAAAAGCTGGAGTGCTGCAGAGAGAGTGCTCCCTCGCCCAGACCCCAAATCAGACACACTCACACGGTGATCAGCTGCTGCTTGGGTTCAGGGGCGAGAGACCCCGACACAGCCAAGGCATCAGACTTTTATTCTGAGGGTTACAACCAATCTTGGAACAGCACAGGGGAGGAACTGGGGAGGGACAAAGGGCCAGGGACCAACCGGGAAGGAGCAAGGGAGGAGAGAGGGAGATACAAAACATCATTGTGAGCTGAGGGACAGAGGGAGCCCGACCCCCCTTCCAGGGCAAACCACCTTCAACTCCACCCCAGAGGGGCTTCATTCTCTAGGTCTCCACAGATTCCTCAGGGGGGAGGAAACTCTGGGCTTGAACCACCACTACAATTGTGGTCATCTGAAATCCATGTTAGTCAGAACAGATATTTATTGTTGTGCAGAACTATTTGTCTGAATTTCAAGAGACAGGATACTGAGTTGCACTAATAGAGGAGTAATAAAAAATAAACTAAGTAAAACAAAACTCAGAAAAATAAATAACACAAGATTTACTGATAGAAACATTATTACTAATGCCTTTTTTCTAACATGAAATCCTGAAATTAATTTAGATAAAAATCTAAAAAAAAAATGGATATGGAATGTCATATAGCGGAATAAAATATTTTTTAGTCCAGTTCTGATTTTAAAAAAAAACTCAAAATAGTTAGCAGCTTGTTTCAGATTAATATCAAAAGATACATGAAAATTACTTCCAAAATAGCAAGCATCAGCCAGATCACACATCATGAGGCTAGGAAAAAAATATTTAAAATGTCTGTTACTGTTGGTTCTGTTTCTTCTCATATATAAAGATGACATTTTACTGTTGTTATATGTGTAATAAAAATACATATATTTCTAAGCCAACTTCTTAAAAATATTTATACTTTTAATATTTTGTTCTCCTCTATTATTGCCCATAACAAGCAACTTCAGCAACTGAAGATAATAATTTCCTCTCAAGGGTATTGTGATATTAAATGAAGAGCACAATACTAAATTATTTTTAAACTTAAAAAAATATTAATCTGTCAACAATTTTTCTTACATTTTGCAAGAGAAAATTGGATCTACCTTTGCAAAAAATTGCAACTGCTGTATCAATTCTCATCTTTCCAAAGAATTGAAAGTTGACATGTCTTAAAAATTTACTTTCTATCGAATGGCTTCTTTTTCAGTAATCTCTATTACTAAGGATAAAAGTTGTGCACTAATGGATAACTCTTGCAGGGCCTACTAAACGATTGTGTGTTTGAGACACACGAAAGGATGAACAACTTGGAATTAACTTCAGCTATTGATGAGATATGAACTTGGTTCGCACACTGAATCAATTATCTTAAGATAATAACTTGCAACAGTTGAATAAGTCTTAATTCTTTACCTAACCTAGTAAGGCTTATATAAGGCATTGGGGAATAGCTGCAGACTATGTTAAAAGCTTTGTTTGAAATATTTGTCGGGATTTCCTCTGAGAAGCTTGGAGGACAAACTGTCTATCTTTCCCACAAGGTCTTCAACCACAATATCTTCCAAATACCTTTTTCCATTACATAAATTTTATACCTCGGCATTAGTGCCTCAACATTTATTGTATTTGGCTCTTTTGCAAACCACCTCTTTCCTCTTTACAAAGTCTCACAGTTATCGTTTACACCTACATCCTTTCTACAGCATGGAAGAGAGCAACTCTTAGTCCCCTGTGCATACTTTTACTCGTGGTCCTGGATGTTTTAGTTGGTCAAGAGTGGAAGTAACAAAGTATACATACCCAAATACAAGTTACTATTTATCAGGATGTAAAAGAATCTCATGTCAATCAGAATTAGAAAATAATATTTCTGACATGGGAAAGGTTCACACCACTGAAGAACTCAGGAGCGATTTTGAATCCACGCTGGGCCATTATTGGATTAAGTGTGCAGAATCTTGAAGTTAAGTACAAACAGAGCTAGGACATTGCAAAGCATTTTGAAATGCAGGGTTATGTATTGCTTAAGTATAAAAGTCAAAAGGGCAAAGTTAATATATCATAAGAGAAAGCATGAAGGTGCAGAACAGGCTATATTGACAAAAGTTACTAGAGAAGGAATCAAAATAAATGAGTTTGTATGATACTTTAGCAAAGACCTTGTCGTTTCCACTGAGGATAAAATAAGAAGGCACAACAGGAAATCTGGAAACAAGGAAAAGACATAATATTTTATTTTTATCTTTGTATGGAAATAAAATAACAGATATATGTTCTGGTGTCTTCATTTGGATTAAGAATTCTTTTTTTATGTTGGATTCAGACAAGTTTCAAACAATTTAATGACAAGAAATCAAAACATAGAATATGCGACATAGTACACAACCAGAGCTGAACACTACTGTATTTTCTAGTTTTTAAAGTTTGATAATTACTTCAGAAATTTTGCTATTGCAAGGTAAAATTGTCTGCAACCTGGCATGTTCCAGAAAAACTTTTATTAGGTGATGAATTTTGGGTTATGAATACAATGATGTGTTAAAGTAAAATTTCTAAATCATTTAGCTTTCAACAGTCAAAATCGAAGGGGTTTCTCTTTCTAAGTGAGTTTTCAATAAAGTAACTGATTAAAACTTTCTGATTCCTTTGTAATGTAGCCGGACACATAAAAAATGTCAGTTGCTTCCTTCCATTAAAATTATTTAAGGATGTAATTAGGTCATTGCCTAAAATTGGTCTCTAGCTGCTCAAATATGTGTTAGAATAATGAAATATCAAAACAGAACAGAAATAACTAGTATGTAAAACTAATTTTACTTGCAGGTGTACATATGTGAGCTTATTACAAAGTTATGCCTAACGACAGCTCTTGAGGAACAATGTTGTAATGATCTTTATGATGTATTTGCATTGCTCAGCCAGAAAATGCCACAGACTACTTTCCTCCATGCTGCCACAGGTGTGGAAGAAAAAACCAAATATTTGTAGGGGAATAAGAGAGAAGAGGTATTTCTTTTCCCTCCATCATTTCCAGAAGGAGCATGAAGATAGAACAGCTGAGAAAGAGTGGTCCTGTGCAGTTAAGAAATAAAGACTAAATTAAATTCAAGTCCATCCTGCAAGGAGAAAGGAAAGGCAGCAGGAGTAAGCAACCCAGTAATGCTCACTGAGGTGCTTCATACATCCAGAACCAGGAAACCTTAGTGTGAAACACAATGAAATATCAGCAATGTCCTTTATTGTTGAACACAGCTACTCTGACACATTGCCCATGTTAGCTAAACTCTTCTGATTTGAAACATGAAACTTTTGGTCTGTGATAAGGGGACAGACAACTATGGCTAGGATTAAAAAGTTTTGTGTAATATCTTGTGTTCTCTAGAATAATTGCTGATCCATTTGCAAGATAATTTGTCAGATCTTTTAAAACAAATCTCCTTCTTGGTAACTTGTAATACAGAAGAGGAGGTAAATGTTTTCTTTGCTGTGATAATTCCAATCTACTTTTGGTAAACAGAAGACCAGATTACTTACTTAGTCTGTACGGCGACTTCTCACTTGACTACCTATCTTGAGACTTAACTCCAACACTGATTCCCTTTTCTGCAGAATTTCAGGTCTTCATATTCTCCTGATGAGCCACACTCAACATTTCAAAATACTGAGTGCTTTTGTTTATTATTTTCTGTTTGATGTGAGGTTTTTAATTGGTTTGGGGTTTTTTCCATTTTGTGTTTGGGCCTTGGGTTTCCATTCATGTGTGTTGGCACATGTCATGTTGGCAGTGTAGGCATCTGTATTCCAGCACAGTTAGTTATTTATTTCTTCCTTTCTGGGTCAATGATTTAGCAACCAGATTTGGAACTGTTCTGTGGTATTAGCTCTTCAGACTTAGAGGAACTGAGCAGTAAAGACGTATGACTGTTCACCTCCCAGCTTACCCATTTATAACTAATTTCTAAATGTCTGTTAAGAATTCAATTTCCTCATTACCTCGAAGACAAATCCCAAGGGATCTGCCCTGTCCCATATTTCTCTTTAACATGAAGATTTCCCTTTCTAACAAGGTAAAACATGACCTGTTGTCAAACAATATTTTTTTATTTCTTTCTCAGATGAGGACTGTTGGCAGGAACATGGTTATCACAGCACAAATGGCTTTTGCTGTAAATATTATTTCTGATTACAGACCACAGGAGTCTTTCATTGTAACAGGCAGAAATGGTGACCCTTGTGTTTGATCTGATGTCAGCTGCAGCTGCAGCGCAGATTTCTTAGTCACTCCCTATTTGGGAGTCAGATTAAGATAAACAAAAATCAAGACAAGTAATCAGGCAGCATATTTTTATTTTTTGTGGAACAGAAATAGAAGTAATGTCACAGACCATGAAGGACAGCACCACTTTGCCTTGCTTGGGTTCTCTGCTTTCTGAAGAGGCATTGCAGACATGGAATAAACACACAGACTGAATCCTGGGCTACCGATGAGAATCTGTATTGCACGCCTCATGCAACACAAATGCCCCTTTTTCTGAAAAAAAATGCTGCTTCCTATTTTTATAGATGTTTCTGAAGCAAACATGTTCACATCCTGATTTGTGATCAGGGATTATTTACACTGATGCTATTCAAAATATGTTACCTGAGGCATGCATTAAGAATATGTACTCTTTATTTGTTGATGTGCAGGAATGAATCGTAATGGCATATCACAGATGATCAATTAGCTATCAGAGAACAGAAAGCAGAATTTGCAAAATATTAATATCCTGAAATAGCAATTAAAAAGTACATCTTGGGAAAAAGCCTGGATTTCATTAGAAATCTCTAGTATGTCTTGGTACTTGGCATGAACTAACCCTTGCCCATACTAAATTCAGCTTCCCTTCCAAACATGGTTGGCCATATTGAAACTGCCCACTGAGAATAGTTCCCAGCCTGTGCTGAGTCCAAATTTATGCCTGGAAATTTTTGATCATGACTGTGACTGTTCTGGAGACCAGTCCAGCAATTTAGTGGTATGATGGAGTTTCAGGGTCAGAGGGCAGCATTTGGGAACTTTCTTTTCACTAGTAAAGATGTAGTACCAAGAGCTGCTCCCCATCTGCAACATTGTCTAAAACACCTTCAAAACTAGAGAAAGAGAAACCCTCTTCATGGTTTGTATACCAAGTACATTTTTCTCTGAAAATTATTTACATAAAGAGAAAAGAGAGAACTATTTTTATTTCAGTTAATGGGGAATATCAGGAAGAATATGGTGAGACAACAAGAAGAATTTTGTTCTTATTTTAGGAAAACCCAAACTAGAAATATATTTGCTAATCTGATGATTTGGGATTTTATAGAGCTTTTTTTGTGACCCCAAAAATTTTAACTCTTATTCTGCAAGAAAAGTAAGACAATAGATCCCAAGAGAGTGAACAGGGAACACAGCAGTTAATAAATATAAAAACATAAATCTGAAAGATTCGACACCACATTTATATAATTTTCTATCAGAATTAAGGATTTAATGTTTGCTAAATGTCAAAGTTGAAGTTAAATGGGTGTTTTTCAGAGACAGTGGTCATCTGCTTTACTCATAGACTTCTGAAGAGAAAGTATTCACAATATTTTAAAATCAAAAGTTTTGGACTGACAGTAAGTTTTAGGCATTTTACCTGTATTCATGCACTTGCAGAGTAACTATGGTGTCCTAGATGGAAAACAAAACGCTCAAGAAATCCACATTTGCAAGTGCTTGATAAACAATGTTGTGTTTGTGTATCCATGTGTTGTGTTGTGTTTGTGAGGCCACTCAATGGAAACTGGCTGAAGGCGAGCCAGGCACACAACAGTGATTAACAACTCCCTTTTTGCTGTTTAACTGTCATGTATCAAGCAAAAGAAACAGCTAGACATTCATAGACTTTACAAGACTTCTGGATCCTGGGAAAAAAAACGATTCACAGCTTCAGTGAGCTTCTTTGAACAGTGCACTTCACTCACTCGCACTTTGGGAAAATCCAGGCTGAGTCTGGACCTTCAAATGACCCTGCAGGTTTATGGATTGATGCCAAATTAAGCAATGGACAATGGCTTCAGGTAAGATGTCTGAGCTACTGGAGGCAGAATGAAAAGAAAAAGTGCTGACACACATGTGAATCAAAGCTATAATTACATCATGCATCCAAATCCAAGAAATTTCTCAGCAGCTCTTCAAAGAAGTCCTGTCAGATGCCATACATCATTGAGATAGTAAACTTGCATAAAGGCAGCATGGATTACATTTCTTAGATGTGAAAGCCCAAGGCAGTCTCCTCCCAGAGATCTGCCAATGGGATTTTAAATTACATTGAACTTCTAAGCCAACACAAATACACGACCAGCATTGGTGTAGCGCCTATAAAACATTCGAGAAGTAAAAAAATAAAAAAAAAAATAAAAAAAATTTAACAGATAACAAATGTGAAAAATCAAACACATTAAAAGCTATACACAACAGAGACTCTGAAATTCGCTCTGAAACTATGTTGAAGGATGAAGAAGATCAAGAAGAATAAATTTTAAGAGCTATAAACTATATCCCACTAAAAATAAAATTAAAATGTCAAGAATATATTTATGTTTTATTGACAAATGGAGACTTGAATGTGATCAAGGAAATGCTTCTTTATTTTAAAGAGTAGAGGCAATAAATAATAGCTGTGTATGTAAGAAAAACAAAGAAAAAATGCAATTAAATTAAAAATAAATAAATGAATCTGATTTGGTATTGGAAAAATGAAAATAAATGAAAATATTCATAATTTAGTTTGCCATTTTTCAATAACACAGTGACATATGTAGTCAATTGGAGCTCTTGAAGATCATCTCACTGAAAGGGACAGTGCTGCTTGTCAAATAGCATTTTGAACCTCAGATGATCCGTATAAAGGATTGTCCCTAGCCTCTGTGACTCCAGGAACATTTTTCTGCACCCTCTCATGCATGGAGACACACTCTGCAAAATCAGGTTCTGCAGCATTACTTCACACAAAGGCAGATAACAAATAGAATTTCATATTGGAGTTTGTACCTGAAGGAAGTGTCCTGCTTCTTTTACCAATCATGAAATCAAACTTTGACCATTCTGCTCTCTGTCAGGTCCTGTCCAATTGTATTGCACCTCAGTGCCAGCATGGCCTTTTCTAATGCATTATAGTTTTAAGATACCACCTCTCCATTTTAATTGGAGGTGACCAATTTGAGTCACCAGAAGCCTCACTTTAAGATGTTTTTATCCTCCACCCTGGCCAAATACCTAAGAGGATATGAGAGCTAAAGATGCCTCTGCAGCAAGCATGACTCCCTACTACCATTTCTTTGAATACCTCTCCTTGGCCTAGTAGAAAAGAAGGACATGCCATACGTTCCAAAAATAGACCTTTAATCTTCATTCAACTGTTGCTGTGTTGAGAAAATAAAAATAAGGTCTTACATTATCTTAAATGTTAACTAGGAAAGGGAAAACATACAAACAAAATGGGGCATATAGAATGGACACCCAGTATTTAAAAAACACACACAATACAATCTTAAAATTTAAAAATTTAGATATTTTACATAAGAAGACCTAGGATGCTACATTTACTCAGGATTTTATATTTACTTTTAGAAAGAAAGTGTTCCATGTCAGGAATTCAGTCTTTAGGAAGAGGCATTAAGGTTATGTAAATAGTCAGCTAAACAGATTATTCTGTGCCTGTACAGAATGCAAAACACATTACAGACTTAATCCTGAATGAGTCTTTAGAGATTAGTATGATTCCAGATAATTGGGAAAATAAGAAGAGCAATGACAAAAAAAAAATTCTGATAAAACCTTTAAGGATGTGACAAGTTACACAAGTTAGAGCATGAGCAATCTCAAGGACCATCGAATCACTTTCCTGTGTTTTGGATTGTACAGTCAGTCTTGCTGCTTAGCATCTCTGAACAGCTAAAGCATGACAAGGAGAATTCAGCACTCTTAGGAAAGAATAAAGGAGAGCTGAATTTACTGCAGGAGTATTTCTGAAGTAGACAGTAATGATTCTTTCCTTTTTGGGAACTGACTTTTCTTGTTGGGCATGTAGATATAAGCAAACATCAGTACTTGAAGGACTGAAGAAATAGCCAGCACAAGTTCTTGTGATAGCTAGGACCAAGCACAAGCAGCTGTTGACACCTTTATTCCTCTTAATGTATTTTCAGGATCAACACCTGCATAACCCTGAAAAAAACTGTAACTGGCAGCAAGTGACAGACCCATGAAGGGCTTTTTTTATGTCATACTCATAAAGGAGGCCCTCTCCTTTAAAATATGTTGACTAAACCTTGTTTGCTGAGGAAATTTATAGCACTCACTTCCTTTCATGTGTGAAAACTGCTCTTCAGTATTGTCTCAGTGCAAGGCATTGTGTTAGGAGAAATCTGTCCAGCTATAGTAATCTGTTTCATAACTACAAAAATCACTGCAGAGTTCAACATCTGTTAGGCAGGGACCTGTGGTGCTAGAAAGAGGGACACAGTGTCATTTATGTGATGGAAGTTTTGCCATGAAATGCTGGCTCCAAATGTGACTCTGGAACATAACATCATATTTTAATGTACAGAAATTACATCGTTTGTCAGTTTTAGCGGTTTTTAAACCACCTGCAAATGATTTTTCTTGTATAACTGGTACTTAAGAGGAGTATGGAAAGGACGGGGGTGACAAGGAGATGGGGGCAAAGAGCTTTGCAGTTATATAACCACCATAACACCTCCTGGCACCTCCTTATCATGAAGTGTTGAATGTTCAAGTTTTGCTCACGTGGTGGTTTGTGTGGTGGCAGAGGGGGTGTAGTGAGTGCAGGACAGAGCAGGGCAAGACACAAGCTGCCCTCCTGCTCCCCAGGAGCAGGGTGTGCCACAGCCTGGGAGGGCTCTCACAGGGGCAGGGAGATGCACGCTCCAAGGTAGGAATGTAAATCTCAAAGAAAGCAGAAAGCACAAATGACAAAAATCACGGTACTTCATCAACAGAAGGAATCATTGGCAACACTACTGACTGTATCAGCCCCTGCAGCAACCAAAAACTGAGAGCGGGAAAACCAGTATTTTAGTTCCTTTTCCTCAGCTGGCTAATGTTTCTTTAGTTTGTTGTGTAGGTTTTAACCAGTTGGTAATAGACATTGGAAATAAATGACACACCATTTCTTTGTTAATGAAAATGTGGGTATGAAAAGGTATTTCTTTCATTTTCCTGGCCTTTACAATGATGTGACAATGCATGTATTTACTTTCTTACATTTGTGGAAACTAATTTTTTTTTTTTAAGAAAATCTTTCCTTAAGTGGTTATGCATGGAAAATATCAAATAGTAATAATAAAAAGCCAGATAAAGGGAAGATTAGGAGGCAGGATTAAAATTAAATAGCTACAAAAGCAGCAATGGCAATATATAAATTCTGTATGCTTAATCACATGATCAGCTATATTCATCTCTCTTTTATCTGTACAAAATCATACTAAAAGAAGATGATAACCTAAAGATGTTCAGAAGACATCATTATAAATTGTGGTCACATGCTTTAAAACATTTGAATAAAAATCCCAAACTGATAATGGTGCACTTAAAATTAGAAAGGAAGCAAAAATGCTATTGTCAGCTAAATCTGTACTAATGCATTATTCAATTGTAGAACATATGTCCTAAGAAAAAGCCATATTGAGAGTCATGAGTTTGCAGGTGCCAAAACAAATTAAAATCATTGCAGAAAGTAGCCAGAACAGCACATCTGCAGGAGAAAATAAATTAGTTGTCAGTATGGCAGTAGCCACTACAAAAAGAAAATCAGTATGTTATTGGATGGTAGAAATTTTGTAGATCTGAGACCATTTTTGTACTGAAGATTTACATACTGGAAAGAAGTGTCTTTATCTGGGGTAAAGGACTGTGGATGCCAGGAAAGCTGACTGTCTGCTTTTCATAGTTTATGAGGTTTTATGGAGTACCCTTTCTGAGGCAAGCAAAATGTCCAATTTTGCACTCTTGAGCACTTTTTTATATCTATATAAATTTGTTCCAAAAAAGACATATACTCTCATTTGCACGCAATATGGTAGGTGCTAATAATCAGACAGAAAATAAATACTAGAGTGAGGCAAGAAAAAAATAAAATCCTACCTACAACACGATATCCCCTGCCTTTTCTATGGCCCAAACTCTTACTTATGTCCACTCTGTTCCATGAGGAGTTAATTCTCTGCATCTCATCTCTGCTCTATTTGAACACCTGCTTAACTCACCCTTTGCCCATTGCTAAAAAAATCCCAAGAGGTCCTTTTTTGCTCTCCTTATGGAAGGAATAAAGGTACTCTCACGCAAATACAGGAACTCATGCAATGAGATGACAAATTATCTGCTCATTTCTGTTCATTTCTTAAGCTCTGACACAGATAAGTAAATATTTTTAAATGTTTATGTTCAGTGTTGGTGACAGTTCTAGACATTTATAGGGAACTCTACAAGCTTTCAGTCTGAAAATCTTTCAAGACTTCGAGCATGCAAACAATCATAATCACTAGCATGACATGAAGTTCCAGGATATAAAACATCCCTTTATCTCTACATCACATATGCATACCTGTTATAAGGTGTTTCAACATTTGCTGTTTTTCCAGACCTCTAATTCAAGGACATGAAATACACTCAGTGTTTGCCTATATGTCTATAATTTTATATACCTAGCTACAGGAATGTCACACAAAGCAACCTATAACTGCTATGCATATTTCTCCGTCATCAAATCTGGGTACAGAGAAGTGGTGATGGATCTTGCCAAATGTCTTGGACTCCATCCCTCACAAGCATTTCAACATTAGGCCTACTACCTTTCTTATTTTTATTTCAAGAACAAGCAGGAGTATTTTTAGCCTAAAAATAATTTCTCACTTCTTAAGATTAGATAGTTCTTCCAGACAGGGAATAGATTTATGTGACTTTGCACTTACTGGGCTAAAAAAAAGCATGTATCTTCATTTAGCTGCAAGTAAAATTACCATACAAAGCATCTCTTTACCTTGTACTTAATTTTAGAATTAAGAATAAAAAAACACATGTTGAGTTCTGAAGCTACTAAAACACATTAGGAGGACTTTTATTATCTTTTGGTGTGACTTCTTCTAAGTCACATGCTGAATTACAAATATTTTTATTATTGTTTGTTGTTGTACCAGAAAATAAGAATAAAAAAGACATGGATTTTTTTAAGCATCATGTATAGCTTTTGATAATCACTTCTATATTAAGATCCATATACACAGAAGGTTTGTTCCTAAGTCCAGCATACTTATGCTGGCCTAAAAAATGTTTAAAATCAATATTATTCATAAAAGTCTGCAATACATTTCAATGGAAGTGCTCTGTTCTACCACTAAATCTTCTGAAATCAAAATGCCTATATGTGTGTCTGTATATGCATTCAGCTGTATGGCAAAGAGTCTTCACCATGTAACTAAAAGCAGGCAATATCTCTTTTATTTTAACTTCTTCTAAAAATATCACACAATTTCTGATAGTTATGGTGGCTGGCCAAATTTCTGGGCTTTGTCCAGTCCCGTTCTATGCAACTCCATGAGATAAGCTAACTTCTTAAAACTAGACTCCAAAATCCACTATAAATGTCAAAAATTAAGTCACCCTTTAAAATTCCTCTTTTCCAAACAATTTTTTCAGACCTATTTTATGTTTCTGAACAACTAAAGGGTTTTTTATAGCTATATTTTTAAATACCTGAGAGCATATTTTCTGCTGTAAGAGTTTCACCAGCTGCAATTTGAAGTGAAGAAACTACCCTCAATTAGTGTGGGGTATTAACATCTGAGAGCAAGAGTCTGGAGTATGGAGAAAGCAGAACTGAACCACCAGAGTGTCTAATGAACGAAACCTGCTAATTTGTTCAGTGCTAGACAAGAAAGAGGTTTACAAATCTCATAACATCATCAAAAAAATCCCTCGGGGAAGCGGTTTGGTGCACATGACCCTAGAAACCATTACTGAATCAGGATATCTAAAATGAAATGCTTCCTTATGTAGAAAAATGAGAACATTGCAAGTGAATTCTGACAAAACACATATCAAAGTTAAGGACAGGCTGTCTGCTGATTTCAAAGGACCTAGAAATACTGTTCATAACAATCACAGAATGGCTTGGATTAGAAAGACCTTGAATATCATCTAGTTCTAAACTCCTGGCCTTGGGCAGAGACAACATCCACTAAAAACAGGGGAAAAGCAATTTATATTTGCACACAAATATACATACAAATATTTATAAAGCATTTACCTACATGCGCAAGGAGAGTAGATTGTAGCCAGAAAAAGAAGGAGAGGGAAACAGGGAGGCTCTGGGTAACATAAATTGACTTTCAAGTTAACACTCTTTAGGGTTATTTTTTATCTCATTAACACTCAGCTAAACAGAAGATCGGGCTAGATTTTAACCTCAGTCAATTGTACACGACTTACACTAATCAGGCCATTATTAAGGTTGGAAAGGCACCTGAGATTATCAATTCCACCGGTTAACCCAACACCGTGTTCACCACTAAACCAAACATCCACTTCCAAATGCCTTTTGAAAACTTCTAGGAATTATGTTTCTGTCACTTCCCTGGGCAGCCTATTCCACTGATAAAAATTGGTGATGCAAAGATTGGTTGTCCAAAACAGCTCATAATGGGAGCAATATGATGGGCTGCTGACTGGAGCACTTTGTAACTGCACTTTCCTCCTTTTCTGGCAGAATAATGAGCCCTGGCAACAAGCAAAGGACTCTGGGCTGCGTGTCTATACTAAAACATGAGCCCTTCCTACAGAGTCAGAACTGGAGAAGAATTCAGATTTATCCATCATCGTTTTGGGATATTATTAAGGCATACCAAGCAAGTCCAAGACAAGCTACAAATTTCAAATGAATGTGGTAGTTGTAAATTGACATCCTTCATATGTTCTGACCCATAAACCACTCATCGCTCCCTCTCTCACTTCTACTGTACAGGAAAATGAAGAAATCACAAGAGACAGCTTTTGGTTTAAATTTTTTTGAAGGGTCAGGCTGATGACAGGAACATCTGGCAATGGAAAGTGGCATACTTCTAATAGCTACCTAGGAGATGAGGTGTGAGAAGCACTGTTACTCAACTGAGACCTAAAAATTGACCAGACATGACAGAAGAGAAAATTACAGCTTTTAATTGTATCCAGTTGTTACTTTGGAAATAAAACGACCAGCCTTAGTGATGGCTTGATTATCATATTGGCATCCTGTCATCTCACAACCCATTTAGGAATAAAATTGTTGATAGCCTGGTATTTAGTGTTTATCTACTGTGTATTTTAGGGTTATTGAGCTACACTTGAAGGCCAAAGTCATCTGTAGTGTAAGTGACAAAGCACAAACTGCATTCTGCTTAATCTCTGGACAGGTGTTGGAAAGAAGGCCAAATAGTGACATATGTATCAACACCTCCGCTTAGAATTTTTTGCCAGTGATGTATTTGCCACATCAGCCAAAGACTTTTACTCCTGACACTTCTGTTAGAGTATAATCATCTTCAGTACCACTAAAATAGAAAGCTGCATTTTTTTAATCACCAGGAAAGAAGAATCATTGTAATGAAACAGCAGGAAAAAATGTACACCCTGTCAAATTAATGAATTACCAGACAAAATAAGTGCTACTCATATTGTGCACATTTTCTGACCTCTTAGTGCCCTGTAATTACATTGAAAATTAAAGGGAAAATGGTGATATATTACATAGACCAAGATAATTTTATCACCTAATGAAACTTCTTCACCCTCTAATCAACAAACTCAAATTTCTTGGCAAAGCCAGGATGGCTGTCTTGAATCATAGCCCTGTCCTCGACATGCCTCAGCAAAGCTTCTAGAAGGATCTGTTCCATGATGTTCCCAGGCACAGAGTGAGGTTGACAGGTCAGTAGTTCCCAGGGTTACCCTTTCTAATGATTTTTTTTAAAGATGGGTACAATGTTTCCCATTTTTCAGTCACCTGGAATTTCACCAGATTGCCATAATTTTCCATTATCATGGGAAGTGGCTGGACCACTCCACCATCAGCAAATACTTGTAATTAGATGGAATGTTTTGAGAAAAGACTTCAAACAGGGGAAAAAAGATAGAGAAAAAACACTTCTGTGAAGAAACCATTATTTAAAACTATTAACACTTCCAAAAGCCTTCTTTTCACTGATATTGAGACACCAGATATCACTGGTGAAATACACACTTTTTGTACTGCTGTCTGTTGATGGCCAGAAGATAGACCCTCACCAGATCCTCTAAATTATAACAGAAATATCATCAGTAAAATGTAGTATTTTATTTTAAATTTAATTCTATGCTTCTGAAGGATTTTTTACCTTTTTTCCAGAACTGATATCCTATTTTTTCCCTGTCAATATTATTCACTAAAGCGGTGGATATTATTCAATTTTGTTACACTTGTTTATCAATAATTTGTAATCTTCATTCAGGACAAGCTCTGGATTCAAAGAGGTTATTTGAATTCAGAAAGTTTAGTGCTGAAAGTAGTGGTTGTTCTCCATATGTTGCTGTTTCATATGCTTGTATTATGACCAGATAGGAGGAAAAAAATCCACTTTTAATTTGTCTCTAAAATGATTTATTGTAATTTCCTATATCTTTTAGGGGTGTGGTTCATGTGCCTTTCCCCTTAATTCCACAATCTGTTCCCTTGATGTCCTTCAGCTGCAATATATGACTATAGACTCCCTCTCTTTGTTGGTTCCCAATGTTGTCCAAGAACCGAGGTAAGCATAAGGAAAATTTTGAAAACATGATAATTCTTTTACATTTTTACATAATTACCTCATCTTCCATTTTTGAGGGAGAAGCCTCTAATATGTATGGGTGCAGAAGAAAATATAACCATTGAAAAAGCAAGAAGTAATAGGACACATCCTAGTGCAGCTAGAGATTCAGGAGTGAACTAACTTATCTGGACCTCTTCTGACTCAGAGTCTTCTTACACATTCAGCTTTAGTAAAGTTAAATACATATTGGTTAACATGGACTATCTAGAAAACAAGAAATCAAGAGTGGTACAAAAATCACATGGGAAATTTGCAGACAGCAAAATAACTGGTGTCATTTTCATCAAAAAGCTACACAGACAACCGGAACCAAATTAGGGAGCCATTTTCATGTGACTGTCAAATAAAGTTTATCAATAATGATGCAGAAGTATACATAAATATATAGACATGTGTAAAACATAATAAGCAAGTATATATAATACAAAATACTGAAAAGCGTGATCAGCCAGCAGAGAAATGCTGCATCTGGACACATATATTTCACACAAAATATTGACATGGTATGTCAATAATAAATAATTGACATACCACATACAATTAAAAGCTGTAATTTTCTCTTCTGTCATTCTCTTCTGTCAGGTCAATTTTTAGGTCTCAGTTGAGTAACACATACCAGAATAAACCACATTTGCCAAAATCCAAGTATTTAGGGTTTTATTTTTAATTCTAGAGTGCTTGATCTAAGACCAACCAAAGCATTTCTATAGGGTGGGAGTTAAGTCATCATTGCACTGAAGAAAGGACATGAGAGACACATTAACATCATTCAGAATTAATGTCTTAAGCAGCATATGGCCCCTTTTCTCTGCCATCTTAATATTCAGTGTTAGGTTTCTCAATGCTCTGATTAAATGCACAAACATCAGACAATTAATGTCAAGTCCAAGGCCTCTACAAGATAATGAAGACTGAGTGTTCTGAGATGGATAGTGAAAGCATTCAAGATTCAATTCCTCTTTTCATAGGGATTTTCTGTGAGAAAAATTTCAGATATATATTTCTAAATATTCTCTGAACATACTTAACTGCTCAAGTTAATTACAGGGATGCCTGTACAAATAGGAAGTCATGATTTTTTGACCACGTGCTGAAGTCACTTTTTTTGTCATTAGGACTGCTCATATACTAAAAATCCATGTTGACCATAAGCACCATGCAATTTTTCCTGGCATGGTTAATGCAGCTGGATTTAATTTTTTAATTTAAAAACCTTCTATGGTTGTAAGATGTCCACACAAATTGAATGTTTCTGTTTGAGGCTACTGGCAGTATGGCAGATATTTCTATCAGGCCTTGAGCTGTGCAGGCAAAAGCAGGGAAAATGCATGAGAAGGTTGAGTTACAAGAATTGGCTCAAGATATTTCTGTGTATATGAGGACACTGCAAATGGAGTTTGCTGCTTAGCTTCCACCTCCTCCAGTTCAGCCTTACCAGCACACTCACTTGCAACTGACTATCAGCCTCAAAGCTTGCCCTTCAAGGCACAAAGTGTCCCTCGAGTCTGCACTGCCCCAGATCTGCATCCCCCTTTCCAAACCCATGTCCAAACCCTTGAGAGATTTCCTCCACTGCCCACAGCCCTTCCCACCTGGGCTGATTTTCTACATCACCAGTATATGAAATCAGCCCCCCCAAACCAAGGTGTTTGCCCTGCCACATACATCTCATCTCCACAATCAGTCTAAACTCCCTGGAAATGCTTGTGCTGGGTTGATGTGAACAAAAGGGCTTCCTCATCCTCCAGAGCCTGGGGAAGGGAAGCCTGAAGAAACATCCTTCCTCTGCAGAACCCTAGGAGGAAGCTGGAATGGAGAGCCTGTTGCTATACATGGATCAGTCACTACCTGCACTGAAGGAGAGGGCAGGAGAACCTGATCCCCTTCACCATCCAGGCTGGATCTGCTCTCAACACAGTTTGCAAACTTGAATTATACTTTGGCTGTAGTTGCAGACGAGAGAAAATGGCCAATATGCATATAAATTATTAGGGTTTTTGTTTCTTATTTCCTTCATCCTTAGAGACTTATTTATTTTCTTAAGCACACAGAAATATTTTTCTGGACAGGAACAGAAATAAGAAAATATAAGATAGTTCCAGATATCTGAATTTTTGGTGCCCCTTCCTCTTGTGCCTGCATAGAGTCAAAAGTTCTTTCCTAAGACCAATACATTTTAGACTAATTAAGACAAAAAGAGCTGGCAGGGAGGAGATCAAAATGGTGACACACATTTGCTTGTATCTTAAGACAAGCAAGGCAGAATTTTTTGCCTGTTAATCTTTAATCCTACAGTAGAGCTTCAAACAAATTTTATACTCATTACAGGAGAACCAAAGATAATTTGTTCCGACCCTTTATTCTATTTTAGAATACGAATTTCACTTATTTATTTTGGACTACTCTTACTTTACCCTTGGGGTAAGAGATAAACCAAATTCAAAGGCTCTAATTCAGAGCTTATTGACTTCAGTGGCCTTTTTTTCCTCTGTCTTTACTTGAAGTCTCTGGCACACTGAAAAAATTACTCTAAAATGTTTACTGTACAAAAGTGATCCTATCACAGACATCAAGTAATTTCCATGAGATGATTAAAACCTGCTTGATTTACTCATGTAAACAAGCCTGGATTTGATATAATAGTAGTACCTGAAACGGCAGTGGATATCAGAGCGGATTAATGGGCTTTAGGGAGTTTCTGTCAACTATGATATGGATGGCTCATGCTGACAACTTCCTATGTGTAACAGCATATCCCAAGTCTGTGATTGCAAACCAGAAAATACCAAGATAATAGCAAAAAATACATTTCAATGTCTAAAAAAATTCCATGTAAAAAGGGTCAATGTATAGTTAAAAACATGTTTTCATTTCAAAGTAAACATCAGATTAAATTTTTTAGACTTTCATTAACAACAGCTTTACTTTTTAAACTGAAAACATCACCTCATCCAGCTCTGACTAACAGCTCATTTTTTTTTTAGAATTACATTTATTTCAGCTAAATAATGAAAATAAATTCTTTATTGTGTTTATAGCTCCTTGGTAAAGGTCCCTCCTTCCATTTATTTTTTTATTTTTTTATTAGGTTACCTATCAACAATAAAAATAAAATTCTTCTTCTCAAGTGATCACAGAGATCAGCTTATTTTAATAAGCCTGTTCTAGACATGTAGAGCTTCTGAATAAAATATAACCAGAATTAAGTAGCAGTAAAACAGCTCATGTTACTTACTTCCAACCCATTTCAATGTAGTTGATTTATAATGACTCTGAGAAGTTTCTGTGCATAACCTCATATCTGTGTAATTTACCACAAGGACTAGATCAGTCAAGAAGGATATTAGACAACTTTTTTATTACCAGCTAAGACTAATGCTATAAACTCTGGGATTAAACAACATATACAGACTCATGTCTGGACATTTCAGTTTTCAAGTCACATTGGCAGAGCTCATTTATAACATTCTCTTCCTTGGCCAGAAGTGTAGATTTAGACGTTGTCATTTTCATGGAGAAGTGGTCAAGGTGAAATATTTCACAAGCTTTGCTGTATCTTAATGGGAGTTTTCAAAAGTATCCCCAATGTAGTCCAAAGGATTTTGTCCCATCTGTATCAAAGCAATAACTCATCAACACCTTAAAACAGAGTAGGAAACATATTTCTTTTGCCTAATGGTGTATTTTGAATGTAAACTCATCTAAAAATCGAAATTAAAATATTTATTTTGCCTTCACAAGAAACAGCTCCAAAATCATGCCTTTATATTACACCTTAGTTATATGAGTAAGGTTTTTGGTTAAAATCATCCATGGCACAAGGAAAAACAAACAAAAACTGGTCTGTTTCCTTTCTTCCTCTTTGCTTTCCCTTGTTTTATTCATAAAGCTAAAGATTATTTAATTTGCTCCAGCTACCATTTGGTGTCATGGGAGGCAAAGCTTTTGCCCTGGTCGGGTTGGTGCCACTCAGTTTGGCCATGGTCAGCATTACCTAGAGGTAATCCAGCTCTCTGCTGCAAACCCAGAGGTTGAATAGATGGGCTGATAAATCCAATTCAAATTTTCCAGCTGCAAACCTGGAAAAAAAACAGCCAGACACTACTGGATGGCTTCCTTGCCAGGGCTGGCCTGTGTCAGGTTAGCGGAGAGCAGGGTGGGAGCAAGCTCAGCCCTGCTCATCCTCATTCAGCAGGAAATAAAAGAGAATAGTCTGTCAGTTCCTTTGGCCTGTATCCTTCTGATTTTGAATTCCCTGGGTTTTTAGCTCTCTTGTCACATTTTAGGATATTTTAGAAGAAAGTTAAAAACCAGGACATTTTTTACTGATTGACGTCAAAGATACCTTGTTGTCACCCAGTCTTTGATTATGTTGTTTTTTTGTTATTGGACAATTAGTTTGATTTCACTTGGATAAAAAGGTTCCCAAGAACTCTCACCTTCTCTGGGTCCTCATTCCACTCCTGGGAAAATACTTGGCTTTCAGCCCACACCAGACATGTTTTTGTTTTTTTTTTTCACTGAGAACCAAGAATATTTCTGAACATCCTTAAAAAAGTTCTGTGCATGTGTCTTCCATTTTATCAGTCAGACTGATTCTGAGGAGATAACTTTCTTTTCCAGTATCACCAAAATATCATAAAGCTGTTAGTGTTTCTATATTAAAAACATTGGGATATTTGCCACGGGTTTTAATGAGTACAGGATAAGGGCCAAAATCTTAACTGAAGGGTTGTTTTTTTTAAAGAAGAATTATTTCATACCATTCCCTTGGTTATGCTTTATCTGGCTAAACTGCATACTCTATGTTAAGTATTTATTTTCAATTGGATAAGGCAAAAATAATTGTTGTTGGCATTTACTCTTAAGCGAAGAAGTCCTTAGAAAGCCTTCAGAAAAGAATTGCACTCAAACCTTGTTTTTAAACATGGTTTAATATTTTACAATTAATCCTGCATGGCTTTTAAATTTGTTTGGTTGCAACAGTAGAAAGAAATTGCATCTTCAAATAAAATACTTTGAATTAAGGAACTAAATAATCAGTTGTCCATTTTAGAATTCTGTGAAAAACACTTTCACTTGTATAAAATACTTCATATGTACTATCTTAAACATTTCTTCATGAACCACAAGCTTTTATTTTCAGACCCTGAGAGCTATTTTATTTTTATTTTTGTCTTTCAGTTCAACAATGCATATTGATCAATTCTAAAATTTATAAGACAAGCAAATGTAAAAATGTCAAAATATGCTTGAGAAACATATCATAGAAAATAGGATCCAAACGGATTTTTCCCTACCAGTTTATCAGTTTAAAAAGAGCTGTAAAAGCATTGAATAAGAAATAAAAATTTATTTAAGTATTTACTCACTTGAACACTGTCCAATGTCCTCTGAAACATAAGGTTACAATAATGGAGATAAGAAAGAACATGCTATCTTTCTATGTGGCTCCAGTTTTACTTTGATGTTTAACAGCTCATTATGCATTATTTTTAGTAGTGGTAGGTCAGTTTTCTCTTTTGATTTTATGCATGTTTCATAGTGTGATCAGTGGGAAATAGTATTGAAACCATACAAAAAATTGTAGTCCTTCAAACTGTTTTGGTTTTTTTCTTATGTGGTGCATTTTAAAATAAGGAACTTATGTACTGTTTTGTCTCAAAATATTTTCCTCCTTTTAATTCATAGTAACCTTTGAATATACTTTTCAAATTACTGTGAAAATTCATTGGTATAGCTGCAGCAAAATCTACATTTTGCTTACTGAGCCTTACAGCCTCTCCCATCTGCATGTCACTGGTGTTGCCAGACTGTTAAATAAAGATTGAGTTCAAGATCTTAAGTATCTTTCTGTAAGTTATTTGAAGTACATATTCTGACTCACTTTAAATATTTTAGAATATTTTTATATAAAATACCCCTATAACTAGTATATCACAAAATGTTATAGTCCTGATTTTGGTGCCCAAGTCAGTGGGAAGGGTGGCCAAGACCCAAATGATACCACCCCATGTCATTGCTGGGGCTGGCCAAAGAGACTTTTCCTTCTGTGAAGAAGGGCATTCCTTCTGGTGAAAGAAAGTGGTTCAGGCAAAACAGTCAAATATTGTTTTATTTTGTGTGTAAATAATTTTTTTGTCCTATACCTTTTGTTTTTGATATTGATGTTCTTGCTCTTTTCTCATGTAATTTCTTTTTCCAGAAAATGGTTCTTATCTTATCCTGTGATCTTTGTCTTCTATGCCTCCCATTCAGGAAGGGAAAGGAGTGGCTCATGGTCTTTTTAGTCAGAGTACTAAATTGGGAGGACCTCTTTCTAAACCACAACATTTATGGAAAATGACACTGAGTCAAGAATGACGTAGCAGACAAACTGAGTTTTCTTAAGCAAAATAATCAGATATTGCTTTCGTTGTTCCTTATAACTCACAAAATTATGGATGTTTAAGAGGCCATGGCATTCAACTGTTTGTCAATTGTCCTATTTACAGACCTAACTCAAACTGAATGAAAACATCATAAGGTTTTCAGTTTTCTGCATGGAACTGTTTCCTATAAGCAGTACAGCTTTCTTGAACATATGATAAAAAGCAAAACTTTCATTAAAGCAGTTCTGATGGGACACTACCAAACAATTTTTGAAGAAGGTGTCATCCTTCTTTATTTTTGTTTGACTGGCTTTGAGATATCCTGTGAAATGACAAGGATGTTATATATCTACATATTTTAGACACTTAAAAATCTAAAATTCTGCAAGTAACAATCTGAATCTGTAAATGAAGTTTCTCCCAGAAAAATATCTGAATGTGAATTTAACTGCATGGACATACTTAAAATTCATTCAACAGCATTTTAGTCTAATTATGAAGTTCAAAAAGCTTGTTAATGAAAAAAAAGGCTATTTTGCAGTTATCAAATAATAAGAATAACTTCATAGATCTCCTTCTAATGGAATAAGATGTTAATGCAAAAAATTTGGGGAAAAGATACTGGTTTTAATCTTTCAACCATAACCTATTATATTGTACTATTATAACAATACTATTCCATTTTATAAACTGTCATTAGTAATCAAACACAAAAATTTTCTGCATTTACTGCAGATTTATAAAATATCTCCCTGGGTTAGTTCTGGAAATCATTTGAGGTAACCTATTGCTTGATTTTGCTCATTATTTGAGGTAGGGTTGAAAGCCAGACGTGGGTTTATTACTGTCACCTCATCTGAGGGAATGGCCCCCAGCTTTCAAAGGCTCAGAGATTTTTTGCTTCTGCTTCACTGAAGTGTTTCAAGACTGTACTGAAAATCCTGCAGCAATTCAGCTCTGAGGTAAAGTGTTGGCCTGCATTTATTTTTGTTCTAGTGCATGAAAAGCCTGTTGGGAAGTGGACAAAACTATCTTATCTGCTTTATTTTCATGAGATAGCAAATATTTTAAATTCTAATAGCAATTTCTCTTTTTCTTAATTTCTGTTTTCCAATTTCCAGGCTTCTGATACTCATCAGGAAGAGTCAGATCTGGCAAAGTCTTCCAAAAGTTTTCTAGTGCCTATGATTTCTGCTTGAGGTAAAACACTGGTTCAACTGAAAATAAAAACAGCATTTGATTTTGTATTACTAGTAAAACATAGTCAGGAAACCAAACTAAAAGAAGCACCCAATAAAAATGAGAATCTCATTTTGACATCAAGCCAATACACATTTCTCAGAAATAACAACAAAGTATCCAATGTATTTTCCCTGGCTTAAACTTTACTATCAGAAAGATAACTAAAGATCCACTTCCATTTATTTAAAACAAAAACAAAAGGTAATACCCAGTTGATTTCCATTTTGACAGCATGAACTTAGAAAACTGTGCTAGGACATCTGAAATGGAACCTGTGACCTGGGGCAGACACAAATGGTCAAAGAGTTCAGTTGAGTGATCAGGAATTTTTGCTGATGAAGTATCTCATCCATCAAACAGCAGCTTGAGGGAAGAGTTGAAAGAAGAAAAGAAAATTTAAAAAAAAGCATCTTTCTTTTGTTGTATTTTACTTAAAAATCAGTATAACCCTTGTTTTCTTAAGGTTTTTGTTATCTTTCTGTAATGTTATCAGAAAGTTGCCTTTCTTTAGGGAAAAATAAAGTTTTTCCTTGCACTAATGACAACTGCTTACCTAAGTTTCTATTATGATTCTGATTTCGCTTTAGAGCAAATCTAAATCACTCTTTGGGACCATGGAATTAAGCAGAGCTCCTGGAATCAGTACTGAGTTGGAAATGACATGGACCTTAATGGACTAAGAGCTAGATTACTCAGCTTACCCACAGACATTAGGATCTAAAGGTACAACCCACAGCAGCAGGAAACATGCAGACCTATCCTAGGCAGTCAGATCTGGTGAGAGGAGAAATAATTGCTTGGCTTTTTTGAGTGGGGAGGGATGAGATCACTCTCAGGTCTCTCTGTGAGGACTGGCAAAGGAGCAGGATGCAACATATTTAAGGGTGATCAACTTAATTTTCATAAGGAAGCAGTGCAGTGGGCTCTCCAGCAAGGGAATGGGAAATTATATTCCCAAGCCCGCAGAAACAGTGCCACTTCTGTGTGACTCGCCGAAGGAAATTTTGGTTCCTTTCCCTTTTAGCATGTCTTTGTTTTAGAGAGCTGTTTGTGTTTTCTGGATGTTCTCTAATATGCACATATATTAGCACAGTATGGTGCACAAAAATTTAGGAAAAATCAGTTGAAAGCTGTAAGGGAAAATCTAAGCAGATTAAAAATCAGTGGATGACCAGTTGTCCTTTTGCTAATTCACAACTGAGAATGTCTATAATTTACTTAGAAGGTACTCATTATTTCTAGTTGCAATCACAGAAAACTAGAATTAGATTTCTACTTCATATAATCACCCTCATTTGCAGACAGGTGACTCAAATCATTTGAATTTACCTTCTCCTGCATGAGACCTCTCCCCTTCTGTCTGGTTTTAGTTCTGATTACAAGAGCAGCTCTAGCAGCCATTTCATTATTCAGCTTCTTGATAAACTCATGGGATGGAGATATTCAGAATTCCTATAGACATATGTAGTCAGAAAAGATATTAAATTGGTACTAGTAGCAGTCAAAAAAGTGCATTAACCCTTTTGGCTTTCCTGAGAATCTGGGAGTGGTATCTGAATATATTCTTTTGCAGAGGGTTTATGTCTGCAACATTTGAAACGCTTGCTTGCCCCAGTACTTTTGAATAACTCCTTGACAAGGAAAATAAATTTCCTGCATCTTCCTTATGGTCATTCCTTATGGGCTACCTATCTGCATTCCAGAGTACGTTAACAAATCATATTACACAGCTTAAAGCTGCCTCATTGTTTTCAACTCAAATTCACAGCTACAGTTACGTAAACATGTTCTGGACTTTTAGAGTCATAATTTTAATGGTTCATGATCTCATGTTGTCACTGTTTGTTACAATATGATTAACACATTGAAGAAAAAGTGATATTTACTTTAACTGATTTAATAGGGTACTTACAATATTAGGTTTTTCCCAAATTAATGTGTAAGTCTGACTACTATAAATAGCATCTGTTGTTTTTCTGACTCCTATTTTGGTATGATCTTTCTGGAAACAGATATTTATTTGTGAAGACCTTCTTTAAAATTCAGAATAACTTACTTTCACTCAGGAAACCTGAATATTCCCAGGAGACACTTAGGAGCAAGTGGATCAACGTATTTGGGTGGAGGGCTATTATATTCAATATTTATTTCCAGATCACAAGTATTCTAAGTTGGAAGGGACCCACAGAGATCACAAAATCCACCTCTTAAGTGAATGGCTCATATGGAATTTGGGTACATAACCTTGGTGTTACTAGCACCATGCTCTACCCTCTAATCTCAGGGTCATTCAGCAGTGGCAAACAGTCCCTGAGGGAGGGTTCAGCTTTTGAGCTGCTTTGAGCAATAGGCATTTTATCTTTTGCTGGAAATGGAGACATTTGTCTTACTTTTGCACCAAAGACTTTCAAAAAGCAGTAAATGGTGTCATGATATGCAATGGTATCATAATTGTCTTTAGTTACTGTCAGCATTTCAGATTCTCCTTTTAATTTGTTAGCATTTATTTTGAACTAGTAGGTCAATTGAAGTCATACCTGGGGAGGCACAGAGGGAAAATTTTGCCTGAGACCTGCATCAGCCTTTAATATCAGCCAGAGATGGTTTTGACTCAGTGTTCCTGGGCACTACATTTACCCAAGTTCTGAAATGAAAAAGTTAATGATTATTACAGACAATTAACGTCTGAGAATTTTAAGAGAACAGGGTGTGCAACTAAGTCCTCATCTGGATTTGTTTGGACATAACAACAAATTCACAGCAAAAACAAGATGTGCCGATATCACTAAAATTAGATACTGGCTAGATTTTTCAATGGAGCAATAGATAATGATAATATATTTTTATTTCTAATGAAAATGTTTTCTCACCAAGTCTTTCAGTCCTGGACTTGGCCTCTGTTTTCTTCATATGCTCAGATTTTTATCACTCTAGGCCAACTCTCCTGTTAATGTACATTATCACAGTGAGCTCATTCTCATGTAGTTCTTTATATTTCTCAGAATCTGGAGACTGGAGCAGCAATTAATTTGGCTAGGATAAAATTAAATAGAAATATCCAGAAAAATTGGAAACTTACTTGTTGATGCTGGCTACAATGACTATCTATTTTTATTGCACTGTTTTTCTTTGCAATGCACCATTACAAGTTGGAAAATACCCTAAAACTTGAAAACAAGCTTGGAATGCTACAGTCTAA
This sequence comes from Petroica traversi, assembly GCA_025920805.1. NCBI lineage: Eukaryota > Metazoa > Chordata > Aves > Passeriformes > Petroicidae > Petroica > Petroica traversi. Next base: position 1,006,488 of record JAHLSL010000021.1, read on the forward strand.
AGATTAGGATTACTCTCCACTAGAGCTGTTGACAGCATTAATTGTTTTAAATAGTGCAGAAAATGTAAAACTTAGATGCAAAATTTCAAACTAAGCCCTACTTTGTGCTCTAATTTTGCATCAAGAAATCACAGTGAATTACTCTTGTGAACATACAATTTGGCAACTACATCTTCAGGCTGCAAGAGAAATGTCCTAGGAAACTGCTCTAGGTTCTGCATGCAGGCCATACAGAAATCAAACTTTCAGCAGGAAGAAACAGATCCCAAAGTAGGAGGGAAGCAAAATTCTTGGCTTGTTCACCACATGCCTCTTTAAGCAACTTCTCTTAAATGCATGCCAGTGCTAGAAGACGTATAGCATTGCTTTAATATTTTGTGTTTTAATGACAGTATTTAATCACTGTGTTAGAAGCAATGGTTTCCTATTTGCCACAGATTTATAAATTCTAATACATAATTTTCATCCATTTTTTCTGTGAAGCTTTGATAAAGATCATCAAAAAGCAGCACTCCTGGGGGATTTTTAACTTACTTTTGTTTTGATGGAGATTTGTTTGAATAGAGAAATTTCCACATCTTCTCTCATTTTTACAAGGAATAAGTGATGCTCATGGAAATTCAAGTTCATCCAAACACTTGAAAATTCCGGAGGGAACTTCTACCATAGAGAATCTGGTAATTGTCTTTTCACTGCAATGATTACAAAGCCCTTTAACAGACAAAAAGGGATTTAGAATTGCACCTACAGTTTCAAAGTATTCTTTCAGTATACGAATGAAGCCACTTATTGATGTGGAAAGGATACAAGTATGTCTTGTTTCCTATAATTAAATTATATTTTGTCAAAATACCTAAAATTAAGAGCCAGAGGCAGAAAGTGGTTTTGTGCTATTGGTACAAAGTTGAGTCTGCTTAATTTAATAATATTACTATTGTGCATGAATGTAACACATTATAAATCTATTCCTGTGGTTTTCATTTACCACTGCATATGCAAATCCTTACCTTTAATTTAAATTTAATGGAACTATCTCAATTGTAAAGGAGAGAGAATTGCAGTGGGGAAAAATAAATAAAACAAAAACCACCAGGAATAATATATCACCTTCATCCTTTCTGCTTTCCAGGGAGGAGTTTATCTCACCAACAAGGAATGAAGGTCTCATGTCAGTCAGCAAGAGAGATTCTCTTACATCCATGCAGAAGTAGTTACTCTTAGACATAGGCTGATAAAACAATGTGGTAAGATGAATGAAAATATTAAAAGAAAGAATTGGACACAGGTCCTGTACCATTAATACTTACTTGTTGATATACAAGATTAAATAGTCATTTTATGACAAATCTTCATATTATGCATATTTTTATCAAATGAGATAATTAATAGAGGTAGAAAGGGGAAAAAGTTGCTTAATAAGTTGATTTTAAATTTTATTGTCCAGAGCTCTCACGAACTAAATAGCACTATGAAAGCCAGATAAGTATATGAGCAGAAATTAAGCCAAGTTCCCAGTGTCAGACAATTGGGTTAAATATGTGCTGATTTCCAGGTGTAGGCATATATCTTCACAGGAACATTGTCACTCCAGCTAGAATTTAATAAATTTGAACTAACATCCATACCACTCAGTGTATATCTCACCTGCCATATGAGATTGTCTCATTACTGGAATGTCTGTGATAACTTCTGGTGAGTAGCTCTTAGTTTGACTACTTGATATATAAAATGTCTGCTTTTGTGAATTTTAGCCAGTTAATTGCTATATTCAACTGCACTAAAAATTATAAAATGATGATTTCCAGTCTCTTCTTCTCACACTTTTACAGGCAACCCTCAGATTTCTCTTTTTCAGCTTGTCAAGATTTAGCCTACATAAAACATTCTTTGTACAGAAACTCTTTCACCTTTCAAATGTCCTTCTCAGTTCCTATTCCAGTCTTCTATCTTTTCTGAGATGGGGGGAAGGTCTGTGCAGAGCAATCAGGACACATCTATTCCTAGAGTATACAGTGACATACTAACACTCTGTTTATTGCCAGTTCAATGCATATTCCAAATACAGATAATTCTGCCTGTCTCACTTTACACCTTTGTACTTTGGAAACCATTTCATAGGTAAAGTATTTCTTCTGCAAATTGTATTTCCAAATATTGTGTTTTGCTTGGTGGTGTGAATATGATAGGAGGTCTCCATATAAGAGAAAAATGTTATAGAAATTACATGTGAAATTAAGAGTCACTGCCTGTTAACAAATCAGGAAAAATCACCCCTCTCTCAAAGTAAAATAATGAAGTGAAAAACAATTAAATCCATTGCAATATGAACACTTTGTCCTTCTAGAAGAAAGCATTATTGGTTATCTCTTCTGAAGTGAGTTAGGTCTGGGAAAGAAGGGAAGTTTGGACTGGTTCTTATAGGGATTTCAATACCATGTAGAGATAGAGGAGAACTCATTTAGAAAATCAATAAAATTTAAAGGGTCTTCATCATTAATAGAATTTGAATAGTACCATATGTATAAATCTGCGGATATGAGCGACATTCATATAACTTTTGCTTCCATCCAGGTCCTAATACATAGAAAATGAGAAACATAACCCCTTTTTCGTTCTCTTTTGCCCACTATGGATAAAATTACAAGCCCTTCTTGGATAGTAAGGGTTCCAAACCAGGGATCAATAGTTGATTCAGTTGAGGAAGTAAAAGGTCTACAGATATCTAAAAACAAACAAAAAAATGTAGACAAAAAGAAGATAACAAAATTATAGCGATTTTAAAAGAAGTCATTTATTAGCAATACATTAAGAGTAGATGTTAAAATCAGATATAAAGTTAAGAACATTAAGTGTGTGAAATTAACTGAGTCAACAGCATGGGACAGACAGAATTTCTGTTTCTAAGTGCTGAATTTATCAAGAATTGATGTGGCAACTGATTAATGTAAAAATTCACAAAGAACTTGTGTAAGTTTGAGCAACCTCCATTTAGAATCGAAACAAATTTCCCTACAGTGAAAAGCCACTGAAAGTATAAGAAAAGAATAATTATTGTTTCCATATAAAGCTTCTTTAGTGTATTTTATATAAACCAGCTCCAGCTGAGGTTAACTCTAAAATCCACAGTATAACTTGATACCTAGTGCTAAGGTAGTGCTCTTTATTTTGGCAGTGTTGTTACTTCCACTGTCATAGGTCAAGAGGTAAGTCTTTGGCCCTAGAACTGGCTTTCACTTGGTTTAACCCACTTTTGTATGAAATCCTCCAAATATGAATGTTTCCAGTTATTTGCTGATATCATAGCCCTTTTGTAGTTAAAAGTAGATTTAACAGCCTTGTTCCTCTTTCTGATAATTTGCAGTCAAAGAAAGAAACTTTGACTTAAGGGAGAAGTACAAAATTACCTTAATTGCAAAACAAAAAGTAAAAGCTAGGGGTGTTAATTTTTTTCTTCTTGGATGTGTTAGTAATTAGCTCACTTGTGCTAAGGGCTTGGCCCAAGATACTGAAACCAGTTAGAGGTAGGAGGTAATATGGTTGAAGTTATCTTATCCTGAGTTGTAATTATTTGCTTTCTATAATCTGCAGAAGCAGACAGAAAGGGAATCAGTGCAGAAATGTAGAGAGACATTCCTCTGGACGCCTGCAGATTCCTCTTTGCAGAAATGGGAAGGAGAGAAGATAGAAAAGGATCAGGGTGGGATCAGGAGGGGTTGTGTTCAGTTACTTTGGAAGCATAAATCTCCTTTCTGAACCAGGAAACTCTTCTTAAACAAACTTTGAAAACTGCTGAAAACACCAAAAACTTACTTAGCGGTCTGTCTTAACAACTAAAATTGGGGATAAGTATGATCTCTACCGAGACACTAAACAGATTCAAGTGTGAGTCAGACACACTAAGGCATATAAGCTAGTAAAAATGTGTCGTTCTGCATTGACAATGAACAAATGAGTGACACTTCCTTGTAATTCACTAATTTAGCTGAAGAATAGGAAGGCATTAAAAAGATAACAAGTAAGAAGTGGGGAGACAACTGCTACCCTTAAACATTTTAATGGTATCTTTAGGTTCATTAGGTAGTTTTAGATAGTAGCCAGAATGTTATAAATCACTCCTGCTATCCATAACTGACTCATCAATCCAATGTCAGATAAGTTTATTCAACCTCTAATTGTACAACCTTGTTCAGAGGGGCTGTGTCTATTTCCTCAGAAATCAAGAAAAAGCACAAAAATAGATTAATGGATTAGGAAGATTTGGAAAGTGTTTCTAAAAGCAGAGCAGAAAGAGAGCTTATATCCTTCCCTTTTTGAAGCAAACACCTGTGGGCTTACTCTATCATATAAAGGGAAATGGAATGACCCCTACAGAAAATTCAACTTCCCATTCCCTTTCCTCCTCCTTTCACCATTTCTTTGTCCCTTGAGAGAACCCTTGAGGCGCTCTGGCAGCCAGGGAGGCATTTTCCTTTTGTCACAGCAGCCACAACTAAACAATGACAGCATTAGAGGCTGAGGAGGTACAGAAAAAATTCAACACTGCATATACACCGAGGAATTTCATAAAGGTTATTTTTCTCCATAAATAAACTTTATTTCACAGGTCAGATCCTGCCATGGTGTCTCTCCCTTCAACCCTCCTATATTCATATAGGCAGTATAAATGAAAATGAAAATAAAATTTACAAGGCCGGTTAGAAGTGCTCTTTCTTGGTCACATTCAATATGTTAGGCATAGGGAATCGTGAATATTTTCTGCTATTAGCAAACATATTGATTTTGATGTTTATGTATAAAAAGAACACAGTTAAGTTTAATTTAACCCTTACAAATCAAATCAAAGCTGAAATATCTACTAAATCAGTAAGCAGGAAAAAATGCATTAATGTTTCAATTTCACAGGCTGGTACTGTGCAAAATTAATTTGGAGACACAGGCCAAATTTGCTTTGCTTTTGAGCAGTGAAATGTTTAAACACCTATTTCATTGATCTGTTCTAGTTGAATCTGTTTCCCGACACATGAATTACTAGTGATTCTTTGCGTACCTCCTAACTCTCGTGTAAGTGAAAAAGATGCTTCTGATATTCGGGTTGTTCTGTTTTAGCCAATCAAACAGTCCTTTTTGCAAGAAATGAACAACTCTCTTCTGGCAGCCAGGGATCCAGTTTCTCCTATGGGGCAGGAATTTTCCTGGCCAGAGTTCGCCTTTTCTACCATATTCAGTGTTCCTTCCAAATCTGTCACCAAAGGAAGTGAGATCTACAAATCTGGCATCAGGGTCACTTGTAAAATGCCCATGTCACCTTGGACAGCCTAAGAAGAGGAACTTTTCCTGGCTGGGTCCTCTCAGGAATTGTGGTAAGGATGGTCCATCTGAGTTTGGATCCCAAGTGAAAGCAGCAGTGCTGAGACACTATATTTATTTTCTTAATCTTAATTCTAAACAGTTTTCACATCTCCTCCCAGTCTTCCTGGAAAAGGCTCAGATTCAGTTTGGTTTAAGCACTGGGCAGAAGTTCTGTGAGACTGCATCTGAAACAGCAGCTTTCCTGGGAAGAGAGATTCATGTTCAGAAGAAAAATAAAGAAGAATAAACAGTTGAAGAAACTTAAAGCCTCTGCCTACTTCCATCTCTATGAAATATCAGCAAGAGATTAGATTATATTTCTCCTACCCTTTTTCTTTAATATAAGAAGGGGACACACACAGTTTAACTCCCAGCAGTAACTCAGATTAGCGTGGAAAATACAGTTCTCTACTGGACTCTGTTTACATTTAACCCACTGGATAAATGTTCAGCGAAAGCCTCCTCTCACTTACACAAAGAAACCTACCAGATATAGCACGGCTTGGTCGTCACATGACAAAGAATTTGTTCCAATCTCTGCACTTTTGGTTAATTCCTCACAAAGATCTCTCTTACCACATTTGTGCCAAAATACTCTCAGGATTTAGTAACTTTCAGCCCCTCTTTTTCCAGCCTTGAGACTCTCATCATGGCAGTTTGGCTTTGGTATAGGTGTTGAAAGCTAGGTTAGATGATGGAGACAAAAATCACTTGATAGTGTGCTGTGGATTGGCATGAAGGCTGTGCTGGCACTTGTGTGAGTTAATCAGATTGCTCAAGGGTAGTAAATATTCAATACAATTATTCCGGTCACCCCAAAATCTTCTAACTTTAACAGTTCTTGTAACAGGTCCAAAATATATCCTAAATACTCATTTAGAACAACGAAAGTATTTTTGCTCAATATGAATTAAGCAATACCATGTGTATTGCAATATTATTTAAGGAGATAGTATTGGTCTTCCTAAAATGCTTGATTCTAGGTTGTTTTAGTTTTAAATATAAAACATGGAAAAATAATTCACAAAATGTCTCTTAATGACGTATCTACAAAGGTATTGTAGCACAAGAAAAAGTAGTTTAGGTACCTGTAGAGTTTTTCTGCCTTCCCCATGCTCCCCCCATATATGTGTTTATTAAAATAAATATTCTTTAATGGCCTTCCAAGGCACTCCCTAAAGAAAACAGTAATCCAGTAAGTGGAAGGCATTATGAAAACAAATGAAAGAGATATTGAACCAGCAAGACGACCCTCTGCAGGGACGAACTTCAAATTTGAGGGGCACAGCACTGAAGGCAGACTGACCAAAGGAATTCCTTATGAAACCTGGTGTTGACAGGGTAACAGCAGTGCTGGCTCCTACAAGGGCATGCCAGCATATAACTCAATATGCAAGCTGTGACATACATTAGCTAAAATTAAAGAAAACATTAGTCAAAGTAACATAATGGATTCTCAGTTGACTACAGGGTCAATAGTAAGAATGTAAATTCAAATGTGAGACTACAGCTCCTATCAATGTGATCAGTCATAATGTATGGGGCTTCTGCTATTAAATTTGGGGAAAACACCAGTACATTTTCATGAAAGGAAATGGAGAAACAACCAAAGCTATATGTGACCGTATATTTGCATGTGGATCTCTCAAGGATCTCTTCCTTCTTAATATTTCTTTATAGATGATGGCCAGAATCAAGGACCGCTGTACAATTTTATATTTCCTGTGCAGTTTAATATGGCCTAAAAAAATGGGAAGAAGGGAACGCTCCCCAGTACTGCAAAGCTCTAACAGAAGGTTTTCTGCAACTGTTCAAAATAATATATAGTATTCAAATCACATCTTCTCTTCTGGAAGGCTCTATCTTATTAAAGTATAATGTAGGGAAGGAAATACCTTGCATACAGCACATGCTTTGCAGCTGTCCAAAGTCAGAGACTAGGGATAATAAAACATTAGGCAGACATGGGGCTTTTCTGGGTGTGGGTGGTGTGATGACAGAGACCTGCCAGGCTCTTTGGAGTGGTATAAACAATCATAGCAATGAGGTGCAGCTCAAGCTGATGCAGAAACCTCTTCTTTATCAGAAGAAGTTGTAAGACTAACATTTCAAACAGCAATTCTGGCTTCCCATGAGCTTTAGCTCCTTTGAGTTGTGACTGTGGCCCCATCATAGACATTTGAGACTTCCCAGACAGTCTCAAAGCTGATGTTTGTTTGTGGTTGCAACCTCTTGAGGAAAGAGAGGAGAGGAGAGGAGAGGAGAGGAGAGGAGAGGAGAGGAGAGGAGACAAATATTGCAGGTCAAAGTAATTTTCATCATTTACATTTTCATCAAAAGGCAAACATATCATCAAAATATTTTCTATTTTAAGCATAAGGTTATCTTTTAGAATATATTTGGCTTGCTCTGCTCTTTCTGTATGCTGGTATGAACTAAGTGCAGTTTTATTTTCATTATCTGGTAAATCTATTATCTTGAAATATCCTTCTGTAACACTCTTCTAACACATCTAAAATTAATATATTGTAAGGGAACGGTAGCCAAAAGCTACATAACCTCTCTTATACATTAATTTTTAATCTGGATATGGAAACAAGCCCTCAAAATATGAAAATCCATTCCGACTTTTTAAATATAAGACAGGCATTTGATTCCTACTTGATAAATGAGTTTTTAAGATGGAAATTTTTAGGAGGAACTACTAAGTATAATGCAATCCTCATTACTTTTACTTGCCAATCTTACACTTTTTTCATACTATATTTTTCATTAAATAAAAATTTTTAACAGTTTTGTAGTCTTTAAGTGCATCTTTTCAGATAATTCCTAAGGTTTTAATTTTTCAGTCCAATTATTTTGAAGCCTTACACTGCTCTTAGCAAAAGAAACATACTACTGTTAGTTCTTCATTCACATTAGCAAAAAAACTTTTTAAATTTACACCAAACAAGATTCTGACTTAAAGAGATTTTTAAGTATGGGTATTAAACACTTACTGATACCATCTAGATTATGAAGCTGGGACTGTGTGATACATGTCAAGGACTGATCAGAAATACACTGAACAAGGGCATCATGCAACCTTTATATCAGCAACAGGCATTCTTAATCCAAAATGTAACATGGAAAATTTTTGTTATGCAACTTTAATCTCAACTGAATTTTAGCAAGTTTTTATGATGAGCCTTTCCAGTACCAGCAAAGGGACCTGCAGAGTGACTGAGGCTGGAGCACCTTTATTCACCTCAGAGCACCCCTGGAGCTCATCCAGTCCAGTCCAGCCCCACTTTGAGCAGGATCAGCCAGATGTGGCTGCTCAGGTCCAGTCCTGTTTTGAATATCTGCAGAGGTGGAAACTCTACACTCCCAGCACAATGTTCCAGTGTTTGACCACCCTCACAGCACAAAAGCTGACTCCAACATTTAAAAGGAATTTCCTGCATTTCAGTTTTTGACCACCTCCTCTTGTTCTGCACTGGGCACAGTGGAGTTTGCTTCTCTCTCCTTCTCTCTTCCCTGAGCCTTCTCAAGTCTGGGCCTCTTCTCTCTCAGTCTCCCCTGATTTGTCAAATATTCCAATAACTGAAGCCATTAGCATCCCTTTCAGAAAGCAGCGTGTGTATAATATGTCCTTGTACTGGACTCAGAGCTGAATGTTTTGATACACAAAAGTTCAATATGTCTTTTGTGTAGAGTGGTTTAATTCATTAATAACCTTATTAAAGTAGTGTGATGAAAAAAACACTTTTTAACTTTCCATCTAGCTTGTATATAGACTTTTGCAGACATTCTTCTGAAATTTGAATCAGCCAGAGTGTATATCAAGATATACCATACAGAAATCTAATCTTATTTTTTATTTTCCATAAAATTTGCCATGGTTACCACAAATGGCAGTTCATAATTCCATTGGAAATGCCAGAAAGAAAGCAGTGAACATTTTTATCTTTCACATTTCCCTTTAAACTTGATTCCCAGAACTTCTGTGTCCAGTCCTTTGTTACACTAATGTGAGGGCTAACGAGTTTATTGACTTTATAGATAGTTTTCAACCAAGAGGAAAGAAAAATTCTTAGAAACAAATTGCAGCTAAGATCTTCTGTCATCAGTGAGAGCATCTCTCAATTAGAGGGTAATAACTGTCTCCAACAGAAATATATTCAGAAACTGGCTCCAGAATTATTAACTGCTCATATCAGATACCATTTCAAGGGCAGCTGAATAGACATTTCCACTGCAGGAAATAAAATGAGAAGCTAAGGTAAGGAAAAATCTCTGAGCTCGAAGAACAAGGCACAGAAAAGTAAAGCAGCATAAAACCCAGCATGAGTGCATATGGACCTTTTATGGCACTGAGCTGGCACACTCACCTAAAAGACAAGAGCAGTTTGCTGTTGAGATAACCAAAGTCACAGAACACATGCAGACTCTTCGTGTGTTTACATTTGTACCTGAAACAGAGAGGGGGATATCATTTCCAGATCCATCAACTACACCCAAATCATCTAATTCTGCATTTCTAGCTAACTGCTTGTCAGTTACAAGAATGCTACAGCTGGCTGATTTGAAGGTGTCTATTTTTTTTATAAAAAAGGAACATCTTCCGTAAATTTTTTCCTCTCCATACTTTCTCTTATTTTTGCCTTTTTCTTGCTAAGGCTTGATATTGAAAACCTGGTAAAATAAGGGTAATGGATTTTAGCAAAATAATGAAGAAGATTTTAAGCCAAAAAAAGCAGCAAAATTTTACTATAAAATTATATTTACACAAATTATATTATTAAACTTCCACTCATGACATTCAAAACGTTTTATATAATGAAAAAATGTATCATTTAGGAAATTTTAAAGTGTATAACACTAGAGAGATATAGTTACATTGTTTTTTGTCATAATTATATTCTTCTAATTTAAAATTTTTATATCTATTGTCCAAAGGCTGTCTTGAAAAGAGTATTTTCTTCTACCTTTTCATTATTGAAAGTCTATTTTTCCAAATTTATTATAAAATCTTGACTTATCTTCACAAGAGAACAGTAAATCTTATCTTCAGCAGTTTAAATGCTCCTCCATATTAAAGATATGATCAAAATAGAATGAAATACTTTAGTATGTACCATAAATCTGTCTCTAATGTCAGATATTTTTGAAAATATTGGTATGAATATATAAAGTAATTTTTCCCTGTATTTTATCAATATATATAATTATGCCATTATTGTCTCAATAATTAGACATAGTATATTACTCATTGCTAAAGAAAAAAAGTACATATTTCAGTAGACAAGTTATTGCTAAAAACATCCCCATTTTGTTTCAATATCCTTTTTATTTCCAAAAAGACTTAATAATACAATAATAACGTTTTTCTTCAAAGTATCTGGATTGTTTTTCTCAACCATCAATAATCAAGATGAAGATTAAAACACAGAATTTACTAATTTTCTTTGCAGATGTTCACACATTCATCTGCACATTATGTATTCATCTACCATAAATATATCAGTCAATACTAAAGAAATCCGAGAACAAGAATAAAATATGGTAAATGATTTTTTTGTTCTTTTGCCATAAATAGCATTTCAGAGAGAAAACAGTTGTGCCAAATGCTAAAGCTGCTCTGTGTCAATGGTTTATAGAAGATTATAATATAAAACACATTCTTCAGGATTTCAGCTCAATTTTTTCCCTGATGTAATATTAATACTTTCATAAATATTACTGATAAGATTCTGAACAATATTATTTCCAACTTAACTTCTTTCTCCCACAGTATAATAATGATGTCATTTAGCCCACTAGAGTCAAAGTGAATCATGCTATTAGTATAGGAAACGGTTAAGTGTAAATCTAAAGAATCCTTTGAACTATTTCTTTAAACGTTTTCCACCCTGTACTGGTTCCATGACAGTACATTTGAAGGGCAATGCAGAGGAAGGTCATCAGTTTGAAAAAATGAAAATATAAGTTCAGGTCCCAAATATACTTTCCTCTCTAGATCACAGACGTATCCTCTTCTCTTTTCCACTCAACTGCTATGACTGTTAACAAAACTTCCACTTACCAAGGAACCTATGCCATTTCCAGGGAGTGATTTAGTGAAGAAAGCAAAATTTTTTGTTTTCCTATTCTACTTGGGAAAGCACGTATTTTAAAGCAAAATGAGGACTAATCTCCAACATCTGAGGTATGTGTCATTTGTGAGGGACAGGTTGGGAGAAGTTAATGTGAAGAATACAACATTACAGTGATGTTTTATTTTTGTGCAGCTATTTTAGCAGAAGTCTTCAATCTTGTTCTTTAAATATTATGGAATCAAATCAAAATGTAAAAAAACAAACTGAAGATGGGCAATAAATATTTAACTCTCTGTTTGGAGTTTTGGGCTGGTTGTGTATTTGGTAAAGAAGAAAGCAAATTAAGGAGAACAGTGAAGAAGGAAACAATAAAAACACTAGGTTTTGCTAATATGTGCTAATATATGTTGCCCTAAGGAAGTTGATATAATAGAGATTATTTGTTTTGTGAAATAGGAGCCGACAAGAAGAAGAGTATCATTATGCTGGATGCTGTAGGGTGTGCAATATTATGTGAATCTCCAGCAGTTTACAAAGTAAATATACATTCTATCCTTAATCTAATTTGCAAGACAAATCTTCTCAGCGTCAATATAGCTAAAGTACAAGAAATTCAAGTTCAAAACTCTTCCCATAATTCCGTGTGATTTAATTTTTATAGTGGCTAATCTGGAAATGTGGAAAGTCTCACAACTTCTTCAGCTGTTTATAATTTCCTTGATCAACTTATAAGAAATAGGAGTATTACTCAGAGTACTGCCACTTAGAGATGTAAGGTGAAAACATATATGACCAGTGTAAAATTAAATTTTTAGCAAAAGTGACAAAATCTATGTTACCATAAAATATTTCCCTGCTGACATAGTGTCAAGTAAACACTTCTTATAATTAAGGACAGAAATACTTTCTCATTTTCATTTTCAAGACAAGCTTAATTAAAATAAATATTGAGAGAAATCAGACATGTATGGAAGTAAAAGTCTACCAGTGACTGAAAGATAATCCCTAAGGGATAAAGTTACAGATTCAAGGAACACATTAATGAAACCTTTATATTTTAAGACCATGACAGTATTGGCACTGTAAAGCATCCATATGGCACCAACAGTAATAGCAGTACTATCACATTAGCACCACATTTTGCTGGTATTTTGTGTAGTTTTAAGCAGAAACCTTGACACTGGACTAATTTCATTAGTGTACTGTGCTTTCTAGTGGTTTGGCTTTATTTTGACAGGATCTAGTGGTAACAGAGCCACTTTCCTTGCAAAACTCTTCTGCATATATTTTTGATCACAAAACCTATATGATTTTAAGGACTGACTCTAAGCATAATAATACATTTAATTTGTTTATGAATTGAAGAAATAAAAACATGATAAAAACATGACCCTGCAAAGACTGGCATGGTTGATTTTAATCCCTATACACATTCAAGTCACGGTCATAGGTTAGGAATACCAAGTCAAGGGAAGTGATGATACTGATGAAACTGTGTTCTTTTATTTATGATGTCGTGCACCAGCAGACAGCATCAGCAAGTACATTAAGAAAATAAATTTAATGTACAGGTTTTTTGAGTAAGCATGTCCAAAAACAATTCCTTCACATTTTTTACTCATGTAGTACAGGTTCCTGAAGTATTTCTTGGAAAGACACTGGTGGAAAAATTTCTAAGTAAAATAGATGGTTTTCTACTGTGTCAGTGTCACATCTGTCTCTAACCAGATGTGGAGGGCTACTGGATACGCTGATTCTGCCCGAATGTGTCAAGCGTGACATTTAAGCCAGGCTTCTCCAAGGGAAGTAGCTTCTCAGGCCACTTGTCTATGCCATATTTCCAGAAGGCAGGCAGCCAAGGATTGAAGGTATCATGACACTGAAGAGCTACAGTTCCAGGGGATGGCAGCCTGTTCAGTCATAGAAAGGGAAAAAAAAACTTACACACCTGGAAAATAAAGGTAAAGAGAAAGTCATTTTAGGTCGCTCAAAGAGAGTTTGTCAGAATCCTCTTTTCCTTCCAGTTTACTCCTTTCTTCATTTGAATAAAAGCAAGCATTGCAAGTAAGCAATAAAATGCCCCTGGAAAAATTCAATTATACAGACAGTTTCACTTAAGCCTTCATTTGCTCCCATTGAGTGTATTATGCATGATGAGTTACATCAGTTTATGGCACGCTATTTTACTGGATTTCTCCTTGAATCTGAGTATATTCTGGGGGAGATTTTTCTGAGGGGTGTGGATGCTTTTTTGGAAATCTTCCTTGGGGAAGTTTTCATGTCAGCTAAACAATCTACAGAAGAGTACAAGTGTTCTATATTAGAATTCTTGCATGCATAACCATGAGTACTACACTTACTTCTCTCACGTGTTCTTTTTCCTTTGGATTTCAATCTCAAAAACATTTTTGTTAGCAGAATTTTGTGAATATTTCCGATTTTGAATCTTTGAGGTTATTGTTCTTCCCAAAAGAGATACTACCAGTGCCAACACAGTTCATGGATGACTGTATGTTATTAAAGCTGAAATTTTTTTCTGATGATACTGACAGTTCAATATTAAGAATTGAAAAATAATCCTTTAATTTCATTATTTTTATCTACCTGTCTGACAAGTTCAATTGGTTTGATTGCTACTGGATATATATTTTTCTACGTTTTTCTTTGCTGGAAAGAAAGAAATATTTATTCTGTGTTCATTGTGCTGAATGGTTATTATCCTGACAATTGTTACTGCAAGCTTAAAATATTCTGAGTTATGAAAAGCGATTACATGGAGAAAGTATTTACATGCCACAAGTATTTACATGCCACATTATGCACTAGAGTAATGAACATCTCATTTTTTGCTTCCCTCATTTCCGTCTTCCAATATGTCAGGTCTTTTATTTGAACCTGAATGTTGCAATTGTTGGTTTAACTATCCATAATGGAGTTCCACATATTGCAAAAGGCTTTGTTCAAACCCAGATACTAATGTGACTTCTGTAAATTCACTGCAAACAGCTCTGACAGCTTCTGGGTTCATTCCCAGCCATACTGCTATGGGAGATTCCTTCTTTCAAGTCATGCCCATGTTCTGCACTCCAACACTGGCTGGTGCCAGGTTCCCACAGTCCTGGGTCCATTGTCCCTGGTGCCACACTCTGGAGGTGGCAAGGCTGAGCAACAGCTGAGCATGCTGAAGTAGTGCCCACCATTCAGTTTTCCTTGCTGTGACAATGCTGTTCCTTAAAGAAGTTTCTTTTGGTATTAAGCCTCCTCAATTTAACAACAGCAGAGAAACAAGGCAGCTCCCTCACCAGAAACAAAATGGAGCTGAGAAAATTGTATTTGGCTAAGTTACAGTGTTGCTACTAACCTTAGCACTGAATATATCACTTCATACCTCCTGTCTTCAGTTCATTAGTCAAAACTCTTCTGACTCAAGCATTGTTTTTGGTATGTTTCTATCTCACAGCCCTTGTTTCTGTCAGTTTTGATGTTGTTGCTATGTATAAAATCAAACTAAGTCTTGTTTTACAATCCCAGTGTTGCCTGTGGAATCTGAGCAGTGTAAGAGCTCCATTAGCAGTGTTATTCTTCTCTATGGTCACTGTCACACTCAATTTAGCTCCAGTTTTATTTTTTCCTGTAAAACAGCATTCCTGGTCACAGTAATTCTGTTACCACAATGATCTAAGAGCCACTAAAGGACATTAATGAATTAACAAAGTACATGGCTTCGCGCACAGTCCCCAGGTGATGCTTCACCGAGGTGGGAGGGCTGGAGGCTGTATCAGTAAGTGTCCACCCCTGGGGGTGACCACAACTCAGAGAGCTGTCTGAGAGTGGTCTGCTGGGGTTGGGCATCAACTCACAGACAGACTTTCAGGGACTGGGAGTTCTGAAGTGAAGGCAAGACAGAAAAGGCTGTTTGTTCAGAGGGCTCTGGGAAGAAATTGCAGACTAGACTTCTGGTAAAGAGACCTCTGTCAAGAAAAGGAGCTTTAGAATACAGCAGTTCCCCAGTCTCCAGTAAAATACACTTTCCAAAGGTTGTAAACTCATGGATTGGAAACACATGCTCAGGGCCATCTCTTTGTCCCTCTAGAGAGAGATGACCAGTTTTACATGAGAGCCCAGCATTTTTTTCTCTCTCTATGAGAAGATTATCAAAATGGTAACCAAGGGCTATTCATCCCATCCCCTTACTTGTCTGGGGATGTCTCTCAGCTCTTGGGTGCTCTGTCATTTTGAATCCCCTTTTACTTGCACCCGAAAAGGAAAAGTGATAATGGCTCAGCATTTGACCAAGGCTCTGCTTGAAATTGATGGTGGCTTAATGATGGTACAAAGATATGAAAGGAAGCCACTGTAAAAACATCAGGTAGTGAATTATTTCTCTAAACTGTTACCATATTGTTGGGCCTAGGAATGAGATCCACATAAAATATATGGGCAGCTGGTCTTCCTGTGGTATCAGTAATGACTTGGGCACATATTAAAGACAAATGAAAACTGAACCTCCTATTTTCCTATGGAATAATTTAAAAGCAATTCTGAAATAATGAAATATTGCATTAGAGGGTAAAGTATAAATGAGTCAAACTCATAGTCAAGGCCATGTTGTGCTATGCACTGTCCAAGTAGAGGACAAGAAATATATTCCTGCTTCAAATGTGCAAGGCAGGCAGTCATTACAGCACACCTCCTGCCTATTTTTTCTTGAGGCTTCTATAAGACAAAATTATAGTAGATGGGGTGAAAATACTTGATTTGTCTAGTAAGTTAAAAACAAAGTTTTAAATGCTCTTCTTGATATTTTTCATGTTAGGCCTATGAGCTTTACAAAGGTGAGCAATAAGAGTTGGAAATCTTCTATTTCACCCTTCTGGCTTTCATTCCAACATTTTGTCCTATCTTTTAAAATTTTATAAGCATGACAATTTAGCAGTCACTGTCTCCAATATTCTAGCCTCTTTCATAGTTTTAGGACAAGGAGAAATGGGAATAAAAGCACATACTAAGAGCCTGCCACATGGAACATGGTGGCAGAATGCTGGCTTCTCCAGATGTGAGGAGAGAAAGTTGACCATTGTCTACTGAAATGACAAAGTGAAGCCCCACAAAAGTGCTGAAGAGGTTACAGCGATGAACACAAAAATCTGAATTTCCAAATTGAGAGTCCACTCCAACCCTTGCTCTGGAAATCCTTTGAATTTCTGGTTAACTCAGTCCCTGTGTTCCTCACGTATCTACCTAGAAAGCCATCCACTCACACACTTTTAGTCTTTAGGATCTTCAAGGGGAAAAGTTATTTTTTGTGGCTGTCATTCAATACAGATGTTTTAGGCAACAGAGTGATACTATCTCCTCCCTTCCATTCCTTGAACACAAATAAAAAAAATAGGAATCATAGAATTAATATTCTTGTACACATATACATTATGATACTAGGTTTATTCATATAATCTTCACTGTTGATAAATAAAATGGAAGTTAGTGTCTGAAAATGAAGTTTTAGTAGGAATTTTTATGGGGCCTCAACCGTTATAAAAGTGGGAAAACACAGAGATCTGGAGAAACTAAGAACTCCATTTTGTGAGAAGAGCACACAGAAGAACAAAGAAAGGGTCCAAAGCCAGGAACATTAAGGTGAATTGTTCAGTAGACATGTTTGTGCCTTAGCACTGAGTACAAAAGGAACCTAGAGGACTAGGTTTTGATTAGACACTTAACTTGAAATGGCACAAGTTGTTCAAGCTAAACCTTATCCTAAATAAGAAAGTGACCTTAGAGAGTAGAATGTGAACATTTATTGTCCAGAAACTTTTATAGAAAAGACTGTTCTTCAAATTCTGTGCTTCCTAGGTGAGGAATTATCTTGAATTTAAACTGTGGAGCTCTCAGCACACTGTAGGCATTATATTCATGAATGTATAATAACAAAACAATGGTTGTTTTTCCTGTGAGTGATCATTAGCATGAAATAGTAATGTTTCATGGTAAACAAACCATTCTTTCTGCTGCACAGTCAACCAGTGCAGAAACCTGACAACAGGAACTACTGGGAGATGCAAGTTTCAGAGCTCCATTCAAAACCATGCTATAACTAAGAAAGCTTTGGAGGTTTTTATAGATTCTTTTTTTTCATTAAGTTCTTCAGAATAGGAATAAAATTACTCAGTGGAGGAACTGTTAACAGATGGTTGCCATTTCAGCCTCAAATGGCAGAAAGCCCTAGAACCAAGCAATTACAGAGTTCTTTGATGCAGAACCAGCAGAACAGATTTTAATAATTTCTTCCAAATTGGAGACACCTGGCCCCCCAGAAAGTTCCACAAGCTGGATGATAGAGGAGTGCAATAAAAATATATTCCTGATGTTACCAGCATGGTTTTGGTGACAAAATCAGGAAGACTAAGAGGAAATAAGGTGAAAATTACCTTTTCTTTCTACTATTAATGCAATGAAATGTTGTAAATGGCCCTTTATAATAATTTTTAAAGTAATCTGAGGCAAAATTGTTTTGTTTTGATTTTCCATTCCTAGAACATTTTCTCTCCCGTTCAAGATATCCTGCTCTACAGGATATGGATACTCAACATCACCGGCTTTTATTCCTCACCTTTTTAAAGCTCAAGGGCCTAAATCAGAAACGATTTAAGAAGCACATGTAAAATGCTACTTCATCTGACTTACTCTTAATCTTTCTTCTTCATGTAACTCCTGCCTTTGGGAAATTCAAATTTATTCCCTTAGAGACACCTTGTACCCTAGAGAGGCCAAACCTACTGGTATAACACTTCTGTGATAATTCTCCTCCATGGAGAGAGAAGGAAAGGGGTAGCCTACATTATTTCTAAGGTTCAGCTTCACCTGAGTGACGACCAAATTCTTCCATTCTCTTCTCATTCATTCAGCTCTGTCTCTGCTATTGTAAGGTTATTTCTATCTCATGCTCAGCAAAACCCTGCCTCAGTGCTGTCCATGTCTGCAATTCAAGGCAGCTGTAGCCAGCCAATTGCATGGCTCTGGCATGGGACATTAGTGTTATATGGGGTACAAATGCTTGGCAGGGGATCTAGTAAATCAGTTTGCTCTGGTGGTTGGCAGCTCTGCTCCAATGAGCCAATTGTACTTGATAAAGCTTAGAAAATAGAAAGGAATTTTAGACTGTTGTCCCTGGACTCCATAACCTAGCATTCTCCCATCCTGTCGGTCAGTTTTCCTTAAAACATCTCCTTCTTGGTAAAATAGATTTCTTGGCATAAAATGTTAACATAATTTTGACTGTGTTTGTAGAATATCATGTATTCTTGGGAATTTTAATTGTGAGTGAAGGAACATAGAATGGACTCTAAACATGTAAATAATATAAATCAATATGGTAAATTGATTTGTCTGAGTTCATAAATTGATGTGTGACCACTGAATCTATCTTTGGTTGATTTACTAATTCTCTGTGTACTAAAGAACATTATTTGTTATTAAAGGTGACTTGACTTGCAAAAAATGTACTGGAAAAACATTTCTGAAGAATCCATTATTTTAAAAAAGAAACAATGGACACAAGTAAAATTTTCTGATTTTCTCAGCTGACAATGTTTTTGAACTGTAGTGATATAGGGTGAGTAAAAGTGAGGGGAAAGAAATGCCATGATTTTCTTTATGAAGCCACATCTCCTGATCCAAACTGAGCATTTAAAAGGCCAAAGCTTACAACCCAAGGCTGTATGTACAGTATGGCCAAGAGAACACATTTTTAACTTGGCTACTTTTAAATGTTTAGAATCAGATTTCATTTTCACAAAAATCAAAATCAGAAAACTCCCTGTGCATAAGAAACTCAAACTCAGTTCAGACATCACACATCCTTCTGGTTTTCCTTGTCCAAATTATATTTGACTGAATTATGTTATGCTATCATATACAATAGCTTTTTACAATGTATATCTGGCAAAGCTATTAATAAAATTTAATACAATAAATATTATAGTGCAATCATTCTGTTTTGGTTTGGGATCTGTGAATCAGTTCCATTTAAGTGGACTGCTTTTCACAATATGATCTATTCAATTGCATGCTTTCTCTCTTCATTGGAACAACCTCAGTAACAAAGTAGATTTATACTCAGTGCTTTGCAACTTAGTTTGATCTGTTTCCTACAAAAAGGAGTCAATAGAATCAAACATTAGGGAGCATTTTTACAGCCAAAACAAAGCGAAGTCAAACGGAAAACAAGCATTTAATTTCATTCCCATGTCTCAAAGGATGCTTTCACATAACACTTTAAATGTATAAAAATACTTAAACAAGGTTACATTGGAATCTATTTTCAGACTGTAGTCCTCCCAAATCTTTTAAACTCTCCATCAGTGTTTGCTATGTTATTTTTAAATGCCTTTTACACCCCTACAATTACTGTAAAGTAAGTCAGAGTGTTACCTTCCTCTTCCAAGCCAGGGCATTTTAAAGTTTCAGGATGGCAAGACCTGAATGATGTCAGCCATGTTATGATAGTTGAGTGCCATGATGCCATGATGCTGCAAATATGGGGAATTATAGGTGGACGCCTGGACTTCCTGATGCAGAAGATAATGCTATTGAAAGAAAAGCATTTGAAAATGCCCATAAGGAGAGAAAAACTATGAATAAATTGATGATTTTTTCTGTGAACAAAGCTGCAATTAATGTTGCATCTATGTGGAAAGAATGTGTAGCCTTTAGCTTTCCTCTTGAAGTATAGCTTCACTCAAAAAAGAGGTGAAGGAAGGAAGGGTTGAAAAAAGAACTTCTTTGTGCCTTTGCAACATCTCAGGTTGGTAAAGATAATTAGAAAATTGCTGTCATAAGCAGGTGTCAGGTATGGAGGGTTGGAGAAAGATTTATTCCTTAATTTGGAAATACAATTGCAGTTGCCATTGTCTGGTTGCTATGAAAAGAGCAGCTACTGCTTGTGAAATCTGACAGCGTTATGCCTTCAACCTAGAGTAAAGAGATAAGTATAAAACATCTCAGGTTACAAATACTTGCATTTTTTTGTTATAGTACTATGGAAAGCACACTATGACTGACAAGTACAATGAATTCTGATTCCATTTGAAAGAACTAAACAAATTGCTAAAAAAACCCTGCTAATTACATTATAAAATGGACAAATCAATGGTATGTTAAATTCTAGGATATTTATGTAAGATCAGAGTATGAGCTATTAGAATGCAGAGTTCTTGGTTTGTTTATTTTCACTCATTATAATATTAGTTCTTATTTTCCATCAGGGATGACATAACTTTCATGAGACTTTGCACACTTCTCTAAAACAATTTGACACCGTTTCTTGTAATTGCCTTGTAATTGCTCAAGTTTGACTGAAGTAACTCAGTAGATAATTACCTAGGTCTCTCTTGAAGACAGGAAATATACCCTCCATCTCTCCACATTTTGAGGATCACACTCAGGATGAGTGTAGCCACGGTCTGCTTCCTGATTCTGCACAGCTGTATTGTGACTGATGTGTGTTCACCATGGAAAGATCACACACTGGCTCCAGCAGTTCATCCATGTTCCTCAACTCACAGGCTAGGTCCTTGGTAATGATCTTCAGTACCAATATAGTGGAATAAAATCTTTGACTGTGCTTGATACATGTGAAATTCAAAGTATAGTAATGGGTGTCCTTTAGGAACTTAGTAGGGAGTACATATTCATCCATGCCCCAAGCACAAAATGAAACTCTTACAGGTCAAGAAATGTGTTTTGTTTTTAGTGTGGTGTTGTCATCATTGTAGCTGTGACAGCTCATGAATTATTTCCTTGGTCTCTATTTATCTTCTGCTTCTCACAAAGACCCATCCTGAAATGGCTGGTTTAGTCTTTTGCTTTCCTAGTCAACTTTCCAAGTCACAGCACCGTTAGTGTTGTTGTCATTATTTATCAGAAGGAAAGTCAATCTTCTGTAGCAGAATGGAGAGTACCATTAAAGTCCCTCAGAAGATCATACAGACCCTCATCTTGGCTCCAAGAATGACTGATTATAGACTGATGTGGAGGTCAAATTCCATCCTACTTTTAGACATTCTTCATCCTTTCAGGTATTAACTTTTGTATGTGTAGGTCCCCTGTCTTCTGTGTGGTTATGATGTGTGACTGAGGAATACTTTCTTACTGTGTGGTAGGTTCTGTGGTTTTGGTTCTGTTTGTTTTCTATGGCCTTTGTTGAAATTAGTCCTCTTTTTTCATTATTTTTCATGATTCTTACTTGCCAAGCACTGCTTGATCTCTCTGCTGTCACTGTGCTTTCTCTCAGTCAAAGAAAGGAAAGGTTTATGTGCCAAGACCAGACAGCACACTGACTTCACCTCCACAAACTCTGTCTCCTTCACTAAGGCCAAAATCGTATGTCTGGTGAGAAATTTCAGAACAGAGAAAACACATAGGATATATTCAGTCAATGACTGAGTAATTCCAAAATACTCTTCCAGCCTCCAATATTTTTTGACTCAGGAACTTCCTAGGCCTGCAGCTCTGTGTTTGAGTAAAATGATCATCATCGAAGAGGTAAACTTCAATATTATTAATTTTTTGCCTAGTTACATCGTAATAAAACTGCATTACCAAAAGTGAAATATATGCATTTCACACGTATTTAAGAAGGACTTAAGCAGATTAATCTAGCCATGGCTGTAAAAGTGGTGGCACACTAATGGTGTTTGCCTTCATCTTGTGCTGCAGATTACTGACACTGTAACATGGGCTGCAGAGCAGAAGATATTCAGCACAACTCTGATTGTCTATTAGCACTTTTTCTGGAGCTGCCTTTTGTGGTTTGGTGTAACTGTGAGCTGTGATGGCTGAGGAGCAGCAACCTGGGCTTGAGACATACCTGTCTCCTTGATGATCTTCAGCACAGCACCAGTTAGGACAGCTGAGGGTGACACTGCTGCCTAATCTAAGGGAGGCCTGACTTCCAAAGCAGGAGACTCTAAACCACTCTTGAGGCAAGTTTCTGCATAAAACTGAAGCTAAGCTGAATGAAAGAATGAACATCTGGACTCTTGTTCCTATGAGATAAGGGTTCTCGAAGACCTCTAGTCACCTTATGAAGTTTTCAGCAGCCCAAACAGAAGTTATAAACCCTAGTAAAAGCATATCTGTTACTTATTGACATTTAAAACAGCTAGGGAGCATTATTTGGCAGTAAATCTACTGTTCCAATAGTAAACATGCTTTAGTAAATAACTCATGCTTGTAAAACATCTGTGTATCACATTAATTTAAAGGCTACAGGACTTGCTAAGAATAAGAATGGACTTAATAGAAAACTTTTTATGTCCAAATCCCTAATTGGCTGTAGCCAATTTAGCATAACTTCAAACTCTTCCTGACATGCCTTCTTTTACCACAGTATCACATTCCCCCATAAAAGGAAAATATCTGTTGATAAAGTTTGATATTCTTTAGTCTATTGGAGCCAAGCATAACTAAATCATATTTTCATTATATTTCACATTCTGCTTACTAATATTTGTACTATGTGACTTAAGTTTCACTAGAAAAACAGTCAGTGCACCCAGAAACAGAAGTAGAATGGAAAAGAGTAAATTAAAAAGCTTGTTTCAATAGTGTAATTTATGGACTTCAACAATATAAATCTTAGACTGACACACTCTTTCTGGTTTCTCAGAACAGAACCGAAGGATGTCTGCTGCAACACAAAATTATAATATTTGTACAGGTTTCTTCAACTCTGGCCTTAGTTATAAATATTTCAATAGATATCCATTTTAAATAGATTTATAGCTTTCGTGTCTTGTTTCCATGACCTTCCCAATTCAGTCTCACTTTTGTCCCATCTTTACATAAATGCCTTGGGTCATTTGCTTATTTTAACCAGCATGGAATAAGTATCTCTATCTCAGTATACTCAGAGAGAGCAAAAATGTTTGAGAAAATGAAAAAAATCCCGTGCGGAACCAACAGGGAGATATTGGGGTACTAAAAATATTTCTGCTTACTTCTGTTACCACAAGGTACTTTGAAACCCCAGTTCTTTTTAGGCCTTTATTCCTTGGAGAATTTAAAGAAAAGTGAGAATGTATAGGCTTTTATATATATATAAATATAGGGTTATATATATAATATATATAACCCTAATGTGGGCATTTCGGTTGGACAGGCTAAATATAAGATGTGTTTGGCAGTGAGTGAGTTGGATTATAACCTGGACAAGTTGGGACAAGGAAATGATATTTTGGTTCTTATTCCAACACCATCACCGACTTTCTATCTTCCTCTGAAAAGCTCATGTGATAAGTTGCTCCTTTTCTAATTATTTTCTGTCTTTTATTTCTTTAATTTTTTAAAAATCTCATCAGTGTTGGGACTGTCACATTCTAGCAGACTGTGAAGCACCTCACATAAATCTGTCCCAGCCCCCATAAAAGACAAGCACAGTTCCTGCTGTACTATATGTAAATATCTGAGAATTCTCAAAATTACGTCTCAGGGATCCAAAAGTATTAAAAATTGTTTTTCGTATCAGTCACTCTGAATCAGTATTTTCTTGGGAATATTCAAAATATACTTGTTATATTAGAGCACAGTAATCATCCACCAACTGTCAAGTGTTTAAATAAAAACTCCCTTCTTCTTGACAGAGTACTCAACAGAAGAGTCTCTGGGGCTTTTGCTGGATGAGAGGAAGAACCAAGAAGGGGCACACATATAAACATGGTGCTAAATTTTGGACGTGGGATAATTCATCATACTAAGGTTATACTTGCTTGCAGAATTGCCAGGGTCACCATTTAGGAAGAGCCAGCATCTCAGCTGGAAAACAACTGTAGAATTATGACACCAAAAATTATTATTCAAGTGCTAATTGAAGTAAAAATATGTATTCCCAGCCCTTTGTCAAGAAAATTGTGCTGTTGCAAGCATCATACTGAATATGCAGCAGATGTACAAAAGACAGGAAAAATCTTGTGATTTTCCTGTTTTTAATGGCATTTTCAAAGAACTCTGAAAAAAAAACCAAATTTCTGGTGTCAAAATGAACTACTGGCTTAGTATGACCCTTAAGCTGTATAAAGTAACAGAGTGTCTGTGACAGTAGATTTAGTGAAAGCCGATCACATTACAATTGGAATGAAAAAATCAGCTAGCTTTATAAAAAATTTGTGCACCTCAGAATTAAAGATTAGTCTAAATTCAGATTTATTCTTCTCTCCAGGCTCCCTTCAATTTCCCAGAAGGCAAGTGAGGTGGCTTTCACACCAGATCTGTCACTTTCATCAAAATGAGTCATTATAGACAGAGGAAAGGAGAAATCTCTTTACTGATCCTACCAGCGATTTCATTAATCAATCAGTCCCCTGAGAACATGATACTCAGCTAAACTGAGTGGAATAGAATGGCTTATGGCCCAAGAGAAAACAAAAACTTATAGAGCCATGTTCATTCTTTTACCTAACTTTAACTCATTGTATTATCTTAAAAGAGCAATTTCACAAAGCAGGACTCTGAGATGTCCATTGGGAATCAAGATGGACCATATAGCCTCCCAATTTGTTAGATGTTTCAAAAACCTTGAAGACATCACATCCAAAACTGGGTCGACTGCTTGTTTGTACAAAGTCTCAGCTCACTGGGACTCCTGGGCAGCAGGAGCCTTGGCACATATTTGGATGTTCAGGTGTTGGAAGCAAGTTTGGCACATGGGAAATGCAGCTGCTTCCCAGCACACCAGCAGCAGAGGCACACGGGTTTGCATGATTTAAACCTTGGGTTCCAATGCCTCACTTTAGCCCCAGTACTCCTTCCTTCTGCTGCAGGAAACACTTTAGGGAGAGCAGAGACTGTGACCAGTTTGACATCCGTCCAGAATTCCCTGTGCTAATAATGTTTTATTACATTTTAGAGAACTCCCAGCAAGGTTCCTGCTACATAACTCCTCAGGACAGGTGGACACCAGACTGTAATAATGCACTACTATAACTTTGTATATATATTGAATCCTATATGGTGGCTATTACATTTTAATTACTATTATTATTTTACAGATATTTCAAACATAAATTTTGTCATCACAACTGTGTTACTTATTGCTTAATTGAAATAAAAATGCCTTACATTTTTTTCCATCTTGGAAGAAAATCCTCCCCCATGTCCCCTAAAATTTGCACATTTATACAGAATTTACTACTCATAGTGGAATTGTAGTTTAAAGATTTGGGCAGCTCACTATGACTGAACTCTTGTCTCTGTAAAAGAAAAAACAGTGACTTAAATGCAAACACATTGATATGATAGACTAGATTAGAAATTTCACTTTTACTTTTCATTTAATACCCTACAAGGAAAAAATACATATTATAAAGCATTTTGACTTTCAGATACTAATAAATTTGATTTTTCCAATCATACACTCTCTTTAATAGTTCTGGTAAAATCCATTTTTTTTTACCAATATGCCATTTTTAGTATTAATAGAATCCATTACCTGTTGCAGGGAACAATTGTATGTAAAAAACTTATACTAGCTAATAGCTCTGATTAGATGCCTATGTGGTCTACTGATATATTTTTAATAAATACTTCTTTCAATTTCTAAAATTACAAGAGTCATAACCTCTTTTGATGACCACTGTTCACTAGATGAGAAAGAGAAAAATTAGGTACAATTTCATCATCTCAGGGGGATATTACTAGGAGGCAAAAGTTATTTTATGGCATTTCATATTGAAACACACTGTGTGAATATCTTTTATGCATGTTTGGAAAAGATCATGGTCTGGGTTTGTACCATGGCAGGTCTGCCTGTGATATGGCTGCTCATTTGTATGCGACCTTTAGGGCAGAGGATTTGCATTGCAAGGAAATGCTTGAGTCTGGATGCTGTTCTTTAACATTTTTTATTTGTAGTACAATTCCACCCCTTGTTAATATAATTTGTTTTCTTTGTAGTGCTTACTGGGGGAACTATATTCTTAGAGATTAGAATGGAAAAATAAAAATATTAAAACCAGAAAGCTTAAAACATATATCTAGTTATCTAGTGACAGTTAAGACTTTAAATATTTGCCTACAGTTGCACTACTTATAAAATTAAGTTTTATTATCCCATTATTTAGGTTTTGAAATTATTGTCATATAGTTCTGCAAGACTATAGAAATAAACCCTCTCCCAGCTCTTTCCCTTCAAAATGAATTTAGGAAATTCAGGTGTTTTATTAAACATGCATTCTTATTCTTGAATTGCTTCTTGTGTTACTTTATCTATTCCCATGTTCCTGGAGTAGGATTTTTCTTAGTTTGATAAGCAGACACTTAGACATATAATTAAGTTTGGACTCTGAGGGTTTTTATTAGTAACAGTAGAAACATTCTATTATATTGTTTTTGGTTTGGGCATGTGTGGCTGTTCCTGAATCACTGCTATTCATACTTGGAGATTCAGACAGATTATCTTGGTTTTCATGCATGAAGCCTACACCACATTTTTGGGTGTGTGGCAAGAGGCCACACAAGAGGCAATGAAGAAGACAGCTTTTCCATGTACTTAAAGTTGAACAGGATTCTGAAAGGTTTGTAGCATGAGGAACACAATGTTATATCTCATCTTATGTCAAAAATATTTCTGGACTTTTACAGTTCTTAAGACTTTTATGAGATGAGTTTAATTCCCAAATGGAGATGTGGCTAGTGTTATGGGCTGCTATGTACAAAAGACTTCATTCTTGCTAGCTGTTGAATGACTGCCTAGTCATCGAGATTTGTCTCCTTTATTTTTTTTTTAGTCTGAATACGTTAATGAAATTTTCTACTCATAGATCAAAAGGGTATTCTTTGCATGGGTATCTTACAAGGAAAATAGAGTGCTAAGTGCTAAAATGTTGATGAAGTGTTCTCTATGTTAAACATATTCAAGCAAATTTCTCTTCATGAATATGGGCATTTATGATTTAATAAAGGGTTAATTTTTAACCCGTAGGAGAAAGAAAAATCTGTTTTGTGCTAGTTATAATATGACAAAAGTGCAGAAAATTTGCAAAGGATTGAACCAGCTACACTTTATTCCTCTGTTAGACACACTGCCTCAAGAGTGAGCAACAATCATAGTTCTGTGTAGATCAGCGTTTTCCCTTGTTAGCAATGTATGCACCAATCTGGATTTATATGATGGAAGATTTTGGCATGGAGATAAAATCAGCCTGGTTTTCCCCCAGAAGACCAGGATACCACAAGCAGCTGCTGACAGAACTTCAACCTATCTTCTCACTGTCAGCCCCAGCTCCACCCTGAAATATAGTCTGGGCCTTGGCAAATTCAGTTGATCATATTTGCATTCACACATACGCATGAATTTACTAACATAAATAGAGCATTGCTGCCTGTGTGGACAAATAATTGTTCATTGTTCTCCCAAGCATATCTCTCCTTAAGGAAAATGGTTAATTTTTTTTAATGCAATGGATTTCTTTGCGTTCATATCGAGATGAATATACTTGAAAAACAGAACTCAAGAATGGCAACGTAACTTGTAATGAGCTTTCAAGAAGAGGAAATAGCTAAATGAAACCTAATACTATGTTAAGTTTGAAAAATTAAATGAATATATGTCAGGAAATTTTGAAAGTTGACTATTAAATCTTAGTTTTGCAATTGAGTTTTAATTAATGTATAGGTTTGATTGTGTTTTAAGTTATCCGAACATGGTTTTGTTTTTCTTAGTTATATTATTACTGCTACTAATTTGGGTAGGGGTTGAACCTGTGATGCATTATGCAGGAATGAAGGTATGGTACTCTGCCAAGCAGAGCCTTTCATAATTAAAAACTGCCTACATCAGTTTTCTGCATCTGTGGCAAAAGAATGAATGTGAGAGACAAAAACTGGTGCTTTTAAATAAAATTGGTGGTAGAAAAAGATGAAAATATTATGGAAATATCTCTTCAAGGCAAATACTGAACTACCAGACTGTTGACCCTCAGGTTCAACAACTGAGCAATATTAGGTTCAACAACATGTAGAGTGATATAATGTTATAGGGGCCTGACCCTATTGAAATCAATAGGAAGAATTTCAAAGAATTTTGAGAGCTTTGGATATGATCCAAAAAGTAAACTGATACTCCTGGGGGAGAGATTTTGCATACCACTTTTGGATTGCCATTTGCACTGTTATTGAATATTTCATTCACTTTAATATTAATGTATAGAACTAGTAGCGATCTTTTAGTAACAAGAAATTATGTTTTATTCTAGCAATTAATACAGAAATACTGTCCTTTTAATAAGAATATGGGTGTTTCTTCCATTTAAATATTTAATAATATCTTATCTTGCAACACTTAGTAGATTAAATGGCTTTTTTCTAGTACATCTAGAAAGTAACTATAGCTTTTTTTTCCAGATTTATTTGCATTTAAAATGACTTTTTAATTGTTTTTTGTTTTAGGCCTAAAGTCTACAAATGGAATAGAGTATAATCTGAGATTCTGGTCTTTCATCTGTAATGACAGAGATCATACTGAGGACTGCTTTGTTACTGAACTTGTGTTCTTGTTTCGTTAAGACTGTAATGTTACACTTGGGTCAGTGAGGGAAGAGTTTTGCTGACCAAAGGTCTCAGATTTGTTTGCTTCAAAAGAAGAATGTTTTTTAAAGCATTTTTATGTTCTCATTATGCTCACTATAAATCACCAGGGTGAAATTTTTTGAGTTTAAAAGCTGACAAGTTGGGACTTTGTAGCTGTCACCAAACTATTTCCCCACTGGACTTTACTCAGGATTGTTCAGAGTGTTAGTCTCTGCACAGGAGTACTCAAGCTTTCTGGGCTGATGAAAATGCCATTACTTCATGAAAACTGGAGTACTGTCCTGCTCTGCTTCCCTGGTGTTAGTCCCATGGACCCACCAAACTGAGGATCTTCATAGTTTCTGGAGGCATGCCTGGAATCTTTCCCATAAGATCACTCAAGTACATCCCACAAGGTGAAAGAAGTGAAATTCCTTTCTGTAGAGCTGGAAACCCAACAGAGAGGGAGCAGAGAGATCAAGACCCTACAGCAAATACTAGTTTCTCTCATATCTCTGGATATTAATGAGAATAGGAACTTGTTCTGGAGGACTTACAGAAAAATTGGGCAATTGGGGAGTTGGTGTAGTTTTTCTTCCACGTCATACAGGGGCATATTCAGTAAATTTGGGTTCAGAGCTGTGTTATATAATATGAGGGATTTATATTCAGTGTATGTTTCCTTCATTAAACACCCCCCCTCGAGGACCGCAAATCTGGAAATCTTGTCTTGTGACTGACACTCTGTCAATGGTTTCATTAGCTGGACAGAAAACCTAGCTACAAAAGCCAGCTGTCTAACATCAGTATTGCTTCTAGATTCGGGTCAGCTTTGAAAACAGGTATTACAAAAGGAAATCCTTTCCTTTCTGAACTACTAGAGATATCAAAATGCCTAAAAACATAAATAAGTGATTATTGTTTCCATGGGGAGAAATAAAATATACTTGTATTTTCATTTCACTTACAATCATGACTATCTTTAGTTTGTGTCCTATATAAACCAAGACTGTTTCACACATTACAAACCCAAAATAGTTGCAGGATATTAAACCTTTAACTTTCTTGTTTTCTTTTCTAGTTTAGCTTTTTTAATGATAAGAGATAGCTTTTTAAGCTTAAATGAAATGTTTTCATATAAGGCTTGTGTTTTGTATGTCATAGAACCTGGCTGTGAATATTAAAATGATTACTGAAATATCATTAAAACCTTATTTTTGAGGGTTTTAAAATATACTTTAGTACACAAAGACTAAAATTTCAGGGAGACATTCTAACAGTCTCAAAGTACATAAAGGGGGTCTACAAGAAGGCTGGGGAGGGACTTTTTACAAGGGCATGTATTGATAGGACACGAGGTAAAGGCTTTAAGCTGACAAAAGACAAGTTTAGATAAGAAAAAATTCTTTACTGTAAGGATGGTGAGGCACTGGAACATATTGTCCCTAGAGGCTGCGGGCTCTCCATTCCTGAAATGTTCAAGGTCAGGCTGGATGGATGTGAGTAACTCGGTCAAGTGGAAACTGTCCCTGCCCACAACAGTAGGTTGTAACTAGGTGATCTTTAAGGCCCCTTCCAACCCAAACCATTCTGTGTTTCTATTATTCAGACTTTTTTGTACTTAAAAAATATTCATTAAATAACACATCTTTGGTTTTAATTATAAAAGACAAAATTTTTTTTAAAGTAAAAAAAAAAAACTGTTAAATGTGGGATTGATGTATTTTCATAGCTCTACAAACAACTGCAAACTCAAGAGCCTGTGTCTTTGCCTGTTAATAGGTAAAATATAACAGCAGGAACACTCAAAATTTCACTGTAGTTTATCCAGGTTGACCTGAATTTTCTTCTCCCTGCTGTCTGTATATAAATCAATATACTTGAGCATGTGTGTCGCACCATATGGATGGTGAAAGAAGATATACACATGTGGTGTTACCTGAATTTATGTTCTAATGCTTATTTTGTTGTTCAAATATAACAAATATCAGAAAAATAGTTACAAACAAATTGGTGAGAGATTTGAAAACAGGTGCTTCTATGCAACTGTTTGCTCAACAAACATTGTCATAATCTTGAAAGAAAAACTTGACTGAAATCAGTCTGAGGTAATGCATAATAAAAAGGAGGCTGTCAAGAAGCTGTGAAAATATTGAACATGGAGGATAGCCCCAGAAATTATTTCAAAATTAAGTTCATGAAGTGCCATTCTGAGCAGACAAATATTTTTTCCCTGGCTAGTGCAGCACTGATGTCAGTCATGAGACTGACAAAGCAACTGCTGTCCCTGTGATTAACCAGCACTGAACACACATTTGACACATCCGAGATTTGTATCTGCTCAGGGCAGGGTGGGGGTAATGTGAGCCTCATGTTCTCACTCCGACTGTGGCTGGCTGTTGGCAAGCCCTGATCCTTACAGGATCTCAGGCTGACATGCTCCAATACTATTAATCTGATTCATCTGTGTTTGCCTTTCATATACACCCAAAGGTATCCTGAGCAAGAAGGGCATGTTTTTTAGAAAAGCAGAATATACTAGCCAGAGGGATGATCTATTTTGATAGAGATGCCTTTTTTGCCATACCAAAAAAGAAAATGATTTACTGTATCAGGCCAAAAATACTTTGCATTTCCAGCCTTTCCCAGTAAAATATTATGTTTAATGCTCTCACTTTTGAAGGCATGGTCAATAAACCTGCTTCTTGACAAGTTCTTGACTCCTAATGCTGTTATTTTTTGGCCAGGATCTGCAAAATAAGATAATAAATGTGTTAATAATAAAGTCCTGATGGATAATTCTTGAAATAAATGTATATGTTTCAAATGGTTTGAAGCGAATCAACACTAATTTTGTAGAGTGATTTGGGCACTTAGACACCAAATTCCATTGGTTTATCATTGAAATTCAGGTGCAGGAACCAGTCTCTTCTGGTTTGTAAGTCACTCAGTTCCTGCTAGGCGTAGAGTAGTGCAGAATCCGAGGTACCTCAAGGAGTTGATCATGAAAAGATGGAGTAAGGGAGATGAAGAGGTCCTTAAGCAAATGATCTGCAAAAGCAGTTAGAGGAAAATTGTTGGGGTAATCAGAGGGACAGAAGCTGCCAAAAGTCCCAAGCTTGTGATTTGGGTCTGCTTAGCTTTTCCCACCCTTTTCATCTCCTCCTGATCTCTGCCAGAGTTGGAGCTGATCCCACAGGAGATGCCCTTTACTCTTTCACAGATGTGCTTTTTCTCCACCCAGATGCCCTCCCTTAGACTACAGACCACCTGAAAAGAGGAACTTATAGAAAACATTAATTTACTGGGTAAATTATGTTAAAATTAATTCTAACATAGTTTACAGAGATAAAAATCATTAGAATGCCAGACATAGGAAATGATTTCACCCTGAATATTAGAGAAGACAACATAAAAGGATGTGATCTTACAGTCAAACCATCATCTTGTATCAGTCAGTGTAACAATAACATCTGCTTTGAAAAGAAATATCAAAGACTATTATTTCTTCCCAACCTGAATTCCACATCATCATTTCCTTGGAACAGTCTGCTTAGGGAAGTGTTTGAGTCATCATCCCTGGAGGTATTTAAGAGACACGTAGATGTGGCACTTAAGGGTGGTATTTAGTGGTGGACTTGGCAGTGTTAGGTTCATGGATGGACTTGAGGGTCTTTTCTAATCCAAAAGATTCTGTGATCTCTTTCTTTATTTTCCAGGACTACTGATTAATTTTTTATACTTCACTCACTATAGGAATAACATTTTGTAGTACATGTGTAGACATGTAGGAAAGGTGCAATGTCCAGCACTAAGAGTGAGAATACAGTGTCACCATAAAAGTCCAAAGGATCACAGAAGTTGTGACAATAACAAAAAAGCACTTATCAATAATTACACTGAGTTCTCTAGATTATTTAGCAACACTGCCACAAAAATAGGTTTCTCGTTAGCAAATGTGTTGGATTTTGACTCAAAATAAGGAAAGAATACTCATTGCAGGGGCAAGTTTAAGGAGTCTGTGTATTAATAAAATTAATTACACAGTATCTTCTCTGCTCCCTGATTTCTCATAGTGCAGCTGAACTTGTCTTTCAGCGACTTGGCATCTTTTTGACTCATTATTTACTCCTTCTGGCAGAATAACAATAGAACTAAAATAAGTACTGAAGCAATCCAAGAACTAAAGCCATGTGATCTCAGCTCAGCCTAGCACATGGGAAATAAAGCATTGCTCAAAACCAGTGTCCTGGTGAGTGACAGTATATAGCTGTGGCATGAAGTTAGTTCACTGGACTGCCTCATAATTTACTTAGTCCTTTCACCAGGAGGCCACCTTAGAGCAAAGTGTATGCAGCATTCATCAAAACGATACTCATTCAGTCTCCCTTTCCAGAAACCATGGCCCATCTAAATCAGCCATGGTTTATTTATCCTCACAAATCCTTCTACTGACTCAGCTTCAGCATGAGGTTCAGAAGCCTTAATGTATTTTATTGCCTTGGTCAGATGCAGTTTAAGATAACCCTGCTGATCACACCACAGCTCCTGTTGAGTTAAAAATTCACTCTTTATATTTGAAGAGCCTCTGCCACGATGCCTGCAGCCAGACCAGAGCCAAGGGGAGCCCACAAGTTGCTGGCTTCTATTTCATTCCTCAGGTGCCATCCCTTCCCATCTTGCAGGATACTTCTGAGCTGTGTGAAGCAACATTCCAGGGCCAATTTTTCCTCACTAGATGCTAGAATTATAGACAGAAGGAAACAGAGTTGTCTCCAACATGGACTGAATCAGAAGAGGCCCATGCAGTGCATCAGATGTGTATATAGAAAGATGGTCAGCATCATTTCTGTGAGCTGGAAAGGACGGGAGAGAAAATACTAAGCCCTCCACTTTGTTTCCTTAACAGTCTTCAGGACAGTAAAAGAGATAAGTCCATTTCTTTGCAGAAAGCTATCAACTCTGATCTCAGTAACTTGATGATTGAGTGGTCTCAATCATTTAGTGAAACACTAAATATGTAGAAATGTAGTCATAGAAAAGTAAAGAGAAGTAAAACATAGATACATTAAATCTATAGTAAAAATGAGGTGTAATTATCTCTATGGTAACTTTAGCTTTACTAAAAGTATCTGTTAATGTACATTTTAGAAAGAAATGTAACAGAAAAATAAACTTAGTTTTCATTTTTAGACAGTAATTCCATGTAACCAAGGGAATTATGAACTCCACTTACTGTAAATACTTTTAGCCTATATTTTTTACTTAAATTTTGAATAATTTCACACAATTACTCTCAATATGACTGTAATATCATTTTTTTTACACAAAGATTATTAATCTGAGAGTTCATGGGTTGTTTTTAAGGGACTCACTAAATAAAGTGAAAACATGCATACGTCTTTTAGGAATACATGAGAATCTAGATATTTTTAAGTATTTGAACATTGGTAAACCTGCAATATCCTATGTATCCCTGCTACAAGTATAAGTAAAGACTTGCATGGGATTTAAGATGCCAGAATTCAAATGGTATGGCTAAACTGCAAATAGGACTGAATAATTCCAGTTTTATCTGCAGCTACTGTGGTAATAATGGGTTGGGGATCCTATAATTAAGTCCATTTCCTTGTGTTTAAATTCAACTTCCTTTTTCCAGACTCATCCCAGACAGCTTTAGTCACTTTACTAAGGCAGCTAAGAAAGGAAATATTTGCCAGCATCTATGTACCTAGAAATACCATTTTTCTCCACTGATTTGCTAAAATGTCTCTATCCCATCAGTCTGTGACTGGCATGGGATTTCTAGACGGCCTAAAGCAGTATAACAATTCTGTCATTTATTTATTAATTGCAGACAGTTGAAAGAGGAAATATGTTTTTCTTTTCTGTGTCAGCCACTGTAGCTCATGAGAGACGGGGTCTGTTTCCTGCTTGCTCCTGATGTTATTGCACTGAATCACACTATCATACTGTCTTTCCAAGCTTTACAAGATTAACTTATTTTATGAGTACTACTTAATATCATCAACCTGCTGTACATTTATCAGTGAATTCTTTTCTCAGAAGTTCTGTCTGCATGGTTCCAGGTATATTTTATCAGGATCTTTCCACCAGAGATCAATGACAATTAAAGCCTTGCTTGATTGATGCCTTTTCCTTTGCAGAAGAAAAGGCTTTCACATTTTGCAAAGACAAAGCAATATCCTTTTTTTTTTACAGTCAAACATTTTCATGTGAGTGAAAAGGATATGAATTTAAATACACTCTTTTACATTCATTAGAAATTTTTGTCCTTTTAGTGACATACTTTCCCTAAGTTTATTTTGAGATATATTGTGCTATGATAAACTGGCACTATAGTTCAGTCCTGTAATCCTCATAATTTGTAAACCTGAACAGTGATATGGTAGAGGTATAGAAAGAACCAAACAAGAGGAATCACCTGGAAATTATCTTGACCAAACCACTAGCCCAGATCACAGAATCTCAGAAGGTATGGTTGGAAGGGACTACATTAAATCCCATGGTTCAACCTTGCTGCTCAAGCTGGGTCATCCCGGAGCACATTACACAGAATTGTGTCCAGAAGTTTCTTGAATGTCTCCAGTGAGGGAGACTCCACAAGCTCTCTGGGCAATCTGTTCCAGTGCATAGTCACTGCGCAGTAAATAAATTCTTCCTCATGATCAGGGGAAACTCCTGTGCATCAAGTGTCCATTGCCTCTTGTCCTATCAATTGGCACCACCAAGAAGAGCTTGGATCCATCCTCTGACACTCTCCCTTCAGGTACTGAGAGTGATAAGGACCCCTTTCAGTTGCTTCTTCTCAAGGCTGAACAGATCCCATTCTCGGTCTTCGTGAGAGAGATGCTCAAGTTCCTTAAGCAATTTTGGCACCCTCCTCTGGATCTGCTTCAGGAGCTCTATTGCACTGAGGAGGCCAGAACTGAACACAGTACTCCAGATGTGCCTCTCTAGGGCTGAGTAGAAGGGCAGGATCACCAACCTTGACCTGCTGGCAGTGCTCTCCCTGATGCACCCCAGGACACCAATGGCCTTCTTGGACACAAGAACACACTTCTGGCTCATGGACAGTTTGTTGTCCATTAAGATCCCCAGGTCCTCTCCAGAGAGCTGCTTCCCAGCGTGTCAGCCCCCAGCTTGTACTGGCCCGTGGGATTGTACCTCCTCAGGTGCAAGACCCCGCACCTACCTTTGTTGAATTTCAAGTGGTTCTTCTCTGCCCACCTCTCCAGCCTGTCAAGGTTCTTCTGAAGAGCTCACAGCACTCTGGGGTATCAGCCACTCCCAGTTTTGTGCCACCAGTGAACTTGTGGAGAAGGCATCTGTCCCTTCCTCCAAGTCAGGAGTGAATAAGTTAAACAGTACTGGGCCCACTATTGCACCTGTTGGGACAGAACTAGTGACAGGCTTCCAACTACACTGCATTCCACTGACAAAAACTCTCTGGAATGTGCTGTTCAACCAGTTCTCAGTCCATCTCACTGTTTACTCATCAACTCACATTTTCCAAGTTTGCTATGAGGATGATGCGACACTATTGAAAGCTTTGCTGAAGTCGAAGTAGACAAAACCCACTGTGTCCTTTCAACCACCCAGGTAGTTTTTTCATTGCAAAGGCAATCAGATTGGTCAAGCCTGATTTACCTTAACTAAACCTCTGCTGGCTTCTTCTGATCACCTTCTTGTCATCCACATAGACAGAGATGGCCTCCAGAATGAGGTGTTCCATCATCTTCCAGGCTGACTGGCTGGTAGCTCCCTGGTTTCTCCCTCTTGCCCTTTTTTGGAGACCAGGATGGCATTTGCTTTCTTCCAGTCCTCAGGCACCAATCCTGATTGCCACAGCCTTTCATACATGATTGTGGGTGGCTTTGCTGTGGGGTTCACCAGCTCTCTCAGCACTCATGGCCCGTATTGATGTCAGATACAACTTCAAAGTTAGATCAGCTGAAGTTCATATTGTAGGGCACTGCCCTTCTCAATCCTCTATTTTTCCCCACTTTTCTGCATTCTGTGGTGACATGGTTCTTACATGACATTGGAAACTCCTGACTGAGTAACTGACAAAATAAGACAAGAATAAACCTGGCAGCATTCTAGCTTTTCCATCTATATGCTTGATTTGTGATTCTTCCATCTTAGGTATCTTCCAGGTTTGATTCATTCAATCTGAAAAAAAGTTGAGTCTAAACTATGTGATATTATTTTCCTCTGCATTTGATCAATAACATTGGCAAGCTAACATCAAGTAAATTTCAGCTCAGAGACAGACAGATTGAGACAAAATATCATCTGTGTCTGTTGTCTGTGGGCTTTATGCTTACAGGTGGATAAAAGCAAGTGCACTCTGGGAACTGGCTTTACAACAGGAAGGAGATGCAGTTTCTTCTGCCTGTGTATGGCTGTGTTTAGATTTAAAAGACCTCACTGAGATAAAACATGAATTTTTCACCAGTGCAAACAGAAGAAAAATCAGCCTCTTGGTAATTGTTTTTCATGCTGGAATATGTTATTTATTTCATATTCATCCTCTTTTCTGTAAAAAAGTGGCTTAGTGACCGCCAAAAGGCTTAGGATAGATTAGATACAGACTTGTGACACAAAACATTTAGTTTCAACTGGAGATTCAAAATGTTCTATTCAGCAGACATTAAAATTACTCAAAATGTTGTCTCTGTCTTTGATGTATGCAGCCTGAAGAAATGTGGCTGCCAGCTTTATCTGATTACTGAATCTTTATGGTCTGATACATTCTAGGATGCAGAGTTCAAAAGATGTTTGCATTAGAGTGTATAGGTAACCTAGGAATTGTCAGACTTTAGCAGACCAGTTACCAATTATTCTCTCTCCAAGCACTAACTCCTTAAGGGAAAGGTTCCAGAGGTCATTGGTAGGGAAAGACGTGCATACTGTATGTAACTCACACTGCAGTCTTATTGTATATAACAAAGTCAGTTATCCATTTGAGAGTTATACTGTGTAAGAAAAAGTGATTTTTAAATTTTACTGAGTTATTTAATTGCAAAAATTCCTGTAATAATTTTTTTTAACAACTAAATGACACATCAGAGAGGAAAAATGTTTTATTTTCTAAATGTAGAAGACTGCTTATTCATTTCTCATACATTTCATTCTTAACCTTCTTTAATTAATGAGGAGCAGGTGCAGTTCAGGGATACTGAGCCTAATAAAGATATTTGATGACATAGATGCAACTCTTCATGAATTAAATACATTATTTGGTTGCTTCTTTACTTTCTTATTCAAGTCCAGTTAATCAAAGTGGCTGAAAGGAAGAACGTTTGGACTTGAAGATTCAAAATAATCTCTATTTCTTTTTTCCTACTGTATTTCCCTCTCTTTTATATATATATATATATATATATATATACATATATATATATACATATACATACATACATATAATTTTGCACAGTATTTCTCAGGATTCAGAGGGGAAGATTTGATGTGAAAAATGTGCTATAGAGATGTTCAGATTCAAATTAATTGGCTCAGTCTTTCTTCGATTCATTTGTATTCACTCATTTTTCCAAAATCTTAAAATAACCTGAAACATTTTCAGAAGTGTTTGACATGTCACAGGCAAAAACCAACTTAATTGAACTTTTCCTTTAAAAAATTTTCCCCCTCTTCAGGCCTTTTCCTCTCTCTCCAAGTTCTTTGTTATTAATATTTAATATTTCTCTTTTTTCATTATCTTAATTTCCCAATCTGCCCTTTTACCTGAGATCACTTCTCCTTGATTTTTGAATATTGTATTAAGCAACCAAGCCCTAGGATTTTATAATAAAAATGTATTAGTATTTGATTGTGGAAGGAATAAATTACAAATTGTTTTGTGTATATGGATGACCAGAAAACCTCTTGCTTTTTATTAAAACCCACTGTCATGTGAAACTCTGCCTTGCCTGATCTCAACAGCTTCTTTCCCCACAGCTTCCATGCTCAGGTTTAGGAGGGAGAGACTCAAAAAAACGTTTTGCAATCCTCTTGTAAAAGAAGTGGTTTTACACTTTTTGGCTACACTGGGAATCTGAAAGTGTGAGAAAACAGTCCACCTTTTCCCATCCTAGGAACATTTTATGTCCTAAAAATTTTAATTTCCAATGTAGATGACACATTCTGTTTTGGTTCAGTGCTAGACAGCTGAGGCCAGACAGATGAGGGACTTCTAAAGAGGAGGTAAGACATAAAAGACTTAATTGTGTTACAAATCAGGTTTGTAGTCAGGTTTCTTTAGCAGCAAATACATTGCTTTTGTTCTCCCCACCTCCAACAAAATATTTAGAGGAAAAGCTTTGTGTAATTGTAGAGAATAAGCTCACAATCATTTTGCACTTTGATTTCTTAGAAGTTTTGAATAATCCACATCATATTTGATAATAGACTTAAAAAGTTTACTTCCTCGGTCTCATTCAGACCAATTCTGACCTTAGAAATTCACCCAATAATAGCTTTTAAAATTTGCATTCATGAACAAAAAAAAATATACTTTGGATAAGTTAGCTATGTTTTTCCCTTTTGGTGCTTTCTTCAACTCAGAATATCCTTAATGAACAAGATCTGGTTTTAAGCAGGGACGTAGAAACTACACATTATGTGTCTTACACTTATGCAAATGACAGCTTTATTCCAGGGATAAACAAAACTCAATCAAATGTCGGCTAATCTGGAAATTTGAACATTCTCACTACATTCCCATTCTGTGCTCATTGGCACCAGCAATGAACTGATGCTTCTTTGGCAGTGCCAAGCACACATGCAATAAAGGGGAGTTTAAAAATGCTTCCCAAGCAATAATAACTGAGTATATTAAAGTCAAGCTAAAACTTCACTGCAATGGCCAAAGGACTTGCAGGACCCTTTGTATTCCTTCTCTCCCCTACCTAACCTCAAGTTCCTATTTCACTGCCTTTGGTTTGGGAGAATTTTTAGCATCTGTTCTCTAGGATATCCTTCTCATGGGAAAATTATTATCTCACTCCTCCCCAACCTTACTTCTCAGGAAGAGTTGAACTGAATTGAACTGACCTCCTTGAAAGATTTTAGTTTGAATTAACTATCCTGGTGCCTCAAAATGTAAGTGGCTGAAAGAAGGAACATATGGCAAGAAGTCTTACTGAAGTCTAGTGACAGATAACACTGAAAATCCAGCCTAAAGTGGCATGTAAACTAAGCTGTCTAACCCAAATATATTTTAAATGAGGTTTGTTTGCAATTTTTACTTCCTTCCTTCCTTTCTTTCTTTCCTTTTGGTTTTGTTTTGGTTTTGTTTTCAATAAATTATTTAAATCTAAATCATATCTATTTAAAGAAGTTCTGCTTTTAAGGTATGGGGAGATGAATATGATTTTGGCCAAAACCTACAAATAGTTTATATGTAACCTTAGTTGTTGAGCATCTGGGATTGATCACACTGAACCTGTGTTAAAAAGAACTCATTTGATGAATCCCAGATGTTTTAATATGGCACTCCCTCCCAACTAACTGGATCAGGATGGGAAACAAATGAAAGATAAATGTTTTAAAATTAAAGACCTAAACAGTCTTAAATGTAGGCAGCTTGAAGGTTATTGTGATGGTGGCATTGTGTCCAAGTGGACATGAGTCCAAGTAAGTCAGTTTCTATGTTTTCTCTAGTTGGTTGTTTCTCAGGGCTGAAATCACACAAGGATATAGAAATAGAGAAAAATGCTTAATCTTGACTATGAAGATGGTGTTTGGATTCAGTTTCTCTTGCTGATACCTGAGTTTCAACCTTGCTTCATTCTACAGATGGGCATGCTAATGATTTTCTAGGAAATTTTAAAGACAAACTAATACACATGGTAACTTCAAGGATAAGAAAAGCAAAGCAGAAGTGGCAGTAATATAAAAAGCTGGTAAGATTTTACCAATTTCTATGCATCTTAACAAGCCAACTAATTGATTAAAAAAAACACAGTAAGTTTGTTAACATTTTCCTGCAGCTGACACACACAAACATAGCACAATCTTTGACTGTCTCATTTTTCTCTTTTGGGGTGTTTTCTCATCCTTGGTTTTGACTAAGTCAGGGATAAAGTACATTGGTCTTCATAAAATAATTTGGCATTTAATATTTTCTTCTTTCCTCCTTCCAACCCATTTAAATTGGGAGAAAAATGCTTATACAATAAGAAGTTTGCTCTTTCGGCAGCTTGAGTGTTGCCCATGGTTTTTGCTAGTACAAGGAACATGGAGGAGGCAAAGGTCTTTTGCTTCATTGAGGTAGCAGATCAGAAAAATCATAATTCTCACTTTTCCCAGAGTGCTGTGAAGACATAAACAACCAATGCTTATACTTTGAGGCCTGTGGTTAGGCTAAGAAGAATCAAAAAAGAGAAAAGGTAACAGTATTTTCTAAATGTTTTAATTTAGGCCAAATGGGAAAGGAACATGAAATCTATTGAAATAAAAAAATATTTTTAGGCTGAATGTTAAGTAAAATTTATCCTCCAGTGTGGGCTTCTAATCAGAGGCAGGACAGATTTTCTGTTCCTTTTCACTAGTGTTAGCGTGGTTTGAGATGCAAGGTGGGACTCTGTCAAATCTTTTGTCGGAGTGACTTTGTGGTGGATTGTTCTTGGCTGGATGTCAGGTGCCCACTGAGCTGCCCTATCACCCCCAGTCTAAGCAGACCAGGGTGGGGAGAAAGTTAGATGGGAAAATCTGGGTCAAGATTATGCCATTGTAATAAAGCAAAAGTACAGGTCACACACCTAGAAGCAGAGGGAAACAAAAGATTTTATTCTCTGCTTTCTACCAGCATGCTTTCTACAAGCCATGT
Organism: Petroica traversi; assembly: GCA_025920805.1. Lineage (NCBI taxonomy): Eukaryota > Metazoa > Chordata > Aves > Passeriformes > Petroicidae > Petroica > Petroica traversi. The sequence goes on from JAHLSL010000021.1 coordinate 1,048,335, forward strand.
CCAAACCTTTCCTGGGAAGGTTCAGTATACATGGAGGTTGCTCAAAAGTTAGGTAGTAAATAAGGAATGTTCCCACTTCCTTCTCCTTTTTCCCAGCTTCTACTGCTGAGAATACCCTAAAGATTTTCCCACCCCCATCCTGCTGGGGAGAGGGCCTTGGTGCTGTGTCAGAGCTGCTCAGCACCCAAATGCCTGCACTATCAGAGCACAGCACTATCAGAGCTGCTGTGGAGAAAATTAGCCTCATCTCTGCCCCAGCACAACCCTAGAGCTGATTTTGATTGCCCTTCTCTCATGTGGAAATTACCCTGTATTGTTCCAGGAAATCCTGGATGTTAATATCTTGATCATCTATATCACTTTTATTTATTTTGTTTTGTGCTTAGTAAAACCCTTTCTGATAGCTTTATTTATAGCCAGAGGTAATGGATAAACTGTCCTCTAAGTGTGTGCATGTGTGCACACTTTTGCTGCACCACGGAGTACTGAAGAGAGATTGTTAACAACATGAGTACGTTTCACTGGAAAAGTATGTGCTGCATTATGGAGAAATAAAGTGTTTCATTTTCATGAATGGGAATATCCTGCAAATCTATACCTACAGAAATAAAAGCAAGTGCCTTTATAGGGCACTTAGCTTTATTTTGGGACAAAGTAATTAATTTTGGAACTTGTGACTTAAAAAAAATACATTTAAATGTCTGAAGTATCGAGAGGTAGTTTTTCCACTTAAAATACCAAATTATATCTAGTCAAGACAACTCCTTAAGTAAATGTTATTAATTCATAATGGATAAAATTATTAAAACATTAAATTATTTAAATTGGATTGAAAAACATTGAAAGAACACATTTCAAGCTACATTAAAGACTTGATCAGCATTCCAGAAAATTTAAAACTAATATATTAAAAGCACATAAATCAATAGTGACAACACAAATCCAGCATGAAGACAGACTTTTTGTGATATAATATTACAAATACTTTTACTTTAAAAGAGCCATTAATGATTTAACCAGAATTGATAAAATGAAAATAAGTCAGAGATAAGGCTCTTGCTTTGAACTACTCTTGACCTTATTTTAGGTGTCTGGTAAGACTAAAAGATCTTTTACTGTTTAACATGGGATGTCTCAGGTGCAATAAAGTACAGAGGGTAATGTTTTTTTAAAAAAACCCCTGTTTCTTAGAAAAAAATGTCTGCTTGAGCTCCTGTAATCATGGCTGTGATGAGTGGGACTGAGGGTGCTAGTCCAAGATCCTGTCTCTGACTCTGCCAGTAGCACTTGTTTCAGAAACAAGGAATAAAAGGAATAAAAATTGAATGAACATGATAGTCCCCACAGCAAATCCTCCCAGATGCTGGCAATCTGTGATTTACGGAAACCCTGAGCCAGAGGTTGCAACCTTTCATTCACATTTCAAAACACTGCATGAACTTACATATGTATCATTGTACCTCATAGCTTTTTGAATAATTTATACTTCTGGCGCCCTGCACACCTCGTGGCAATGAGCTCCACAGATTAAGTAGAAAGCTGTGAACATCCGTGTCTCCAGTTTGTTCTAAAACTTGATTCTTGATTAGACTTCTCTATTCTTCTAATATGAGGTCTAGTAAGTACTCAGCACCTTCTCATTACTTCTGCTTTTACTTTGTCTCTAGTTATAAGTCTTCAATGTTTTCTTTTTCTTTGTTGAGTTTTGGAGGTTTTAACTGAACCCTCCTTTGAAAAAGGTCATTCTGGATCTCCATCTCTTGAAAATGTCTTAATCCCATTCACCTTTCAGAAATGAATTCTCAAAGTTTGGGCTCTTGTTTTCTTATGATTCCTGGAGTGACTCTTGTACACATACACCAGGATAGAGCATAACTTTTTAGCGGGCAAGATTAGAAGAGAGCTCCAAAGACAGGCATGACATTTAACTTTGAAAGAGTCTGTTGGTGTAAGAAGCCAACTACAGGCTCCAAACCACTGAAGACAAGTTGATCTGAGGGCAAATTTTGGCCCTAAAATTGCATTATATGAAGTAAGTGCTATTGGGAGCAATTAACAATTTGCCATCTGCCAATAAATACATACATATTTTCTGTTGGAAGAATAGGGAGTAAGTGATATATTAGGTACCATTTTGTAATGACAGCCACTGTACCAAAGTGAAAGTTTTAAAACACTCAAGAGGTCTTTCAGAAACTGAATTTTATGCCCTTTGTCATCAGACCAAATATATGACACACAGAGGAAAAACTAGGACACATCAGAAACCATGTGTAGAGCAAATATGCTCAGACCACAGCCACAGGGCAAGGTTGCATAAACATGAGGAAAACAAGGTTGCACAGCATACAACTTCAGTTTTAAGGACGTATATTTATAGAGAGTTAGTAATTAAAGTTATAATGCTGTTAAGAATTGCAATTATTTACTTTACAGATGTTGCATTTGAAATTCAGCTCATAAGGAATAAGAATGCATTTAAACAGGAATCCTGCGGGCATTTTAGAGTTGTGTGTTACCACTGTAGAGCCCCATAGATTTATTAATGAACATCAGGAACATTCAGACAGAAATTCTAGGTCTGTCATGAGAGAAGACAACTGCTTTTCTGATTTGTTTAGCTTCCCTCATCAAGTAATGGATGCAAACAAAGGCTACCATGCCTGTGAAGAGTGGTCTTCTACACAGCCTCAGCCTTGTGCCTTCATGAAGGTGTATTGTAATGGAAACTTGCTGATGAAAAAGTATGATTTTAAAATTTCCAGAGATAAAAGGTTTTTTATAAACTTTGAGAATTTCCAATTATTCCTCAACTTCACTTCTATCATATTATTTATACATTATTGCTATATTACTTGTATATATCACATTACATTACCATATTGTTCTCATACATATTTGTAAGTATTCAGTTTTTCACATTATTCATTTTTAAGTACTGAAATTTTATTTTAAAGTGCATTTTTCTATTAATGACTTCCATCTTTTTAATTTTATATTTTTCTCTTACTCTACAGCCATCCACCTGTGAAATAGAGATTTTCTTAGAAAATACATAGAAACAGTGCTCAATCAGCCTGTAAGTTTCTCCTTGATAAACAGGCTGTTTATCAATCGTTTGTTATAAAGTATAATTTTAAAAAAATTAATTACTCCCTGAATTTTTTTTGGAACATCATGTAATATTTCAATATTTTTCATAAATTACATAAATTACATATACTTAATCTGGATATCTTTAAGCACTGCTGAAGGGAAAAGTACTAAACTGTACATCATGTACCTACTCCTTCTAAATATTTAACTTTATATAAAAGACAAAGTTTTCATTAAAATCTTCAGTCAAGGAAAATCTACAAAAATTTTCAGTAAACTGACTGTGTTTATCCACCATGATCAAGTCACCTTAGTCTTTGCTATTCCAAAAAGTCATCAATGTTGTTTTTAGTCAATATTTATTTTAGAGCTTTTTTAGTTCCAGTGAGTACAAATTTCTCATTTTGCCGTGAATTGATTTGCATTCCATAGGTTATTTCTCGTGTGCAGGGTGATGAGTCAACTGCTTCATCTGTCACCTAAACATGGAATTATATCTAATTAAAATCAGTGGTGATTTTATGTTTCTTCATTTATGACAATTTTTTTAACCCTGAGACCATAAAACCTTAAAAAAACCTTGCATTTTAACACAAGTTCCTCTTCTATGCCAGTAAAAAACCCCAATTCACATTCACATACACTCAGGGTTTAATCCGCTTACAATGTATAATTGGTAACACTCTGATTTCCTAAATGAAACCCCAATGGTATAATTCAAGTATTTAATAGCACATTCAATATACTATGTCATTAATATTCTATGAACCAAAGGGATTATGCAATGTTAATATGACTAGTTCTACAGGCCCATGCTGACTATTGTTAATTTTACTGACTCCCCCTTAATTTGTTACTAATTGATTACCATACCATCATTTATCAAAATTATGATGACAGGTCAATGAATTATTCAGATTTTTTCATTTCTCAATTTTGGCTTGACATTAGCTTAGTTTGGATTTTTTTCAGTATTCCCTGGTTTACTAAAAATAAATGAGACAGCTCCCAAGGCATAGTTTTTAAATCTCTTGGACACAGTTTATCGGGGCTAGTGATTTAAAAATACCTAAAATTTGGTAATTGCCTTATGATATCTGGCTAAGATTCCAGTGGAAAGCACATGTGTAACATGTAATGCAATACTATTTTTTTAATCCTAAGGATAAAAAATAACTGAAATAACACTTTCAAAATTTCTGCATTATTATTTTATCTAATATTAATATTGCAATTTTCCTAGGTTTCTAGCACCAAATGAAAGTTCTTTAGAGTTCTACTTTACTTTGCCCTGCTAATAATTTTCCATGCCTTTTTAATATTTTGTTTCAAAAGTTTATTTTATTTTTCAATTCAGCGTCACAAAGATATTCAGGTTTCACTAAGAATCAATGTCTCAAATTCCTATCACGTCATTTATAGCCATTGCTGTAAAATTAAATTTAGATTATTCCATTTCTTCTCTAGACCAGGTTGTTATGCTTATGATCTGGATTTTCTGACCAGCATGGAATTTTTTTCCAGGCTTTGTTTTCTGAGGAATTCAGTAAAGTTTTCTTCAGCATTTTCAGATATGAATCATAATTTTCTGTTTAAATATTCTTTTGGATTCCTTGACTCATATTAATTTTACTTTTGAGAAATTAATCTCTTATGACATTACATTTTTGCTTGTATGATGCAAACAATTTGTTTTAATTAATTCACAATATTTCAAATCTATGTGTCTAACAAATTTTGACTTTGTGATTAATTCTTTCATATGTGACAAGATGGGAAGTAATAGCATTCCACATATTTGTTGTAAATAATTTCTTGAATAAAATTCATCTATCATATCCAGAAACTGGGGCATTTAAATGCAGTCAACAAGACAGTACAGGCAGCTGCTCATATTGAATTCCACCATGATAAAGTTGTTTTACCTTCCCTCTGTAGTTCTGCCTTCAGTTGACATTTGCTGACTGATTATCACTAACTGCCACCTAAATGACTGTGTTCTCTGTATGTGTTCAAAGAAACATGAGTAGGCACTGTGTTTTTCCTTCTCCCTAACAGATTAGAGGTCTTAATTTTAAATATTAGAGTCTTGCAAATCTTGTGAAGAGATCTGACTAACACCACAATACAAATTTCACCCTTCCCTATTTCTTTTAGTGTGAAACTTTTCCACCTTATGCATCAGTTTTTTCTCTCTGAAAAAGGAGATTCTGTTTTTCCTGGGCTGTCAATGTATTCAGATTACATAATTTCCATCTAAGATCAAATAATTCATACATACAAGTCTCAGGATTCATATCACCTCTCTCAGGTACCCAAAATTATTCAATAACACCTTTGGGACCATAACAGGGAGTTCCTTAAACCAGACCATGAAGTGCTCTGAACTGGGAACAATGTCTAAGTCCAGGAAGATACTTAATTTAAATCTAATTTTCCACAGGAAAACAGTCCAATAACCATGCTTATGCTCCCAGCTACCTTGGGTAGAACTGAGTCTAATGCAAAGCTCACCCTCTTTCATTGCACAGCATGCATAGAGAAACACAAAGAGAAATGATAGCCTAAAAGTGATGACCTCCTCATGAAAGCACATCCTCAAGAAACTGGAAAACAGATTTTTAGGTTCATTTCTGCCTTAAGTGGTTTGAATTCACCTTGCTGAGCAACAAGGTGCAACTGCAAGGTTAGAATTTTCCAACATTAATTTTGAGGCTGGCATAGTACCACTGGAAGTGTGGTAATTGAGAAGCCAAAGAAAGATTTAAACTAGATCTTGACCCTGTATTGATCAAGAATAAATGTTAATTTTATTCCCTAGAACACTGGAGTAAGTGGGATCATCCTTGGTGCCTTCTCTTACCTAAGAAGGATCAGGGAAATACATGACACAGGAGGTTTAATGCTGTTACGGCTGGGAAACATCACACCTCTCTGTGGCTGTTCACTAATTCCACAAATACACAATAAATTGTGCTAAACCTTTTTTTTTCCTCCTGCAACTATTCCAATTGTTACACTACCCAGTGTTTAATTTTGAGGCCTCTGTCTCATGGCCTTTCACAAAGAGAAAGTGTTCAGAAGTGTTTGGCACAGGGGCCTGCTGGGGGGCACAGCTGCTGTCATCTGCTGCTGCCCTGGGCTAGAGAGAGTTTAGGCAGTGGGAGCTAAGACAAAGAGGCCAAATTATTGTCCCTTGAATTCGTTCATTAAAAGACCCCAGAAGCAGGAAAAATATGTGGATGGGCTGAAAAAGAGCACCCCAAACTTCCCATCATGTAAGGCAGTGTGACTCTGCCAAATGGTGACCACACAGAGAAACACAGCACTGCAAAAAAGTATAAACCACAGAGGCATTCCTCCAGCCAGGGATTCCCATCCCATTTCCCTGTCTGTCTGTATTTGTCACAGACATGCTCTTTGACCCCAAACAGGATGGTGAAACACATCTTACCCTGCTCCCTGCAAGACATAGAAGAATGACATAACGGGGTGTTAAAACCCCCGATGCAGCTGGGAAAGCATTCTTTCAGAGCAGGCAAGACAACAACACACATACTCCAAGAATCCAGTCCAAAGCCTTGGAATTATTTAAGCATGTGTTATGTTTTCCTGGACCCTGAGTGACTCCTAAACTCAAGCGCTTTAAGAGATGACAGCACAAACACCTTTGGGGCAAACAAACACTCATGTAAAGACATACTTATGATTTCCCTTTCCCCAAATACACTTTTGGATGGAATCTGAGATAAGAATTTCTGAAGAAGAAGAATGTCAAAGAGAAGTCCCTACTCAAATGAGCATGGAAAGATTTTTTTTTGTTTGGTATTCCAAATTTGAGTTTGCGACACCTAAAAAAAGCTGACCTTAGAAAGTAAACCATTGGTGAAAGCCTGAATTTCTAAAGGAATTAACTACATGCAAAGATAGAACAAAGAAATATAAATTAATAAAATGAATATTTAAAATATTAGCCTGGCCAGAGTATAGTGAGGCTATATATGCATTAACAAAGAGAGAACACTATTTGATAAAAAAAAAAAGACTAAAATTTGTGTGATAAGAAGTCTTAAGAATGAGAGAAATCCACATCACAGAGAGTATGTAAGATTCATTGCTGTGTTTCGTAAACTTTGCAAGTGAAAGATAAGGAGTGAGACTGATTAGAGCTACATGGCACTTTCATTTATAACTTTTAACACAATGTATACTGTGCTAAAATATTTGTACCCATTAAATGTGGGCTCACGATTTACCATCTAAGCTATTCTCACTGAATTCAGCTTACTGAGAAATGCAAACACTGTCATATGCATGGTAATTAAGTACAGATGTGATTATTTGACAAATAATCATAACGAATAATTGTCACTTCCTTGTTTATAAACCACTAATTTAAAACATGTGTGTGCTGACCTAACCTCACTAGTGCACCCTTTTCTAATGTGGAGAGAAAAGAGGGAGAGAGGTTCAAGCTGTTATCTTTTCTACAAGAAAACTAACCTTCTGTTCTCTGGTTCTAACTTTCTGCTTTGCAGAGTTACTTTGCTCAGAAGCACGTTTCCCACTGGCTTCTGTTTTGCAACACTTGTCATGAAAAGCCACTTTAAGAGAGAGGAGCAGGAGGACAGAGGCACAAGACATGGAATGCAGTTGATACTATTTCTTCCAGACATAGCAGTGAAAGTCATTTGCATCATTAGAGGTCTGCACACTTCCAGACATGAAGAGTACACAAGTATCTTCTCAGTCAGATGAACTGTAGCTCAAATTAAGGCAAAAATTTAATTGAAAGATATTTCTTGTGTGAGAGAATGAATCATTTCAGAGAGAGACCCAAACTACCATCTCACTTTGCACATAAGCAAAGTTTTCAGTTTGCTCATGAGCCAGACATGAAATCACTAATGTCATTTAATAACACCTCTTATGTTCATAAGAGACACATGGAATTTAGTTGTTTACATATTAGAAAGTAAGAATTTAAATTTGCCCATTTACATCTATAAAATCGAAGGTAATTTCGCTTCAACTAATAATGTTAAACCAAGGATAAACAAACAATGTCATCAGTAACGATTAAAATGGTAATTTCTAAGGTTGCACATGGCATGTAACAGTGTTTACTTTGAAGTATATTGTTTATCTGTACAGAAAAATGTTTAGCCCACTCTTCAAACAATTTAATTTAAGTTTGCAATCAAGTCATGGTGTGGACTCTTTAGGAAAAAAGAGCAAGATTCTTAGTGAATGTTTATGTTAAAAAGTACTGTTTACATTTCAGCTTCCCCTCAGGATCTCTAGTGTAATGTTTATAGAAAGTAGACAGCAAAGTTTTATAATTTTATTATAATGAACAATACCATTTAAATTAATTATTATATCTTTCTCTGAGATCACCATTGTAAAAAATTGAGATAAAAGGGGTCTTGCACAATCACAGGTTGTTGACTTCTTGCCTCTTTTTTGTAGATATTTCCTACAGCACAATAGAAACCTGACTTTTGACATCCCTGAAGATGCTGCCAAGATCATCTCAGTGATATCAGCGCTGCTCTCCATGCAGAGACCCTGGCTGTGTTGAGGATGCAGGATGGGTGCACCCACTCCCCTGGTCCTCAGAATACACTGTCTGGAAAGATATCACAGCATACCACAGATTCCTCCCTGTCCACAACCCCAGGTTGTTTTTGAAAGGAAACCAATGTACATAGGAAGATGACAAGCACCCAGATCTCATCTTGGAGCTGAGTGAGAACGAAACAGATCCTGGTAACAAAACAATCAGAACTGGGAAGTGAAACATGAACCACATCCTGCTGCTCAGCAAGGATTCAACATTCTTTGGGTATAATTGTGCTTTTCTGCATCTGAATCTGCTAGATCAGTGGAGCATGCAGGTAACAGACTTTCCAATGTTAATTAATACTTCTCAATTAATTAATACTATTCTCAGTGATAATTTTGAAAAATATTTATTCAACTCATACCTTAAGGCAGATTTTAAGAGAAAAACCCATTCAAGTTAAGAGAACTATTCTTTTCTGAATAAAGCCCTTGGTCCCACTTTTGAATTTATGAGTTGATCAAAATATACTACACTCTGAATGCTAGTGTCCTGAGTCCTGTAGAGAGTGTGCACAGCCTGTCGATCCCAGAAATGGCAGACAGCAATATCCTTGATCAACACAGGACCACAGAATCATCTATCTCAGGAGAGGCTGGGGATCATACTGGTGTCTCTTCCCCCCCAACAGCATGCCACTGCATTGGCACTATCTTCCTTCCAATCCTCTTTACAACAATCTATGCCACACACTACCACCCCTCCCATCCCAGCCTTCTTCTTCTCTCCCTCATTTTTACTTTGCTTCCATGACTCTGCACTTGCTCTGTGGAGCAGCCCCAGCAGCTCATTTCAGGAGAGGCAGTGGGAGCCCAGCTGGAAATGCCAGCTCGCAGCCTTAGCTGTGGGACAGAGACAGACCTGCAGTGTAACAGCTGAGGTTGCCCCTGTGGCTCTGGCCATCCACCACAAACAAATAGCTGCTTTGACTCTCAGGAAACCACATGTACCTTACCTGATAATATCAAAACTCTCCTCCCTCCTCTTCTCTCTACTTTCTATCAAAGAGAACAAAAGATTAAAATCAACCCTCTGTTTCAGATTGATTTGCAAAAATCTTCAGCAGAAAAAGTTTATTTATAATTAAGATTAATCCAGACTATGAGGTCCTGACTAATATCTCTGGCCAAAAAAAGGCCCAGGAAACACCCAAATAAATTAGCTACACACAATCAGGCCGTTTCCTAATCTTTCAGCTTCAAAACCTCACATGTTTTGTTTTGGTTTGTTGTGTTTTTTCCTCCAGTACAGTCTAATCTAAACTGTGTTTGTCTGTGTATGTGTGTAGCATGACTATTCCAGTCTATTTATCATGGGAAATATCCATGGTGATCCAGGGTCTCTGTACTCAAATATTTGAGCTACTTGTGACTGCTTTACAATGGCTTGATCAGGTTAACGTCTTTGTGGTCCTTGAGTCCATTCACTCTATCAAAATTAATACCATATTTTGATTACATAACAATAGGACATGTTTATAAATATGTCACTTAAGTGTATCTATCTATAGGAGATAGTTTAGCCTCACTTTATTCTACAGAAAGAGGCTTATTTTCTGATGAAAGTACATGATGTTTTCTCAGAGAAATTTCCTATGGAAAAATATGTATACATTTAAAACTAAATCTGTGTTTTTCTGGATTAATCCCTAAATAAGTGCAAATAATTAAACTTGATATCAGGAGACCTAGTTCAATATGATTTGATTAAATTAGAAAGAAAAAAGGCCAGAAACCAGCCCTTTACTTCAAAACAATTCAGAAGAAGGAAAGCTCTGTTGAAGGAACATCTGTACTCCCCAGCTCCCCTTACTGTCTGATCTCAGCATATTGAGACATTTGTTATTTTTGTGTATGACTGGGGTCAGAGAAAGAAATTAACTTCTTCCATGTCCTGACACAACTGTGGAAAGAAAATTTCCAATACTGAGGTCAATTTCCCCTCACCCTGAAAAGACACAAACAAGTGGAAGTAAGGAATAACTGACAGATACGGTGAGAAATATATATTTTTTTTTATTTTTATATTTATATATAAAAGTAGTTTAAAGTTTTAAAAGGGAAAAATCTACTTATTTTTCCCCACCACCTTAGGAGAAATAAATATGAAAACTCTGGAATGTCAACAAAAGAAATGGATTCATTTAGTTTATTGATGTATCTTTGACTATGGCACTGGGAATAACTTTTCTGTTATGTGTGTGGCAAAAGAGTACCAGGAAAACACAAAAGATGCAGTGAAAACCTGAAATTCAGGGAATTATCACAACTTTTCTCACTTCACTGAGTAAGCTGGCTTTCTAAGGTACATCAGCCTGGCGTGAAGTTTCTCTGTGTCCTTGATAAATCTGTGTTAAACACGACTCTCATACACCTGCTCTGGCTTTGAGAAAATTATTTCATGGGGTAGCTCTACAAAAAAAACACTGCTTAGACTTGACGCATAATTTTCACTGACTAATGGTACTGTTTACCCAGACCTGGCTCTTACTTGCTCTCCTCAATCTCTCTAGTTGACCGCTGGAGGTTTGATGAATGTGAGATGCTCCTTGTGCCCTGAGTCTCAGTTCAAGTTGTCTCTTTCCTGCCCCCTACAATTTGTCTGCAGGTTTGTGTCAGAAAACAAAGCAAAATACATCACCACTGCAAAGGCAAAGAGAGAAAGAGAAAAGTAAAACCACAAAAAAAAAAAAACCAACCCAAAACCAAAAGCACAATCAATCATACTAAAGGCTCAATGCATGTGGTTACCTTGTTATAAAAGTCTTAGCACCTTACATTTCAACAGCTCCTTCACAGCAAGTCCCCTGTGTGCAACTTGTTTCTTGAAAGCTCAGATGCAATTTTTTACATTCCTTCAGGCTGGGCCTCACTCTACAAGTGAAAGAGCTAAATTACACCTCCTCTTGCTGGCCAGAAGCAATATACTTGCAGAAATTTATCCACCTTATATCATCCATGGAATGAAAACTACTTACTGCAGAACTGTGTTACAGATACATGGTCTGACACCATTTCTTTCAGTCTTTTTTTTTTTTTGGTAAATTTCTTTAAAAACTGCTAGAAATAATTTTAACATGTCTGTTATGCATTAAGTAGTATAGAAGAAGAAAACTTAGTGTTTATCCATGAAAAATTGATTTTTAGAAATACTTTACGTATCAAATTTTATATTTTTCTTGAGTGAGTATTTTAGTTATTCCAGAACTTCACTGCCTGTTGGTCAGAATGCAATCTCCATTTCTGTACTGCATTAGTTACATAAAAATGCTTGCAGTGTGACTTTGGGAAAGTCATACTTATTAGTAGCAGATGAGTAACAGTCAACTAAGATCTCTCCCTAACAATGCTCAAAATCCTACTGAAATAAATATAGAAATATTAGGGATGGAAAAGGTCATCATTGAGTCAAATCTTTATACTCATATTCACTTATTTTCTTTATCTCTAAGGATTTTTTCCACCATTACACAGAAAAATGTCATTGATTCAACAATCTCAGAGGTTGTGTAAGAACAAAATAATTAAAACGCGGATGGAAAAATACTTAAAATTGTACTTAGCATATAGGTAACTGTGATTTGTCATCAAAACATTTCAATTTAGGCAGAAATAATGGGGAAAACAGACCAAAATACTATCTAACAGCTCTACAAAAACAGTTATGTGTGTTTTGGTGAATAGAAAGCTAAAAACAAGAAAATATTACATTGTTCCTTCCTGAAAAATGTCTAAGACTTGGAGAAACTCTGGAGGGAAGTGGGAAATGACATCTTGAAAAGGTCTTCACTGAGGAAGGGATGAAAGAAATAGGATTTTGCAGCTTAAGGGAGAGGAGGATGGAAGAGAGTGGAACATAGTAGCCTTCCAAATCATTGATACAACAGAAGTAATTGCTATTAGCTTTGCCCACAAAGTTATAGAACTGTCACTGGGGACACCTGTGCTTGATCCATGTGAGCACAGCAGGAGGGAAGAAGGTAAGTGCTATGAAATTTCTAGGCTAAAAGTCCCTCAGTGTCTTCTTTGACTCTTTTTTACTTGTACTGAGGGAGGAGTTATTCTATATTATTTCAGGTCCTCCCTGGTTAGTTTGGAAAAGTGAATATTAACTGGCAGAATAACAACGGAGCAAATAATAAATTGTGAGAAATGGATACTCTTGGACAAATGTGCTTGGTTGCACGTGAGTATGGTATTGATACAAATAGCAAACTTTTATTAAAGTATTCTGTGACAAGAAATCAGCTGTCTATTGAAGAGAAAAGGTTGTGAATTGGTGAAACAAACAAGTCTTTAAGATGCCACCTGTTTTTACAAACCATATGCAGGGTTCATCCAGCTCCACTGTAGGTTATAGAGGCAGGGACAGTCCACCACTGGTGCAGGCACCATTCAGCAGTTAATTACATTAGCTAAACACAGGTAAAGGTCACCAAAATTCCTCATTTCATCAGGATGACTGTGGGCTGAGCTATATTTTTCTCCCCCTAACCTGCTGGTTTTGTCAAAGACAAACCTGTCACTTCACTGATGTACAGCATACATTTCATCATGCATTTACAGTGCTAAGGTCAGTTCTGGCTCACTAAGCCAGAGGAAAATTCATCATTTCCATATCTAGAGTCACAGTGAAGTGTGTCATTATTGGCTCCATTTTTCTGATGTCTTCAGTCTTTTGTAAGACTAATTTCTATTTCTTTTTATCAGCTCTTGTAAAGGACATGTTTCTCTTGGTCTGAGATGTTCTTCAGTCTGTCATTACCTCAACTCTCCTCCCATAAAATAGTCATTCCTGAGCAGCTTTCAATTACTTTATCTCTCTTTAACTTGGACTGTTGGTAATTTATAAATGTGATTGCTGCTTTCAACAGAGCTGAGCACTGGATGTAGCACAATGTGTGTTGGGGGACATCTACAGGCTGATTCCTGACACAGAAATTTAACAGAGGAGCTTTTCCAGGCAAGTCAAGGACATCACAGTCCTCTCTAGGTTATCTTCCTTTTTCGATGAGTAAGGCTTGAAATGTTATGTTCACACTCCAAAAATAAAACCAATAAATCCTTAAATCCACATGACATACATACAATTACTAGAAACTGCTTATTGCCATCACAACAGCAGAAAAGCAATTATTTGATCTCAGAGCACTAAGTTATATGATGTTACACTATAACTCTTATGTCTGAAGATTTTGGCAAAGTAAAAACAAAACAAAACAAATATAAAATTAAATACTCTCGCCTCCAAAGCAATTTGGGTTACAGACTACTCTGATATGACAGCAGTGAGGTAAGCAATAGGTATGTTTTTCACAATTTTTTCCTTTTACTAGCTTCCAAAAATCAAACTAGTGAAAAAAATTAAGAGAACATTAAAAGAATATGGGTAAATCTAGCTGAAAATTCAATTTCCCACATATAAAATTAATATCTTTCTTCTGAGTCTATGAGGTTCATTAAGGCAGCAAAATTCAGGTATGCAAGAAAATGCAGGCATCCATTTCCTAGTGAACCCAAGGATGCTGAGAAATAAAGTAGGCCTAATTAGCCATAAGAAGATGTGTATTAAAAAGTATAGAGTATATAATACTCAGTGTTTGCATAAAAATATTTTTTGAGACACAAAATTACAGACTAACTTGGAGGATTTCCACCTGGAAAAGCCCTGGGGCTTTCATGTATCCTTAGTGGCAGAAATCACCTCTCTACCACTATAGCCTGGCTCACCTGTGGCATAACTTTGCTGGAAGAAGTGCACAGTTGTCATTATGAAGTGTTTAGTTTACCTATTCTCCAATTCCAAGACTGGTTACATTTCATTTCAGTCACCACTGCTGAAACCTCCTTCTGTTGGGGTAGGGGACAAAGCAATTTCTTAATTCAAGATTCTCAGCCATACCTTCCTAGTAGTTGAGCATATAATGAGCCTCGGTCCCAAAAAAAACCTGTAGTAAATTAAGAAACATCCACAAAAATAATATTTTTGATCTGTGGCTCAGGGTTTGCCAGTTCAATTCCAGTTTACACTTAACACATAAGACTGCGCTTATACATGTGAAAGTTGCCTCATAAAAAATTTTTACTAAAAGCCTATCTTGTTAGGATTTTAGTGGACAGAAGGAACCCAAACCTGATAGAAACCCAAAGACTTTTAATCAGCAGGCAAAGGTTACATTCATAGCACCAAGCAGATCTCTCTATTCTCTCCCCTGATGTCTCATAACAAGATTTCTGCTGTAGCTCAGCTGCACAAGTGCCAAGCAATCAGCACAAGAAAAGTTTGTGTGCTTTCAGCAGGTATTTATGACTGTGCTCCCAGTGCTTACGCAGCTGAGCTGTTGACAGCATCTTATTACACATTTTCCAGCAGAGAAAATGTTTTCCAGACCATTGATTTCTTTTCTTCATGTGTGCCAGTGTGTTCAAGTGGCTCCACGCAGGTGACACAGTTTCCTGCATGAAGTTGAAGGATTGAAGAACTTGGGGTTTGGGCTGGGAGCTCTTTATGGAATACAGGCATCTACTTCCTGTGATGGTATTTCTTTAAATCACTGAGTAATGCCCAGGTCACTTCCCTTTTTCCCATCTCTGCTATGACTGAACTTTGATGAAGAGTGACCTAAGGGATAACTAGTGGAAGAAGTGAGGAGAAACATTGAGGAGAAGACCTTGGTAGACTCTTGTGGTCTATTCAGAACTCTGCAACAGAGGGCTTTTGAAAAACAAATAATATGATAGTCTCATTTGAGTCTATTCTAGATCTGGAAGAAAAATACAAATTAATTTGGTATCAGTTTGTAGTAATCAGTTGGTATTTAAAGACTCCAATCTACTGGGTTAAGGTGGTGTATTTTGCAATTTTCTTTGAAATACTGCATAATATTTTTTTTTAAAAGGCAGAGTGGTAGTGTTATTTGATATGAAGCTCATGATAGAGATTTCCAGACATAATTTCGTTGTTTATTAACTTTCTTCTTGTAATTATTCACTTTCCATTTTGGAATAACTAATTTTCAACCTGCTTTCTTAACATTTCTGCTGAAATAAAACCAATCTATGTGAAAGATAAAAACATTAAAAATATTTCCTTGTCTCTGGAGCAAAACGTAGGTTCAGTGGTGTGTTGGTGATACTCTTAGTTACTCAAAAAATATAATTCAAGGTCCAAGACCAAACATCAGAAAGTTGTTTTAGTAATGAAATTTTATCCACTCATTTAAATGTGTTTTTCCCTAACAGCAACCTGGGCTAGACAGATTACAATACCATCATTAAAATGTGGGTCAGATTTTAATATAAGAATACTTTCTATGTTAAAAATATATATCTGTACCATATGCTCACATTCCAGACACAAATATAACACAGATATTCCTCCTTCTCAAGGCTTTCAGTCAGCACACAATTCTTCTGAAGGTACTGAGAAATTACTAACTTGCAGAGGTAAAGATTTGTTAAATTTGTTCATTGTTAAATGAAGCCACATTCATTATTTATTTGCCTGGCATTTCAGAAAGGGACAACTCTCTGCAAGTCGTGCCATGATACAAGGGAAGCAAAGCAGGAAGTGGGCCAATGTGAGAACTACAGTGCCATTTCTGAGCACCTGAATTCCCTGGTAATTGGTGACAGTGTCAGAAGGACTATGCACAAGCTCACAGATGTTTTACCTTTACACTCAAAACTTATAACATTTTAAATGCAGAATTCTTCCTCTAAATCAGCTGATAAGAGCTTTAGGGGAAAACTTCCCTTTATATGCCCACAAATACTTTACTACCTTGAGGACATCATAAAACCTGATGCAACCTGCTGTAGTTCAGAAATTCAGAAGAGGGAATTATTATATATTACATTTCAGTGTTAACATTTCAGCATCCTTTAATTGCAGTGTTTTCTAATAGCAGACACACTGCAGTTCTTGGAGGATTACTTGTCTTCTGAACACCACCTTGTTAAACTAAATGGGGGACCAAGTGGCTAAAATGCTCTGGCAAACCATGATATGCAGCTATGGAAAGGGCCAGTGAAAAAAACTCCTTGTTACAGAAGGACACAATTGCAGGGTCTGTCAAGTGCTAGTCAGAGTCAGCTCTGCTTCTGTTAGTTTTATGTCTCCCAGGAAATGTTTTTAACAAGCCACCAAGCAACATCTCTTGGCATTGCTCTTTCTACTCCTGCAACAGGTATGGAAACCCAACACTGAGCTATGGAAGAAAAAACAATAGTCATGGGTACAGCTACCTTGTATTTCTTCACAAAATACTCACTAAAGTAGTCACTATCAAAAGCTAAGATTAGAAATCTACATCTTCAATCTTAAAGTCATACTAAGGTATCAGCATGGTGTACTATGCCTTTATAAATAGATTTCCTGACAGTGATCTCAGGGATGAAAGCTATCAGCTTTCAGGGTTTTTTCCCCAAGGGAAGTATTTGACTCTGCCAGGCCAAGGCACGGTCTTAGACATGTCTCTTTTCCCTCACTGCTACTTTCAGCAGATACAAAAAACCTAGGACGCCCAGAAGATACCTTATTTTCCTGAGAATAGGTAAGATTTTCAGGTACACCTACTTTTCAAAAGGTCTTTTTGGGTCAGCTTCTTAACTTTAGTAAGGGACCCATCATAATGCCATCCTGTGCAGTCTGATAGCATAGCTTGCTTCTTTACACAAAACCCTGGGTTTCACTCTTGCACCAACACTGGCCATCAGCACCCTGCTGGTCTAACAGCTCTGTTGGTTGTCTCCAGCACTGTCCAGACTGCTTTCCTGGCCATCCTTTTAAGTGGGTGAAATGAATTGTTGCCTAGCCACAAGTCTTGCCATTAACCTATCACCTCCTACATCCTTTTAGCAGATAGAGATCTCATTCCACATCCACATCCCCCAAAATTTGTCTTTCCCAATTCCTGCTCTGTCCTCTTCACTTGACTAATAAAGGAAACCCCTGTGTCCCAAAAAAACATGCTTTTTAAATTCATCTGTATTTTCCTTGCCCTAACAACCTTGAGGGAAATGCAGATTATGGGACTAGAGGTGTTCCCAAAGGAGGCACTATGAACAGATTAAAGATCACAGCAGAAGTTATCAGCATTCAGGTGACCAGCACTCATTTGCACCATCTGCAAAAACTTCTTGCACTAATCTCTTTGTAGCAAAGGTCTTCTGAGCCTCACGGCAAACTGGGCACAGAGGCAGAGACCAGGTTGTGTAAAATTCCTGGAGAAAGTTCTGCTCCTCAAGTAAAAATCCACAAGCAGGGAGGGCTACTGCTTTGCTGGGATGAAAGGGTGACTTCATGCAGAGAGATCACACATAAATTCTTCAAGAAGGGACAGGGAGGGGCTGCATCTGTAGAGCAAGGACTAAATCTGTTGGATTAAACTCAGTTGCAACAAGGAATGTACCCAGGCCCAGGGACTCAGCTACCTTTTCTATTAAAATGGTTATTAAAATGGTCTCTGAACATGTTTTGTCTTCCCAAACAATCTCTTTTTCTCTATCCTGTGCATGTTTTTGGAGTCAGGATATTGTTGCCATCAATAGGCAGCTGTCCTGCAAATGCCCACTCAGAAGTGAGGGGTGGCAGAGTACAATAATGAGAGCAAGGGGTAATCCAGTTCTGGATTCAGTGCCAGAGAATTGAAATGGACAAATTTAGCCAGAGTGGATGAGAAATTCATGGGCTACAGCTACAGCTCTATCTAAGAGAGGCAAGCCAGGAAAGCTGTCACAGGCAGAAAGCCCAGCTGAACAACAGGAGATTCATCCTGATGCTCTCACCATCCTTCGAGGCAGAACAGCCTCAGTCAGGCCTCGCTCCCTTGGCTAGAGGCTCAGCAAGCCTATTCCAAGTGATCTCCTGAAAATAGTATTTCCTGTGTGCTGATGATTTGCCCCAGAATGTTGTAATTCTATGCAGCACTGCTACATTCACTTTTAAGGGATTCATGTGCACCACAGTTTGGGAACTCCACTTCAAGTATCATTAATCCCGCCTGGGGATAGGAAAATGGAGTAGGTGACCTTTGAGATCTTTCCTATCCCTTTCTTCTACAATAAATATGGATTCAGGATGCAAACTTTCCATTTTCTTTTCTTTTCTTTTTTTTTTTTTTAAACATTCACAATTTTTATTCTTCACCGAAAGGAAAGAAAATATTTAAGGAGATAATCCAAGCCATGTTCATTTAATGCCTGAGAAAATAGATAGCTCTGCCAAGCTCTGTCAGGCTCTGAGACCAATCAAGGAAGCCAGTTTTAAATTCTATGGATGTCCCATGAGAATACTTTGCTAATATTTATATCTCTGCTCCAATTTGGGTGATTGCCCAACCTCCTCAGCTGAACTCATCCACTAACCCAGTGTCAAGAGAAAAGAGACAGTTGTTTCTCCCTAGTGAAAGCTGCACCACAGGACATCCAGCCTATTCCAAGGGCTGAGCAGTAGCCACCAAAAATGAAAGATGTGTAAGTCTAACTGCTCTTGTGGGTCAAAAGACTTGGGGTTTTGTTGTGCTGATGCTTGCTGAGACTTCCAGTGATGCTCAGAGTAGCAAAACAATTTATTTATGCCTTCACATCTAAGTTCTGAGAGATGATCACTGAATATACAGAAACATGGATACTTTCCCTTAAAGATTATGGAATGCCTCCTGGTTAGCATGATCAGGGTGCACTTTTTCAGATGGAATTTGGTGTATCCAGTTACTTCTAATGTTACAGCTACCAGCATAAGGGTGAAAAAAAACCCAAGAAGATGCTGACAGGAGATTTCTTTCCAGGTCCTTCATTCATCCAACCATCATCTATCTGTCTACATTGTAAAGATGTACTATGGGTCAAAAAAAGAGCACAAAAACTTTCGAACCTGCAGAAAAAAAAAATCAAACTAAACCCAAATTATTTTCAATTATCAGTGACACAAAAGAGCTTATAAATATGGAGTTTAGCAAAAGTTATATGTAAAATCAAAACACCATAATGGCCATGGCCAGTAAGCAACTCTTCCAAACACCACAAAATCAAAAAAAATGCAGCTCTTCTTTACATCGTTATTGTCCAAAGCCAACTCAAAGAGGAGAAGGAAGATGTTCTTTATTTGGGTGTTATTTTAGGCCTCCTATAACTATGTATTTAAGAAAGCCCTTTTAGAAAGCAGAACTGAGTAGGTTTGCTCTTGTTCACCTTTAAGCAATAGACTCATGATTTTCCAAATTCCCCAGCTTTTCCAGATAAATTCATTTTTAACGTCCCAAATTGTTTAAAGGCAAGGGCTCCTTTTGAAGTCACATGTTAACACAGTGAAAAGCATTGTCAAAGGTCCATCATGACATATGAGACAATATGCTTTCTAAATCAAAGGAAAGGAAGTCTCATCTCATTGTTCACCGACCAAAAAACCTACAATTTCAGAAACATGATTTTCACACCCTAACTACTGATTTTTAAACATCAGTTTGACCATCATCTTTCCTGTTCTAAAGCATTATATCAAAAACACAGTAAATTCCAGTAGAAAGGTTTCTTATACATCCAAGTTGGTGAATAATTTCCATAAAAATTGACTGAATCTTCTCAACATGGACACAACAGCCTTAAACCACAGCATAACTGAAACTATAAACATGCATTGCAAGCACAGTCTCTATCTGATATGGATTTCTAATCAGAAAATTCCATATTTCATAATTCATTAGTAAGTGATAGATTCTCCATCTTTTACTTGAGAGAGACATCTACTAATTTCTGGTCATTTCTTCTTTTTCAGCTCTTAGTTACAAGAATTTTGTCCACATCTGAGAGCCGTTCCTGACAGCCTCACTCATTAAGACTTATGGAATTCTATTTCAAACCTCACAGCAAAATCTTTGTCACAAATTTCAAGTAGAACAGAGGAAAACCAATCTGGTTTTTCAGCACATCTAAGAAAAACAAATCCTGTTACTCTCCTTTTGCTGGTTCCTTCTGCTTACAGTGTGAAGAGCTGTCTCTGCTAGACCAGATAATTTCTTGCTTCACCTTCTGTTGCACACTCATACAAAAAAAAATTTGCATTTCAGGTGTGACTATGTTATTTCTCAGACTAAAGTCACACAAGCTGTTATGTTGGGTACAGATTAATCATTCCAGTCTCTAGACTGGAATCTCTAGACATGGGATATTCCACTCCCATGATGCCAGCAGAATATAACATTTGTTTGTCCATTTTATGATCCAGGTTGATAATTAATTGGTTTTTATAGTGGGCATAAGTTAAGAAGCAGGAAATTCAGGCAGGTACAGAACTAACAGCTGGAGTCAAGAGGGAATGAAACTAATATAAAACAGATATATTCTTTAACAAGTTAGCTTGTACAAACAGGCTGTAAAGTGCACTTGGTAAGTGGAAAATCTGACCAGAAAACTATAAAAGGAGATATCCTGGTATAGAGGTCAGTTCTACATTTTGTTTAACAGCAATTTTAGCAGCACAAATGAAGGGAGAGGGAACTGGGTCATGGAATGGGAGTTGTGACTGAGGATGGAACAAGGAGGGAGGAGGAAAGGGGTTCCGAAACCGGAGTCTCTGCCGTGTCTACTACAGAACCTCACTCTCTGCAGTGATTCCTACCTTGGTTTGCCATCCCCAGTATCAGATATCTGGGAGCAACACTGGTCTCTGTACCTGGGCTGACAGAACATGACAATTCAAACCTCTGCACCATGAGAACTCCTTGCAGCCTCCCCTTGGGAGCACAGCCCCATCAGCGTGCTGCCCACTGAGCACCCACTGCCTTCCTTTTGAGCTGCTGGCAGGCTACTTTCCCAGCCAGGACTGTCAACTGCCAAACACCTCTACAGGCTCTTCAGAGACTAACTTTGACAATTCAGGACCCAGTCCCCAGAAGAGTTAATAACTTCATACAGACTTATCATCTTGTGTCACAGATTAGTTGTTTTCTCACTTTAAAGATGTCTGTCTATCCCCTGACAGATCAGTTCCTGTGTCTATACAGCTCTCCTACACGTGGTGAGAAATTTCATGTTGAGAATGGAGCCCTCTGTCCTTGCTAAGCTGGGGGCTGACTGTGTTCCTGCCAGTGTTTGCACAGCAGCCTGATAGGAGGGAAGACAGCCTGGCTGACACTGGAAGGACACCCCAATTGCCAGAGTAGTTTGATCTGAAGAAAAGATATCATTCTTCCATAAATTCCAAAGTTATTGAAAGCTTTTTCAAATTCACAAAAGGCAGATGCATCTCATAGCACAGAAAAGTGTGAAAGCTAGAGCAAAGGATGAGGAAGTGCTGAAGGAAGCAAATCTGCTCATATCTGTTCCTCTGCATTGCAAAGGCCTCAGGACTAATTTTGATTTGTATTGCTTCTACTCCCTGTTTCTAATCCACATTATGGTAAATGATGTGAGTAGATAAGAGCCCAATAAAAGTGGTATTTCTAGTTGCAAGTGCTGGCTTCGCCTTATAAGCAGAAAGATGTGTTTCCTCTCCCTCACAGGTAGAGTGTACACTGGGAGAGCCATAAGGGGCACTGGTGGTCATAGACTTGTTAGGAAATGTAAGCCTATTGAAATCCATCTTAATCCACAAAACCAAGATAGCACTACAAAGTACTCTGCCTAAGAGGGAACTGGCCTTTCTACTTCTTTAATCCACATAAGGCAGTGGCTTATAAGCTTTTAGGCATTAGTGCCAATGATCATTATTTCAAAATATCAAGAATACTATTTAAAGTCTTAGTCCCTTTACCGCCCTACCTCTCCTTGTTTTTCTTTTTCTTGCATTCTTGAGAAATTGAATGGGAATTTAAATCAGTTCCAGTTCACCTCCCCCTGTGATAGATTTCAGCTTCCCCAGAGCAATACATCACTGTGCTGAGAACTGTCTGCTAGGCAGTTCACTATAAGTATAGGCTACATTAATTCAGTAATGAATTAATGGGGGGAAATGCAAGCAGGAATGGAGGAAAAGATACAACCAGATAGCAGGTTTTTTTAAAAAAGCATCAAAGCAATGCATTTAGAGTTGCTACTTTGCAAGCAACATTTTTTTTCTGAGTTCTAGTTCACATGTCTCAGCTAAAACCTGAAAATAAAAGCCATCTTTTAGCTATAAAAATGCAGAGTAAGTTTCAGATGTGATTCCTATAATAAACTGGCATCCAGCCCAGAGAAGGGAAAAACTCCATTCAGGTAAGCATTAATGTACTCATTTATAATTCTGGACTTGGAAAACCCACACTTATTCATTTTATGTTGTGATAAGACAAAACTGCATTTTCTTTGAAGTGACTCCTCATTCCACTAAACCAATAGATGCTCTTACAGGAAAACATCAGCAGGAGTAATATGATTGATCTGGATGAACAGAGTTGAAACACAAAAGAGCAGCACTGAGCCAGAGCCTTCACCGTGGTGTGAGAGCAGAGAACCACGGACTTGCAGCATGGGAGGCAAAGGCACAAGACCTGTGCCATGAGGGAGGGATGCTCTCAGGGGAGCCAGACAGGTGTGTGTGTGTGTGTATGGCACCAAATCCCTGTTTCAGAGCTCTTCACTTCCTTCTCATGAGGATTTGAAGAAGGAAGTAAGGAAGGATTTCTTTTCAAATCCTATTTTTAGTGTATTCTTCCTTCAAAATAAATTTACCAATCTATGTAAAAAATCCCATGGCCTCAAGCCCTAGGAAACATAAGTCTCCTTTTCCAGAAGCTCCCACATCTGCCATTCTCCAAACAGGCCAGAGCAACTTGGCCAATTTCAATCCTCTGGAAATCCCAGAAGAGTCTATTGGCAAGCCAAGACTTACTCTGTTGCTTTTTTTTTTTGCTTTTTTTTTTTTTTACTTTTAATAACCTACATATCCTAAATGACTAAATTATGTCCTTCTTGAAAGATCAACACTTTTTGTCCCAAACTGTTTCCTTATGCAACTCTCACACTTCTTTTGTTATTTTTTAGCAAGGAGTAGCACTGAGCTCCTCAAATTATCCTTCTCTTTCCTTCATGGAAAAAAAAAAAAAAAGAAAAGTACCCAAATACAATTCCTAAACAGAAATTACCATTTCATCCGAATTTTCAGGAATCAAACCTTCTAGAGTGCCCATGAGGACCTCACCTTCAAAACACTTTCCATTTTTTTGTAGTCCATGTAATTCACAATTATTTCTAACATTTACTTACCATTATTAAAGATATTGATTAACCTAGAATTGCCTTTTTGCCAAAAACGGTGCAGCCAGAAATGGAGATAAGTAAAAATCAAGATCCTCAATAAGTAAGGGACAAAATGCACCACATTGCACTGTTTTACAGTCAAGTCTACTGCTGAGCTCTAAAGTTAAAGCAGAATGAAATTATGTTCCCCTTATTCTAGACATATCCCTCTCTCCTGTTAGAAAAAGTGCAATGAAAGAGTCTGTAACTCAGAAAAGATATAAAACTATAAGAGAGTGTCCAAGGGAGGGCAATCTAAGCTGGTGAAGGGCCTTGAGGGGAATCTGTATGAGGAGTTACTGAAGTCACTTGGTCTGTTCAGCCTGGAGAACAGGAGACTGAGGAGAGACCTCACTAAAGTTACAACTTCCTTGTGAGGGGAAGAGGAGGGGCAGGCATCCCTGCTCTGCGCTGAGCAGTGACAGGACCTGAGGGAATGGCCTGCATTTGTATCAGGGGAGGTTTCTGTTGGATATTAGAAAAAAGTTTTTCCCCCAACACCTGGTTGGGCACTGAACAGCTCCCCAGGGAAGTGATCCTGACAGACTGTAAGAAGTGTCTGGACAATATTCCCAGGTTCATGGTGTGACTCTTGGGAATGGCACTGTGCAGGGCCAGGAGTTGGACTCAGTGATCCTTTTGAGTCCTTTCCAGCTCAGCAAATTTTGTGACTTTGCATTTCTGTGGTTCTGTGATTCTGTGATTCTGTGTGTGTACCGAGTTCTATACATGGTGGCAGTGCTGGTTGGTCTCATGAGGCTCATGTGAGTATATTTTATGCCAAGATAGTAGCAATAAGTTACAACTAAGAAACACAAAGAACTATTTTTGCAGCCAGCTGCATACATGCAGTGATAACATTGTGTGTGATAATTAATGAAAGACTTTTCTGCAGCTATTTACAAGGGTATTATAGATTCAATCTTGAGAGAGCTGATGGATGGCCATTTGAATACATAAGGAAGAAATTATTTGTGTAATCGCTGAACACAATAAATTAAGGTTGCACGTTATTTTAATTCCATGGGAAACATGGTTCACTGCATTTGTATTTTCAAAATTATGCCTAAAAAGAGCCAGGTCTGTAGCTTAAGAACAGGACTTTTTGCTGCCAAACATACACTCAAATCCCAGGCTTGGTAGGATTTAGATCATAAAATCTGGGGTAGAAATGATTAATCCTGATTTATGCCACAGAAATATTATGAGCTCACAAAGGTAGGATTGATAGTTTTGTTGGAAGTGTGGCAAGATTTTCCAGTGATCCCACTCTCTGTATAAAGACATAAATAAAACAAATAGAAATGCAAAGAAGTTTCATCTTTCCATTTTATCTCATCAGCAACTTTGTTATTCAGCATCACTGCCCCTGACCCGGAACACTCAGTACATACTTGTGCTCCCCTGTTGTTAGGAAACACAGCAATTTGCTTCGTTGCAGTAGAGCATATCAGGGACTAAATGGAGAGAGCACTTGAAATTGCTGAGCCCCTACCAGCTGAGCTGGTTAAGAATATCATAAATGCTCATGCTCTTTGAAAATAAAGCCTTCATGATTTAGTAACCTTAATGCATACTGAAGATTTCATACATTCCATCTTAAAGACATACTTGAAATCAGAATATCAAACTCACTAAAGGGAGAATTTCTCTTTTGATTTTTATTATAAGGCTTATTCTCAATAGATTTCTTACCAAATTGCCTGAAGTAGTGATATAGTGCAAGATGCAGCATAGTATGGCTGTATTTATTTACTTATGCAGAACCCAGAATCTCAAGGAGATAATTAAACTGGATTAAGTATGAAAGATTCCTCCACCCAAATGTAGATATAATGAACCTCTTCAATAAGTCACTATTTGATAAGGATATACCAATTAATCTCGGAGAAGTGAACTCCATCAACAGTCATTCCAAAATGATCAGGAACTTGTGTGACTTTTAACAGTGATAAAGTCCTACTGAGGTTTCTGCCTCTTATCACAACAAAAAAAAAATGCAGAAATCAAGTGCTTTTTAAAACACATTCAGAACTTAGTTCTGGGGGAAAAAAAATTGCAAGGGAAGGATGCAAATAACAAGGTTATCACCACTCTGAAAGATTGGCCAAAGAATTATCATCCTATACATTTTTACTGTCCTAGCAAATTGATAGATATTCCTCAATCTTTGTACTTTGTCTTTATTTTAATATTTGTAACTTTAGCTATTATATAGTCACTTTTATTCCATCATGTTTTGATAAGATTTTCTGTTTATGTGTATTTCTGTTCAGTGGTTTCTGCAGTGCAGAAAATTTTGCTGGGTTTTTTTATCCTATCATCTTTTTTCCAAGTAGCAGGTAATAGAAAAATCAAAGCCACATATAAATAATTGAAAACTTGTCACAGATTACAAAAAGTAAAAGAAGTTCATGATAGAGTTTAAAACTGTAAGTTGTTCCAGCCATCTAAACTTCTCTGAGCCATAGAGGACACTTTATAAAAAAGACAATTTAGATGAGTCAATCTCCTTTATCTTTTTGAGACATAAACGTGAAGTTATCTTGATTAATTTCTGGCCTTCTATAAACTAAGACAGCCTGACTACATCTGCTTCTACAACTGAATTTAAATAGCTGGAACTCAATTACACATACTTCTTATTTGAATGCATAAATGTTTCTGGTATGTGGCTAGGATTGCAATTAGAGTGTTCCTTGACTGATGCATATAAGCCTGAACACAGGCAAGTGGGATAATGCACAGATGTATTTCAGGTCTGTGTTTGTCTGTGTGCTGAGAGCTTCTCTGTTGTTGCAAAATACAGGTCAGGATGAGGCAGTAAAGAAATTTTCTTAAAGACCCAGTCAATATCAATGTTTCAGCCTGAAATATTTCTTTAATGACCATACTAAGGGTAACATAGTCTTTAAATTCACATTAGGAAGCTGAGACATAATCTTCAGTCATATAACACCAAGGGAATGGGAACAAGGAATCACATTCCAGCAAGACTTTAATGTATTTATCAAATTATGGTAAAGAAGAGCAAAAGTCTATTACACAAGCTTAAAAAGCAAAAAACAGTACATACAAATACAGATCTCATTTTCTTCCCCTTGCATTGTGGTCTCTCTTAGCCCAAAAAACATTTGATAAGTTGAATGTATAAATAGAGGTGTCTATCAGAGGGGTTCATTCATATCAGTTCATTAATGACAGGCCATGCCAAACCAAGCCTGTCAGCCTCTGCTGACTTTCTTGGCAATCTGATCTATCTGGATTTCGATGAACATGATAGTCTATTGCATGCGGTACTAATAGATAAACCATGAAAAACAGAAACAATAAAAGCATTATGAAAGGCTGAAAGGAGCTGTGGGTGGTGTTGAAAGATGAAGTATCAAGTAGAGAGAAGGAAAAGGAGCCACAGCTCAGCCCTGTGAGGCTTGGTCTAGGGGAGGAGTTTCATTACGGATTCTGTCGCAAAAAGTAGCATGCTTGTAGGGCTTGCTGATGACACATAGCTGGAAAGCAACAGCAGAGGGAGATCAAAACAGCATACAAAATACAAGGTGATCAATGGCAGTAGAGGGACATAAGGAACAAGATTGGGAATAGGATGAAATTCCAGGTACATGCCCATGTACAAAATGACTAGTAAGAATTTTTGGTATAAATTGGCACAGTCTCACAGTGTAAAATGGGAGGCAGTGAGACAGGGTCAGGCAATCACAAAATGGTTATGTATTCTCAAATGTTATAATCTAAATAGGACATACAATGCAAAGGGCTTTACCTGCACCAGAGGCTGCGTCGATACCTTTTCAGAAGGTTTGGATGGGATGAGAAGAGGCATCAGAGGCAGCTGTGTCTGAAAGGCAGTTTAAATGCCCGAAAATGCTGCAGAGAAAGAATAAACAGATTTTGTTCAAGCTTGTGTAGAGGCTTTCTAAGGCACAGAGCCTGAGTCCTTTTCCAATGACCTGTTTTCTACCTAGGAACACAGAGTTTTCATTTAACAACTAATCATAGTAGATCATGTTTTACAGCTTAGAGGTAGATGATGACTGCTGTTCTCATTAACACATGTAAGTTTTACTGAAGCAGTTTCACTACTGCTTGTAGTGAAAGAATAATGGGTCTCAAGAAGATTACAAGAAAAGGCAGGGGTAGGAAGTTAGGGCTGGTAAGATCTTCTGCTTAACAGGTACTAGAAAGGAAGGGGAAAAAATCCAAACTGTCACTGAAGAAAGTAAGGCCAGACAAACTGTGTCAGTGGCTCCTCTCTGGTCCGTCTTAGTGATCTATGAAGCAGCACTCAGAGGGCTGATTGTGAGTAAATTCTAGCATATCCCTCATTATTTGGCATAAGGACTTCAAAAGGGTCAATTTTAACAAGGAGCAACCAAGTTTGGTGCTGAGACATCTTAACCTTCTCTGCTGGGTTACCCCACAACTTTCCTCTGCTTTAAGAGCAGATAGTTTGAGTTGTTTCCACAAGCCCAAGAATAAGGGATCACACTGTTTATTCAGTTGCATTAGCATGAAGTGTTAACTTGACACAAACACAATTAGATCAGGACTAAGATCACTGTCACTTCTGTGCTTGAACTACAAACTTAAAAACACACTGAGATTTTACAAGAGATAGTAGATTTAGAACCCAAAATTGTTAAGTTTGGATTTAACCAGTGATAGAATTAAAGAGGCTTTTCTCTTAATCTCCTTAACAATAAGCCCACAGAAATAACCGTTGTCAACACAGTTTCTCAAAATGCAGCATCCACCAGCTCATGCAGAGTTCCCATACAGTAATCACCATGAAGAAGCTGACCTGCTCTCCCAGGATCTCCCTTTGTAGCCTGTCTACAGGAATCAGGTTTTCATGGTTTATCTGTTACTTTTCTGTAGCTCACAGCCCTCAAGGATATCCTGTTTCTTTTAGTTCTATTGCTAATAGGATGTTGCAGAAATCAGGAGAGGCCTTCACTGTCTGCTTCTTAATGGAAACTTTATAGCAGTGAGCAGAACTGATACTGGTAAAGTCATTTAGAGGAAAGTAAGCTTGAGGAACATCTAAGCCTTTCAGTGTCCTTTGGATGTGTGATAGGCAGATGTAGGAGAGCACAAATTCTTTCAGTCTGTCTCCTAGTCAGCAGCTGCAGGGTTGTCACCTCACAATTCTGGGCTTCACTGATAAAAAGTACCAAAATGGATTTTCTCACAACAGCATCCCAGCTGATTAGAAGGGTAAGATGTCTCAGTACCAAACATGGTTACTTCTTGTTAAAATTGACTTTTTGAAGGCATTACACTAATAAAGTCCATCTTTCCAACATGAAAACATGCTCTAGGTCCTGGCTAAGGTGTAATTTCTGTTTGAAAACCAGTGTCCTTCATCTGGAAAAAAAATGCAGGTGTTGACGTATGCTTTCCCTTATTTTTAATCCAGATATCTTGATTGAGAATTTAGTGGTTTTGTTTTCCTTTTCTGTCTCTCCACTTACACCCCATTACTGTTCACCTCTACACTCCTGGGGAACTGTTTTCTCCTACCTAGGTGTTGCATACACTCAGCGTTACCTCATGGTCCTCATGTTCTTGGCTTTGGTTACCACAGGTAACTCACAAAAGGCAAAAGCTGAAGTAAGGAGTTTTTTATAGTTCCTGCTGCTGCTTTAGTGGCCAGGAAAGGCCCCAGTTTAATTTCTGTATGATGCAGTAGGAAGATCCTAAGTCAAACAAAATGGCAATGCTTTCTCTGGCTCATCAATGGTAACCGTGGCAATCATCTCTCACCTGAAGTGTGTATGGATCTCATAGATTCTCAACAGCACATCTGGGGTAGCCTCCATAGGTTTGCTCACTGACAGAGACATTGAATGCAGCCACCGATTCACAAGGGTTCAATTACTTTGTGGATGACACAATGCTGGACAGTGCCAGCTCCCCATAAAATCTCCAGAAACAGGGCATCCTCTCCTTGCCCAGGGAAATCAGAAGGAAGCAGGTGAGGGTTTTTCATACAATATTGTCCATCTGGGTTTACTCATCATCTACTACTGTATGTCCCATACTTGATCTTGGTTAAGGAGTTTGGAAAGAACTGGAAAACAGAAGCTGGGATAACATTGTTCTGCTTCTAGTATTGACAATGACTCTTCTTTTTCCTGTTTATACTGAGCATCCACATCCAGTAAGAAAAAAAGGCACTGAACACAGATCCTAGAGGAGCGTACCAAGAAGCTTGGAGAAAGACGCCTGTTGCCATCTGACTCAAGAGCACCTTGTAACACACCATACACTTGGTTGTGGTTACTTTATTTTGTATAAGAAGGTCATTTTCTGACATTTTCTGTGTACAAGACATTTTCTGTGTACAGGGCTGTAAGATGTCCTACTCTACTGTAAAGAATTCTCTGCTGGGAATCTTTGGTAGAGAGAATGGATGGGTCACTATTACCACTGCCTTGGCATCCTCCCAATGAGTTTGCAGTACTGCAGAAACCAGAAAAACAGCACTCCTGGTTGAAGTGATTTATTTTTATTAGTTAAAAACTAATCTAAAGTACAGAAGTAAAGTGAAACCATCTTTATTGAATAAATTCCTGAAGTTATAATAAATTTTTAATTGTCTTAAAATTGTAGCCTCGTTTAGTGCAGTGTCAGTTTCCCACACAAGATGGCAGCTCTCCTTTCCTTCTGCTCAGCTATTCCTCAGTGAAAGCTGTCCCTTTCAGGCTGACACTGCAGGTGCTACTGCAGTACAGTAACAAACCAAACCAGACCTGAGACTCTCATCATTATGCACTCCAAAAACAGCACCTCACACAAAACAGCATGGTTTATGAGGAGCAGCACTGCTTCGCTCCACACTGCATTTATCTAACTCCAGCAAGTAGCCGTAACTGGTTTGTACTTGTGCTGGTTTTGGCTGAGCAAATTTTCTTCACAGTAGCTGGCAAAGAGTTGCAATTTGGATTTGGACATGATAACACAGGGATGGGTTTTTACTGCTGAGCAGAGTTTACATACAGCCAAAGCCTTTTCTCCTTTTGTCCTGCTGTTCTGACGAAGAA
Organism: Petroica traversi; assembly: GCA_025920805.1. Classification (NCBI taxonomy): domain Eukaryota; kingdom Metazoa; phylum Chordata; class Aves; order Passeriformes; family Petroicidae; genus Petroica; species Petroica traversi. Next base: position 1,079,339 of record JAHLSL010000021.1, read on the forward strand.
GTTGGGGTGCATGGGAGACTGGGAGTAGAAACAGCCAGTAGAACAGATGACCCAAAGTGACCAAAGGGATACTCCAGAGCATGTGACATCATGCTCAGCATATAATGGGGAGGGCAAAAAGGAGGGAGGGATGTGATGGGGCTTATCTTCCCAAGTTACGTGTGATGGGACCCTGCTCTCCTGGGTATGGCTGAACTCCTGCCTGCCCGCGGGAAGGAGTGAATAAATTCCTTGTTTTACTTTGCTTTTGTGTGAAAGTTTTGCTTTCCTTATTAAATTGTCTTTATTTCAGTTCAAGGGTTTTCTGATTGTTACCCTTCTGATTCTGTCTCCCAGTCCTGTCAGTAGAGGAGTAAGACAGAGGCTGTGTTGCTGCACAGTTGCTGGCTGGGGTTACTCAACAGTACTGCATGATGCAATTTTTGAGGCTTGAAACTGCAAACTAAAAGAGGAAAAAAGCCAATACCACTTATTTCAGTTCAGATTACAGGACATTCACTTACAGAGAAGGACTTGAAACCCTACGCTCAAGCTTTTAGACTGTGTCTCCTACTACCCTGTTTGCACCATCATTTAAAGAGATGTAAAGTTATTTACACTTCACATTTGTTTAGCACACTAAATAAGTGAGTAATAAGTTTGTATTTCAGGCAAAGCAAAAGAAAATTAGGTCTTTGTATAATTCGGGCTTGCTAGAAAACAAATTCTCCAGCCTGATATCTATTTGACCCCAGAATTGCACTGAGTGTCCCTGAAAAGTCAGAAATTCTTAAGTGGATCTAAAAATTAATGTTTCATAATGACCTGTCATAAAAGATGCCAAATTGCCAGTGCTGCTGTTTCATTTTGAATCATAAGATGAGTCAATTTACACTGTACAGCTTCTGCACAACTGAAACTCTTGTCTCCTTGGGTAGGCTGTGCAGTGAGCCAGCCCCTAGTTGGTGTGAAGTGGATCTCTGCTCCATTGTCATCATCTTGGACTCTCCCATTTTCAGAAGAGCCAAAAAGAAATACTGAAGCACCTGAGGATCAATTTACAGACCTCCCAGGTGCAAAGGAGAGATATTCTTCTTTTGCCATGGCACAAAGAAGGCTTAGCCTGATAAATAATGGTTCTAAATATATAAATCTCCTCTACAGTTCAGCAACTGGCAGCTCAGAGCCTAGAAGGCAGCAGCAGCAAGAAGAGATGAGAGCTGGCCCTCTTTCCTATCCAGATGCCCCCCAACATTCTGAGCTTCCTGACAGCGGGAGGCCAGCAGGTGTCAGCAGGAGTTTGGGAAAGGGACAGATGCGCACGGACTCCCCGGGACCCGCAGAACCTCCTCCCTGGTGGAAAAAGGGACTTGTTTACTGATTGACCAAAGAAAAAAAAAATTTAAAAAACCAACCAACCAACCAAACAAACAAACAAAAAAAAAACCAAACCAAAACACAACCAACCAAAAAAACCAAAAACCAAAAAATAAAACAAAAAAAAAAACCAAAAAAACCCAAAAAACAAAAAACAAAGAAACCAACCAAAAAGCCCCCAACAAACAAAAACACAAAGCCTCCCCCGATACCAAACCAAACAAGAAAAACCAAAACAAACAAACGCAAAAACAACCAACCTCCGTTCGTCCACCCCCACCCAAAAAAACCCAAAAAAATAAAAAAAAACGAAAAAACCCAAAAAAACCTCAAACCCCACAGCAAAACAAAACATAAAACCCCACGAGGTTTTAACAGGGTGATGATCTCACAAGGGCTGCCGATGCGGCCGCAGCCGCAGCCGGACGCTGTGCGGAGCGCACGGTCCCTTCCTCCCGGCCCGGAGCTGCCCCGCAGCCCAGCTCGCTGCTGGGGAACTTACCGGGAACCTGCAGGGCTTTGGCAGAGCCGTGGAAACTGCGGGTCTGGGGGCTACCTGGAGCTGCCCAGCTGCCAGCAGACCCTGTCCCGCTGCCCTCGGGCCGGGCTTCGGCAGCGGCTGCGGCAGGAAAGGGCAGAGGGATGCGTCCCTGCTCCTCTCCTCTTTATCTCCCACTCAATCCACCCCTGTATACCTCATGGCAAATGTGTCCTAATTAATTGACAGTTACTTACTTCTCAATTAAGGGGCAAATTAATTTATTTTTCATCTCTTGAAGAGCACCTGGTTGCTGAAAAGCGCAGGAAGACAGTTACCATAGAGAATTTACCATGGTAACTTGTCCTTTGACAGCTTGTTTGTATGTCAAAGTCTTCATTTAAATATCTGTCTTCTTTAAAAAACCATGAGAACTCTGGCTAGAGAGACTTAGCAGGTACCACACTTGAGGATCAGGCCTCTGCATGGGTCCTGCACCACAGCCCTTGCTCCTACAAACACCAAATGGATCCCTTTTGTTCCAAGCAGGAGAAAGATCCCTTGGGGGCCTCAGCACCATGCAGCAGTGCTGCTATCCACCAGCAAACATGGCATATTATTAGGGTGCCAGACAGGTGAAAATGCATTACATTATTTCCAACAATGGTTCTTCCAAATTGAGTCAGGCTGTTAGAAAGAATCATGGAATGACGTGAGTTGGAAGGCACCTTAAAAATCATCTAGTTCCAACTCCCCTGCCATAGGCAGGGAACATTCCACTAGTCCAGATTTCCCAGAGCCCCATCTGGCCTGGCCTTGAGCACCTCTAGGATGCAAATTGTGGAATCTGACCTCTCTGGACAAAGTGTATCAGTGCCTCATCAACCTTATAGTAAAAAATTTCTTCGTAATATCCAATATAAATCTATACTCCTCCAGTTTAAGGCCATTTCCCCTTGAACTATCACTAAATGTCCCTGTGAAAAGTCCCTCTCTGGCTTTCCTGTTGCCCCTTTAGGCACAGGAAAGTGCTCTAAGGTGTCCCCAGAGCCTTTTCTTCTCCAACTGAACAGCCGCAGCTCTCCCAGCCTGTCTTCACAGGAGACATGTTCCAGCCTTTGGATAATCTTCATGACCTCCTCTGGACTAGTTTTAACAGGTCAATGTCTTTCCTGTGCAAGGGAGCCCAGCTGCATACAATACACCAGGTAAGGTTTAACAAGAACAGAGTAGAAGGAGAGAATTACCTCCCTTGACCTTCTGGTCATGCCTCTTGTGATGCAGCCTAGGATACAATCCTTACTGAGTTTTTAGTTGCTTTCTATTTTTTTTTCTTTTTTCTTTCTTCTATGGAGAAGAAGTTTATCAATGCAGCAATATAGCCACTTTAAACAAAAAAAGGGAAATTTACTATTAAGCTGGATCTCCACCACTTGAAATATGTTACTTTATGCACATGCATAGAGCTAATGTTAATCTTGAAAAAGGTGAGAAAAAAAAGAACAAGAAAACCATTTAGGTAACAAAGCCTTGGGTTGCAAACATAAATAAAAATGTAGAGGGTTTTAAAATATTTTGATCTGTCATTTACAAATAAATTTTCTTGTTTAGGAGAGGGTAGTATAATAAGATTTTCTAGCAGCTCTTCAAGAAGTGAATGGACTAGAGAACAAGTTGTGTCGCATCACTTTTCTTTTGATTTTTCCAGGGTGTTGGTGAGCCAGTCAGGGTTTGTGTGTACCTTGCAATCAGGACAGTGAAAGCTGTACCTCAGCTTGTATCATTCTGGTGGGGAAGTGCTGCCTTATATCAACCCAAAAGTTTTTGCCAGTTTGTGCATGCATATTTTTTGCCCTCATTCCCAAGTTTACAGGACCGTTTTTCATTACCAATTGGTAAAAAATCTAATACCTACAGAATTTAGTGGCTCTACTGACTGATTGAAGTTATGAATGCATAATGACTTTCATTGACAGACAGTGTCTTGATGAAAAATAATTCCTTGTGGAGGTAACATAAATGAAGGTTCTTGAGAAAACACTGCACACTGTTATTATTTACAGTATGTCTCAGGGTGTGCTAGGACCCTTCTCCTGAGACAGCCATATGAAGTGTAAGGTAATAGTAATTTAAAGTTTCTTTTTAATGTTAGAGGAGATGAAGGCTCTATAGATAGCAACATTACAAACTGGAAACAACCTGCTACTTCTGGACAACATTGTGCAGCCAGAATGGCAAAGTGCAGGTGCTCAGCCACAAACTGAAAATACCCACTGACCTCAGGGGGAGTTGCACATTCCAGAGGAGTCTTGGGAACAACCCTGAGACATCACATGGGCTGCAGCCAATTTCGGCAGTTTAGCTACATGAATAGAGCCCTCCTGCAGCTACTGCATTCGAGTTTCCCTGAATGCTAAGACAATGTGGCTTGTCACCACACCAAGCACAGAGAAGCTGTGTACTCACACAGGCAGCAGAGGGTGAAGGATAGGGCTCAGGGCTGCCTAATGCATCTCCCAGCACATGTCAGTAGCCCAGCACCAGCAGAGCCTGAGGCTTGCTCACATTCCCTTCCAAAGAGCAGCAGAAAGGAAGAAACTGCATACAGAGGTAGCTGCAACCTCACCTGGGAAAGCCCAAATGCGGGTCCAAACTCCAGGAGAGAAAAATGTCCTCCCCCACCCTGCAAATCCCTACTGCCAGAGTGCTCCTTCCCTGGAAAATTTTACCTTGCTGCACCACAGTGACCACTCTACAAACAGAAGAAGCAGTTGCAAGAATTAGTTGAATATGTCTGCAACATTTTTTGCTCTCTCTGCTCGGAGATAGCTGTGTCAGGTTTCCTGGGACTTCCCAAGTAAAGCACCTAAAGGAAACATCCTGCTGAGCAGCAGGAGTTACAGCACAGGAAGTTCTCACTGGAAATGCTAAGTAATTGCACAAAAATGTACTGTCAATACGCCCATTAAAAATAAGTGATCATCTTTGATCCAAGTTTATAGAAATACTTCAAAAATAATTGCTCCTTGATTTGTTTGACAAGTCAGGTTCAAAATGCAGTTTCCCTGACAACATCTGAAGACATTAAACTGTGCAATGCATTTATTAAGGGGAACAGAAAATTACTCCCAAAAAGGATATGCAGAAAGAAGGAAAAACAAGAATGGGCAAACAGTCATACATCAATAACTTCAAAGATTAAATATTTCAACTTTCTAAGTTTTGCAGGCAATAAAAGACTGAAGCTGGTAGATGCTGCTGTTGTTTTTATCATCCAGTTGTTCTGATTGCTGCTGTTAGCAATATGTGGCAAAAACTATTTTGGCTGCTTCTAAGAGACAAAAGAGACACTGTTCTCTTCAAGCACATCTGGCTGAGGCAGCCTTGCCCAAGCTGGATAAAGTAGCCATCTGCAGAAATGACCACTGGCACCTCTTGTTAAAAGACAACACCTACATCTATGTGCAGGGATGATGGGCAGCCATTTGTGAGACACAAAGCTAAAGATCAGAGAGCACACTGAGGGTCCTTGGGTGCCACCCTATGCCTCAGCACAGCCTCCTGCACAGACTCTTGCACTGCACAGAGCCTGTGTGTGACGGAGCAGGGAGGGGGAGCCATGCCCAGCCTGCAGCACAAGCTCTGGAACCCGACTGATGCCTCCCTGCAGCTGCAGAGCTCTGACAGGAAACACATCAACAAAGCCACAGCTGAGCACCCCTGAGTCAGGTGAGAAGCTTGGCAGCACTATTTGCACACACTGATGGCAGTGTGGCATTTCTGAGGGTTTCATTTCTATTAAATATAAACCACAAAAATATTATCTTCCTCTTCACCTGAGTTCCAATCAGCGGACTGGCATAGTTTTCTAGCTGAAATATTTCTGGGGATCCACAGAGCAATAGATGATTAACAGCTTTCAGAAATACTTCTGTACTTCCCAAAAGTGAAAGAACTCAGAAGGAAATGAGCAGACCCCTCTTGTACCTCCTGTTCAAATGATAGGAGCAAATTCTTTCTGCACAGAATCATATTTTTTATATTGCATAAACCACTAGACCTTCTGTCCTATTGGACCCACACAAAGAGAATACCACAACAGAACAGTGGTACTACCTCTACAGGTCCTCCATATGCCAATAATGCTTACCTGGAAAGACAACACTGGGAGAATGTGACTTGTTTAAGAATCGGACAGCTGTGACATCCAAAATTATTTGTGCCCCTGTACTTCAGTGCTCAACTGCACTAAGTGAAAAAAATAAACAAAAACCTGAAACTGCAATGAAGTACCAGGTATTATTGAGTCATTTATTGTTTCCAGCCTGTTTGTCTCTAGATTGATTTAAGAGCTCCTCTCCACCTTTTGTAAATTAAACTTATTTTCTAGCCTCATTTCACATTTAGAGTGATTTTAGATTGATCTGGCATATTTTCTGCCCCTTTCCTCAGGGAACTGTGAATGTACTTGATGTGAACTACATCACACCATCCCCCTCAGGCACAGGAGTCTCTCCCTGTTCATAGGGCATCCTCCAGTAGCTGTTTGGGGGCTGACAAGATCAATTGTCAGACTTCAGGTGAAACATCCTCTCTCTAACTGCCAGCCACTGCCAGATGATCAAATTCAGGGAAGCATAATAAAAACTGCCATAGCAAAGGAATAAATGGCTCTATTTTCTATTTTCAAATGGTCCAGTGTTATTGAGGAGGGGCAGCTCCAGTGTTATTGTGCCCCTTGAGGAGGGGCAGCTAATACCTCCTGTACAATAGTGTATGGCTGTGACACTTTACTGTCATGCTCTTTTTGATTATGTTTAGCCAACAGGAAGAAGTGGGTGCAAGATCCTCATTGATCATAGTGTAAACCTTCTTTCAAGAAAAGTTCCTGTTTCTGCACATGCCCTACCACCATGAAAATTAGAGGAGGGAGAGCAAATCTGATCACAACAAAGAAAGATCAGCAAGGGAAATTAAGCTCTTGAGGAAAAATCCTTAAAAGAAATAAAAGAGCACTTCTAAGGATGAGCGGCTGAGAAGCTATTCCAGGATTTGAATTTGCTGTTGAAGTGAAATTCCCTCAGTATTCAGTCCTGTAGTCTCAGTATGATTTCAGGATGTTAGGACCAGAAAGGCTGCAGCTGGCATTCTCAGGGCTGAGTTATGTGCCAAACACAGAACAGAGACTGTTCCAGCCACTGGTTTCAGCCACCAACAGGGAGACAGCAGCAACAAATTATCATTAAGGTATCACGTCTGGCCCTCATCTGCTCAGGCTCCAGTTTCAGGATCTCGACATGGGCTGAAGCCTTCCTCTGCCTCCAGCAAAATAAACATCAAGTGCCTTTCCTACAAAGAAGCAGCTTTCCATTTTTGTACCAGCCCTGGGTGATTCCTTGTTGGCAAAATTCTGCCCTTAGTGCAAACCAATATTGCCTGAGACTTTCTGCCAAACTGATCATGCTTCCTTGACCTGTGACTTTTAAACTTCAAAGGCTGCTCTCAGTTGCTTAGAGAAGCAGTTTAGGCAAGCAGGTGTTGTATGAGGAGCAGTAATATATGAACTGCCTTTTGCTGAGGAAGGTGACAAGGCTTATTCTTGCCTTTGTGGAATTTTATTTCAGAGAATGGCCCCAGTAAAGACCTCTGCCTGTCACATATCATTATTACAATTGGAGGCTTGAAATTATTTTTATCACTGACCATCTTCATGCTAGAGCTTTATGCAATCATTTAAAAAAAAAACCAAAGAACAAACAAACCATTTTACTCTTACCAAAATAAGAACATGCTCTCCAATCAGGCTTCTCTTCTGTGGAAAGCCTCTATGGAGGAAAGGAGAGATCCAAGGTGCATGTGAAAATATTTGGTGCTGGTAAGATGAGCAGTGGTGCTTTGTCCTGGATAAACATTCCTAAATACGTTTTCATTGATGTCATCTGGCTCCTAAATAAGCATATAAGCTTAACTGAGGACAATTTCATATCCGTTAGGCTGGAAGACAAGGTTTTGGAAAGACTGAGAAAGAACACTTGTATTGTTTAAGGAGCCTTTGTGTGTTGCCTTCGCCAGTAATGGTGAGAAACAGCTATGGAAGGATAGGGAATGATAACAAGACAGCTGACACCAGCCATGGCTTTCACAGCCTGCAGCAGCTGACATCCAGACAGCCTCCATCTATTTCTCACACAGCTTCACATAAGTTTTGATAGACTTGTAGAGAAAAAAAAGAGAATTACAGAACATGGCAAGAGGAAGAAGACAAGGTCTAGTGGCAGACATTCCTTTCTTAACCTTTTGGGGACCCCCAAGAAGAATCTATCAGATTTTAGTACACTTTTCAAGGCCTTACTGTTTTTCTGAGGTCTGCAGAGAGGTCTTAGAACTGAGGATCAGTTCCTGCCCAGCATCTATTACCAACAGGGGACCATCTATCAATGACTCCAAAATTATTTCCATTCCTTGTCATGACCTGAATTCATGTTGTAAATGATCTCTTCAATTAGAGAAACTTGTAAAAATCTTAGCATTTTGTTTGTGATTGCTGGAGAATGAGAAGTTTGACAGCCCATGACAGTGTTAGGTGGCATTTCTTCAGTATAGGCCATGCTATGAGGCCTTAGCCATAGGAACTCAGGGAAGTTCTCCCTGAGTGATGTGCAGCTTACTTTAATCAAATGTGGCAACACTTTTTCATGATTTTCTCACATTAGTTAAAAGATCATGGAACAGCATCACAAGGTTTGGGTCAAGATGCCATTAGGATAGTCTTTCAACAGAGTCATTCCTTTTTATAAAATCTTTTGTGCATTGGAAGACTTTAAAAGAGTTTATTTTTATAGTAAAATGCAGTTAATAAATGTGTTGATGCTTAACATTTGCAATCCAGTTATAAGCGTTTGATTGGAAATTTTAAGCCTGAGGCTCTATTTAAATAAAACAAAAGCAAAATCCCTTCACCTTTGATGCTGACTGTTTATCACTTTTTTTTTATGCTATCAGCTCTATTCAAAGGAATCTTGCAGAACAGCCTAGAGAAACACTGGAAATACCAGTCTACAAAGATGGAGCCAGTGAGGTGCAATAAAACAAAAATCAAGATAAAGTATGACCACAGCACTTTGTAAAAGCTATATTGACTATTACACACAAAACTGCTAAGCATAAATTACTAAGTCTTATTTGGTTTTGGTGAAAAACCAACCTCTGCAGCCAGTGAGAAAACAAAAATTCAAAAGAAATTTTAGTCCACAGAATTATTGAGCAGCCTAATTTCACTATAACAAACATTTGAGTTCACAGAAGCCTAGCCCAAGTCGAGATGAAAAAGTGCAAAGATGTGTATGGAAATGAAGTTCTACTACATGTCATTATACAAATACATAAATAGGTTATTTCCAGAATTTCTGGGAGACTACAGAACTGCTGAAGTCACTGCTGGAAACTGCTGACTGAAGGTGTTGCAATTCTCATCAGTTTTATTTTGGGAAGACAAAATCTGGGTAGGGTGGTAATGACAGTGAAGATGAGGATAGGAGGTCTGACAAGGGCTGCAGTAGCTTAGTTCAGCAGCTGGCAGTGCTCACAGAGTAAATGTGTGTGAGAAAATAAATAATTTTTAGATGTAGTAAAAAATAAAGTCTCCTGTTTTCCTTCCAAATTAAAAATCAGTGAAGAAATCAAGTATTTATTTAATTCAGAAACCCCCCAAAAAAAACTGATTTATTTTCTTTCATTGCAGAAGTAAGGCTTACGGTGTGAGGTTACATTTAATATTACGTACAGTAAATTATTAAATAAAACACTGAAAAATGAATGGAAACATTTTCAAACTTTGGAAAGGAAAAGTTTTGAATTTTTACAAAATCTTTTCTGTTTTTCCTTGCATACTCTTTGGGTTTCAGTGGGTGCAGGTGAAAGGTCTTATGTGGCAACAAATGATGAAGTTTTGAAAATACTTAATGTTTTGTCAGATCTCTGTTGAGACTGAACTGTTTTCAAGAAACTTTTGGATTTTATATAATTTTATATTCCCATAAAGAAGTTGTTCCACAGAAAATTTTCTAGTAAACTGCTTATATGCTTTGTGGCAAGCAAAACACTGCTTTTGTTGAAGTACAATGTTAGGGGTACTACTGTACAAAAATAACATGAGCTGTGCTCCTGCTCCCCCCCTGCCGCAGGCATCTCTTTCAACCCAAGAACTTGGTCCACCTTCCACAGAAACTTCTCCTTGTTCAGTGCACAGAGACAAAAATGTTTTGCAACAAGCCATTATTCTTTGGGGCTTTATTTAGTCTTTTTATTTGAGGTTTGTTATCACGAACTACTCTGAGAACATCAACAATAAAAAAATGTTGATAGCAGCTGTCCGTACTGATACTTGTCAGCTTTCATAAAACATTCAGCAGTAGGAGATGCACCATTCCCATCATTTAGATAAGAGCTATTGATTTTAAGAGCTCTTCTTAATGTGCAATGTAAAACATGGCATTTCATATAGTTCAAATAGAGCTCAAATACATAATTTAATATAGCTCAAATAGAGACAGTTTAGTGGATAGTTAGTTAGAGTTATCAAATACTGTTTGCTACTATTTTGGCAACATTTTCAGGAGGATTTGACAGTCCACCCATATTTAAAGAGGAGAAGTGCTATTAGTCACTCTTTCTTCTTGCCAAGCACATTTACAAAAAGCACGGAGTGAGGTGGCTGAGTGATTTCACGTGCAGAGGAACGTGTACCTTTTGGGGGTGTCATGCAGCAGGGAGACGCCTGACCCAGGAGGGTTTCAGGTTTCCCAACAGACTGGGGGCAGGAAGGCACTGCTGCTAAGTGATCATGCCACTCAGGAGCAGAGTTGAGGCTTTCATGTTATGCTAAATCCAAACCAGGCCCTGGCAGCATGACCTCATTAACCTCATGACTCTTGATCTCTCAATTATGTCCAAGTCTCCACTCACAGAAGAATTCAGGACAAGTCTGGCTCCAATGGTCATTTATTTATTTCCATAAATGATCTATTTACATTAGCTTGGAGGTTAGCATCTTTTTTTAAAGACAGTCACACTTAGGAGAGATAATCTATGTTTTTGAGATGCCTAATGGTCTAATAATACTGATAAGGTTGTAGAAGGAAATTTAACCTGGGAATTCATTTTCCACCCAAAATTTCAGCAAGAAAACTAAAAATTATGTGTTTTAAGTAACACTAGAGATTTACTGCAACCACGCAATTATATCAACAAGTCCTGCCTAGGCAATGAAAATTCCCTTTGTCCAGAAATCAGCAGAAATATAGAAAATAGCTAAGCTGAATGAAGATATCAAATATGAGCACAGATAGATGATAACAGTGTGCAAACAGGGAGGTGAAGACTCTGCAGAAGTTGCCCACCCCAGTCATTAACAAGAGAACATTTTTGTCTGGTTTTGTCCAGTAAGAAGGCTCTGGATCAATGCTGCTATCTTAATCCTGTTGTTATTTCTACTGCAACCCCTGGTGTCATGTTCAAAGTTAAAACAGTCACAAGGACCTTTGCTTCTTGTTCTGTCCTAGAATCACGCAGGATGCAAAACTTGTAACACCAAGTCAATGTCAATTTGGCAGAGAAGTTTGCTGGCTATTGCTTCAGAGCTTCACATGCTTCTTACAAATTTTCTCCAAAAGAAGTTACTGCATCTTCATTTACAGAAGTACCTGAGCAACACTGGATCAAAAGCTTTATCTTGATGAATGATTTTGCCCAGAGAGGTTGTGGTGTCTCCCTTACTGTAAATATTCAAGAACTTTCTGGATGCAATCCTGTACCATATGCTCCAAGATGACCCTGCTTGATCAGGGATTTTGGACCAGATGACCCACTGTGGTCCCTTCCAACCTGACACATTTTGTTATTCTGTGATTCTGATTCTGTGAAAAAATTCCTTCTAGAGATAGGCATGCATTTAAATAGCCTATGGCAAATGTTCAGGATTATTCGTGACAGCAAAGACAGACAACTTTTTGGTAGAATTGAGTGGGTAGGAGCTAATTCACATTAACCTATAAAGATATTTCCAAAACTAATTTGTGATACAATGATGTTTCTCTGATTTTCAGTGTCATAACATTAAATTTAGCAGTTGCCAAATGAGCAGGAGGAACACTTTTCTAAAATTTATATCGTAAGATGTATCTTGTGTTCCACAGGGAAAATCCATCCAACACTCAAAGAAACATTGATCATGTATTCAGATTTATTTGGGTGATTTCACAGTGACTATTTACCTTTGTGTTAGTACATGATATGTGCATTCATCACTGCCATCATTTAACTCTGTACCTCTAACCTGGGCAGCCAGGAGCCTTGAATTCCATTCCATGCCCTTCATCATCTGGTTTGTCCACACTTGTGCATATCTTCCAGTCCCAATAACAAGGCCTTTTCTGTAGCTCAGTTTAAACAGGAGTTTTTTCATTGTCTGATTGACCATCACCCTTTATTGGATCAGATAAAGAACACTTATCTTGCTAGAGCACTCACTAGAGTCATTGAAAGTCCTTATGCAATAAGCCTTAATTAGCAGCAGTAGACGTCAGAATCTGATTCCTTCATATCTCCTTAGATTTTAACTACTTTCTGTACTAAAACATTAAATATGCTTAAAGTAAGACATACAGTGTGATTTTCATGTTGGAAAAAAAAATATTTCCAAAACAAGAGAACTACAGCACTTTGTTCTGTGTCTAATACTGAAATTTCTGAAAACTACAATGGATGGACTATAGTCTCTGTCTGTTTTTAATAAATGTCAAGGAACTATCCTGATCTAGAGGCAAATGCACAAATATGGAAGATGGAATGGTTCAGTACAGTGATTTACTGAAGATTAGATAGATAGAATTACGCTCAGTCATAGAAATCAAATCTTCCTTTAGACATTCTTCTGCCCTGTTAACCTACTTTATTTACTACCAAGTGCTATTCCTATAAGTATTTCAGGATCACAAATTCTCACTAATAAACAACAAAAGAAAGTTGTCCTCCCTTTGACCTCCTGAGCTGGCCAGTTGTGGAGCCCTTCTCTGGGTATTTGACTCTTCCCATGACACTCTTTAAAGACCTTCATTTCCTGGCACCCTGAGCTCTGCTCTGAGTGCTGGGGTCAGGCATCTCCTGCAGCAGTGCTCAGCCTCCTGGCCTCTCCACTGATCCAGCCCTGACAGCACAGGGAGGACTCAAGAGCTGCACCAGTGGGAGGAGCTGCTCAGGAACCAGAGCGCTGTACCCACCATGGGAGCACTGCGTGGGATATTGACTTGGTTCAGTCAAGCAAAGGGGATGAGGACTCATTTTCCATTGAAATTACTGTTAGTGCACTGATCTGAATTTTGAGTCAGTAAGTTATTCACTGGATTAACAGGCATAACTGTCCCTGTGCTGAAACATGAGGAAGTCACACAATTAGAAGACCAAGTTGATGACAAAAATGGACAATCTGCTTGTCACTCCCTCCCAGAACAGTTCATTCCAGGTTGGGCACTGCTACCAGCAATTAGGTATCTTTGTATCCAAGAGGAATGCACAGCTTGCTCCCAGGCTGCAAATCAAATGATGGGCAGTTTCAAATAATGACCTCAAGCTCCCACTCCTCTATTCCTACCTTCTTTGCAAAGAATTTTACCCCATAATCATGGCCCATTAATTACTATTATGTAAGAAGTAAGGCAGATGTCTGAAGCACAGTTTTAAAATGAGGTAGGTGTGGAATTTAATCTAATGTGGTTTTGAAGTTTCTGATGAAAACTAGGCCCATTGTTGATCCTCTCAGCTCTCCATTGCCAGCTTCCTTGGCAATTAAAGCTTAGTCATGAGCCACAGAAACATCCATATGGCACAGTAAATACCATATGATCTTCCAGCAATGCCCATCCCTCACTTCCCACCTAAAGCCGACGGGGTTCGCACAAGCAGCTCCAGTGAGCAGCACTCCCCTCTCAGGCTGCCTCCTGCATTTCCACCCGGTTAAAGCCAGGCCAAGTCGGGGTCTGCCCATGCTAACAAACACAGCTGCACGCTGGGGGAGCAGCTGGGGGCTAAGTGAGAACTAATAAATAAGGGCTGTCCTGCCTGTGGCAGGGGAATGTGACGGGGGGAGTGGGCAGAGCGAATGACACCCGCGAGAATTCCTCTCCATTTCCCAAAGGTCAGGAATGACAGCCACAGGTCACAGCTCCAGCACACTGCTACCACCTTCAAAATGAGATCCTCCACCCTGCTAGAAAAATCGCAGTGAATTAGTCAAGAGTATTTCTGCTTTTCCCCATAGATACCTCCAAATCTGAGCCGTAACAACAATTGTTTCAAACAATCCTTTGTATCAGGATCTTTCAGGATATGGAATAACAAAAGAGCTGGGCATGATTTTGAATGAGGCTTTGAAATCATGCTTATTGCTTTAGCCAATTGATAGATTAAAAGAGAAACGCAGTATTTACCTAATTAAGGTATTTCCCTCAGTGAATATTAAAAAACCTTCACAATAAAATACCAATATTATACTCAGGTAGGCCTGCTTCCTGGTTCTGATTTCCACTTTAAAGTAAATAATGAAATATTGCATTCATATTATATATAGACTACAATTTTCTGGGTTTTTTTCTTTCCCTTTTTGTGTGTGTGCGTGTGTGTAGATTTTTCTGCATTCAAGCATATCTACTAAATTTACCAGTCTGTTTTCCACGCCATTCTCGAAAGATAATTTCAGAAACTAAGATTTGTTTTAAGTTGCAATACTGATAATGTAAAGACAATAACTAGCAACCCTATTAGAAATTAAATGTAAATTTTCAATGATCCTTCCAAAAACCCATCGTAGGTCCTCTATACACATCAAAGGCACAACTGTTTATGTTTTATACTTTTTATTGACAGATTTTAATATGCTAGTAAATATAGTAGACTGTACAGAAAATGCAAGAGAACTAAGTGATGCACATGCAGTGATACCTGGAAGTAAATGCACTTTAAACAGACTAATGATAAAGCAAACACTCACAAAGTGATTCATTCAGTTCTGATTTGTATTGCTCCAATTAACTGGACACTGTCCCTGACAGGAATTGTTTTTTAAATTGTGAAAATTCAATTTTCCTCTCATATCTGCTACCATGTAAATCTGAGAAACACCCATTAGGAGAAACATGCAGTTAATATTAACCTGAAAAATAAAAGCCACAATGCATGGAAGCACTGCCTTGTTAATACTTGGAGGATACTGATTTGATTATGCCTCTTATCTCTTGTTTGTAACATATTTTGACTATATTTGACTGTGCTTTTATTTTTTTTTATCTATGATTTCTTTCTTGTAGATGTGTAAAATGCATTTATCATCTCTCACATTACATCCAGGTGTCTGATTTCAAGTTCTCCTATTCTGGTATGCTTCCCATCCATCTCGTATTGCAAAGTTATGTGAAGACTTTAAATTCCTCATATCCAGTGTTCTGCTCAGATTTCAACAGCAGCAAAAAGGCCATATTCTCAAAGCTATAGACTATTTCTAGGTAAACTGTAAACTAAGATATGCCAGCAAGCTAGAGCCATAAAATTAAGTTACTTATAATATTACATAATTTTCTTATCAGAAAAGGTCAACCATTCACTGACAAATAGATATGATCAATATAAACTTGAATAGCAACATATTTGTGGATTTATTTCAAAGGCTATCTTGTTTAAATAATCTTCAGTAATTCCTTTATAATGTAAGTAGAATTAAATGCCTGATGCAAATTATTTCCTGCAAGTATTTGCTTACACTTTTAAATAAAATTGCTTCATTACTGCTTGTTACTTGTTTCTGTTAATTTACTAGAGATATTCAAATAAGGGATGTATTTATGCTCAAAGGTAAAATGGGACTAAAAGCAAGTTGTATCACCTCTGCTTTCATTTCCTGTAAAATTTGATTAAGCTTGTATGGATTTCTTACAAGCATGTGATACCAAAAAAAAGCTGTGAACACTGTATGCAAAAGTAGGAAAGGGGTGCCAAAGTGCTTTAAGGCTCTAAATCCCAGTCTTAGTTTTCATCTTCTGAAATGTGAAAACAACTTTAGAGGAATAAGATATTCAAGACAGCAAAGAGTTTTGTCACTTGAGCAGCAGGCTTGGGTAAGAGCTTGAAGATACATGACTGCATCTTTGCATCCTGAATTGGGTTTCTGTCAGCTCTAACAGCCAGGTCTCTCTAACAGACTGCAGCAAAAAATTATGCTGAATTCTCATCCTCAGCCAGTTCAGAATCTACAGGGCTGTTTTCTATTACTTGGGTGGCTTGCATTTAAATCTGTCTCACCTGAAGGGAGAGGAGCTTTGGGGCTGCACCCTACAGTGCACTCTCTGCAGCTGCTGCTAATGGCAGTGCATCTTCCCTCTCCCCCATTACCCTTTCACAGCTAAGAGTCTCTCAGCTTTGGTTCTGACCAGGGTTTTATTGACAGTTTGTTGGATTTATTTTCTTCACAAAGCAGTGCTGTCATGATAGGTCATGGATAAGCTCTGATCTCTCATATAATTAAATCCTGATGACAATCAAATGCGGACTCAAAATTCCAAGTAATTACACAGGGATAATTTCTCAGTACAAGACAATTTCAGTTAAACAAAACAAGCTGTGGCCAGATATAGGATACAAATAAAAGAAACTGCACCAATGAATGCATAAACTGCTTTCACTTAATGTCTGGACACAACCCAGTCCAAAGGCTCAGGAGCATCCAATTTTTGGAGCTCAGACACCTGGATTGTACATGAAACTGCACACTGAATGAGACACAGTTGTTCATTGCTCTTGTTAGAAGGAATTTGATGGAAGGGAACTTTAAAAATAAGGAAATCCCAAACTCTAACTCTTTTTACAGGTTTCCTGTGATAACTGGCAACGTATGACATTATAACACAATGTACTTTGTGTTATGGTGAAAAGAATTCCTGAGATTCCTGATAATGGCAGATGGTTATATTTAAGAAAGAAGCACATCTTGTTCTTGTTATTCAGCACTAACTCTGGGGAGGAAGACAGCATCTTTCATACACTTACAATTGGTTCAAAATTAAATTCCTTGGCATCAAAAACATTGAATAACTTACATCAATGTATGACAAGGTTAAGTAACGTATCAAAGATACAGTCCTACTTTTAAAATTAATCATCCTTAAACACAAGCAAAAAATATTGATGGCAAACTGGTCTCCCAGAGACTGTTAATGTTCTACAGCAAAGAGAAAGGATTTTTAAATAGTTTATTATTATACGGGGGGAAATCTATCCAGGGGAAAACAAAACCAAACCATCACTCAGTAAAAACATCCCAACTTTTACCCCTGACATCGACAACCCCTCAGCTGGTCTTTAACAACTTTGGATTCAGGAAGTCAGAGGTACCATGTGAAATGCAGCAGTCCACAAGCAGCCACAAGGTCTTAGGGACACGTGTGGACTTGTCCAAAGGTGTCAAAGAGACTAAATCCCAGAAGTGTAGGCAGCCAGGGTCAAGGACAAGGGAGTTTACAATTTCAATATGTGGCAAGCTTGCTCATCAAAGTTAATACTTTCTCCAATTACCTTTTCTCCTATCGATATTCTGTAAAAAATGGTCTCTCCTCTCTGACCTCAAGGATAGTTTCTGAACTTGTGAAAGCCTGTGACAGTCACTCTCACCAAGCCTTGCTGTGCTTTTAGAGTATATTTTGTGACCTTGTGATGTATGGAAGACACAGAAAACGTGGTTCTGGTCCAGCCCACCTAAACCTGCGCCCTTAAGGCTGGCTATTGTTTTGTGGAAGTAACAGTAGGGAGATCACATGCAAAAATGTAACCTTAGCTCATTATTTCATTAAGAAGAAATATTTAAAATCGTGAAGTAATAAATTCTGCTGCAATAAAACATCAGCAAAGTAAACAACCCCCAAATTATGATTATCACTGGATGATTTGAACATAATTTATACTTATAATTAACTTCTTGCTGGCAGCATCACCATATAAAATGAGACAACATTCAACACATTCAAGGCAACATCATTGTACACCCTAAAATTAGGCATTATAGTTATCCTCAGAATAACTATATCAAAGTTTCTCTAGCACTCTGGACAAGTCTGTGATAACACTTCAGCTTAATAAAGTGGCCAATTTTAACTAAACATTTGTTTAATATATTGTTGTGCAGTATGGATTTAATAGTAGTTTAGATCTGTAATCTTGGTGTTTTTCATTAGTCTGTAGCTTTCACTGTCATTTATCTAAACTATGTAAGCATTAAGTCTGTGGGACTATGACTAGCATGCTGAGGTCAAGCCTGTTAGAACAAAGCCAGAAGTCTCTTTATTAACAACTTTGAAATGTGCTGTAATTTCTAAACATTCCTCAGGAATGCAATTATTTTTCAGTGCCATGAATTTCAATACAACTACTTGCATATATCAAATGAGAACAAAAGTGTCCAAGAACATCAAGAGTATTTGCAGTGATAAACTGAGCAGAGGCCTTTGATTGCAAAATACAGCCAGTTAACCAGTGGAATAGGTTGCCTAGACTGTGGGGAATATCTACTGCTGGTAGTCATTAAGAGCAGGTAAAACAGGATCCAGGTCACATGGAGGAGGAGCTGAGCCCGCCTTACAACAGGGGTCTCTATTGGCCTTACACTCCAGGATTGTCCTTCCACACTCACTTGTTTCACTGCAGTCCTTCCTTGGCCTTACCCCTTGTCTCTATTTAGATTTCAGCTCATTCTTAAAGTCTCAGCCACCCTTATACACCAGAAACCACACAATGACATCATGAACTGGTGTAATACTTCTATTCTGCATGTGCATTATTTTCTTTCACTTGCCTCTTCCTTGTATTTTTGGGAGCACACACTCCCCTACATACATGCATGCACAGGCATGTGTAAATTCTGAGCACAAGAAGGTCCCATTCCTGATTAGCTTTAAAATGACCCCAAAATAAATGTTTGGTAACATATGCTTCCTAATCAAGTTATATGGGGACATCTCACAATGTCATCTCTCAGCTCTGACGCAGTGGGCAATAGCTGAGACTGTACAGTTCACAGAGGTGACGCATTTCTTTCTAAAATAAAATCATGAGTAAATATCTAATACCAAGACTAACATACACTATGTCATCAGTTTTGAAGAGGAAATTACTCCACAGATTAATGAGGGATTCTACCTGGAAGTCAAAGCTATGATGTAGTCTTATAGCATTAATCAAGAGCTAAATATGATCTGACCTACTTCAAACAGCCCAGTCTTTAACAGAGAGAAGATAAAAAAGAGGGAGAGTATGAGAGTCCATATTTATCTCTGATGTTACACCAACAAAGCCAACAAAATTCCTTGAAGTTCAGTGTGCCTCACAGAACCACATGGCAAGTGCCACGGGTCATCCTCTAATCTGCAGGGTATGATGGATTGAAAAAGCAATGACATTTTCCGTTCCTATTTAGGAAACATTATACTAAGAAATAAGATATCACAGGGCTATATCTTGGAAAAATGTTTATTACCATGCAACAATGGATGTATCAATTCACTAAACAATTTTACAAATTTGAATATGAACATGCTCTAGAAAGTCCTCTGGAATGAACAAATCACAAGGTTTCCTAGAAAAACTGATTTTTTCTATATTGCACACTTGATCAGTCAGACTTACTACACTAATCCCCAGACATGGTGATTCCCTCTTCCTTAGCACTGACACCAAACATGATAGTGTTCCCAGGCCCCCCTGAAGGTACATTCTAAAGAGAGAGACATTAATAGATAATGACCAGGAAGAGAACACATAAATACCTTTTAAAAAATTAACAAACCTCGATTTCCTTGGACACGTGAACAATAAGAAAAAGTCACCTAGTATCTTTAGGAAATACCTCTAAAAATTTCTCAGTCATAACTTGCTTCTGGCTTCACACTCCATGACAAAGGCCACTATTTTCTTGTGATGATGAGGAGTGTCCACTGTGGCCAAAGTTCTTAGCCACTGACAGCACTTCACATTTAGCATTTCCAGTCACTGATCAGAAGCTCTAACCCAAGCGCTGCATTTCCAAAAGAACAAGACCCTTGTCAACAAACGTGGAACTCAACAGCCCCAGGCAGGGGCCACTGAAGTAGTTGTTACTTTCCCACTATTTCCAGCACAGGTCTGTGTCACACTGTTTACATCATGCATCATTCATCTGCTGTGATGAAATGTAACCCTGCGTTTTAAAAAAAGACCTCTGCCACAGTGAGGATACTGTATCTTTGTGAGAAGTGTTTCACATATTTTCCATGGGCATCAACTGCTCCTGCTTCTATTTAAATCTGTAAGGTCCTCTTCAGAGGGCATTATTCACTTCAGGAAGCCCATTCAGAAGGTGCTGGGCACAAGAAGGGGAGAAGCCAAGATGGCAGCAGACAGCAACATGGCTCCTGAAGAAAAGCCGAGCACTGCTCCCGTGAAAAGGGCTGTCCACAAGATCCGAATGGCCAGCCAGGTCTTCAGCTTGGCACGAGGCTGGCAGCAGTGGGCATCTGACCACCATGTAAAGCAAGAGCAAGAGCCCTCTGGATGGGTACCAACTGCAGAAAGCTCATCAGCTCAGCCTGTACAAGGAAGTTCCTTTGAAAAATGGCAAATTCCATCTGTCAAGAAGGACAAAGAAAAAGATGATGAAAAATCCTTAGCAAAGGAATCGGTGACAATAAGAGATGCTGAAAAGAAATCAAGGGAATCAGATGAAGCCCTCAAAACGTTCAACATTAAAAGCAAAGAGGTGACCAAAACAGTCGTCAGCAAAGCCTATGAACGAGGGGGTGATGTCAGCCTCCTCAGTGAACGATACGAGAACAACAACAGCAGCTCCGAGATGACCAAACTCAAAGAAGAATCAAGTGCTATTGACAAAATCCTTAGCAGCAAATTACCTTCAGCCATAAGGAGGAAGTGTTCAAATGTGGTATCAGAGCTGACCAAGGGCTGGCAGCAGATGGAAGAAGAGGACAAAGATGTGGCCAAGCAAGAGCTGCTGCTGAAGTGCCGTGATGACAGCCTGGATGCCCAGGACAGCGGCTATGGGGAAGCAGAGGACAAGCTCGAGCAGGACGACAGTGACCGGGAGGTGACGGCTGTGAGGATCAAACGGCCTGCACCATCTCAGTAAGTAAAGCATCTTCATTACATTAACACAAATGCCAGAGGGTACAGCTTCCCATGAGGAGGATGGTGGTGGGGTGGGGGTGGGGGGGAAATGGTAGGAAGTGAGTCTTCAAAGATAAACTATTATTCTTGACTTAGAAGAAATTAATCAAAATTCAGGAGACCTTTCACTGCTCTGTGCTTAAGTAGTTACTCACCAACATTGGACTACAGCCAGGGTTTTATGTGCTATGTACCTTATGCACAAAGTCAGGAAGTTATATTTGGGAGATGTTAATTGTATTTCATTTTCACACTGGATTTACTGGTTCATCAAAATAACTACTTACTTCTTAACACTTCAGTCCACATTTCAGAATCACAACTTTTATCTCAAGAGCCTTCAGCTATTCATTTATTTTAACAAATGTTGATTAAATCAATATATTTGACAAGTACTGTTTCCAAACATTTATTCATTATTTTGCTTATTAAAAATTGTAAATATTCACAGGAGTAATTTGCAGAGAATGTCCCAAATTAACGTTGCAGGAATTACTTCCATGTATTTCCTACCAAAAGCTGGGTTCAGTTCTTGTCTTTGGAAGCTTTCCATGAATTTGGAATTCACCAGGTCAAAAAAAGATACTTCCCCAGTATCTTGGACCCTACGTTCATACCATGTCTCAATCGCCTTTTCAGGAATGAAAAACTGGATCAGTACTAATGATGAAAAACTGATGAAAATGCCAGAACAGACTTTGTGATCCCTGTGCAGACAGCAGGCGGGCTGTATCATGGTCCCTGTTTAGGTTTTACACCTCACTACTGATGAACATTACCATGACCATCAGACTGTGACTGACACATTTATGGATTTCAGCCATACAGTACCTTTTAGCACAGCTATCTGAACACACATCCTCAGAGCTATTTTGACTATTCAGATGGCATTAGAATGATGCTTTGCTGTACAGCTGAGTAATCAGCTCCTGTAAGAAGAAAATGGTTAGGAGCCCAAGTGAAAAGGTTCTCCAGTAACTTAGGGCTTGAAAGTTTGTGGTACCTGCTTTTGGTAAGGACAGTGTGCACAATCCTTTCATAGAAGTTAGGACCTCAAGCCAAAGATTCCAAATATAGAGTGGAAACTGGATACATTTGCAGCACTTACCTGTAAACAACTTTAATTAAAATGAATTTCCCAGTTTCAAATGTTAAAGTAGAAACAGACCAACTATCTAGCTTCTGTTAAATTTTTCTTATATTTTCCTCATATGTCTAATTTTAGTGTACCTACCTAGAAAAAAGATCAATTAGCCATATTTACTGTGGTTCAGCTGATTGAAATAACACCCTCTATGATACTTACAGCTCTCTCTTCCACTGAAATTTGGCACAAAAAGAATTTTCTGCACTTACAATGCTGCTATCAGGACTGGATTCTTTTTACTATTAATTTTAAAAAATTTATTTTACAGCCACAGAATACATATTTTGGCCTGCTACCTTTATGAAATTTTCAATGTGACTTAATCTTCTTCAAAACTGCCATAAGTACACAGTTGTTAAAGCATATCTCCCATTTTCCTCTCTACATTCCAGGAAAAAATCATCAGTGCAAGTATTTTGTTTTCCATACATCAGCACCTTCATTATTTCCAGCTGCACTACTTACTGGAATAAAGCTGCTTCCTTAGGGAAGGCTTGTTGACTCCTACTGGCATAAGAGGCACTATTTTGCTCCTGCTTAGGAGCAAAAGGCATCCAACAAAAGAGATATGAATCTCGAAACATTAAAAAGAGATTCATACCTTTCCCCTATGGACAGAATCAGGGAGAATATGTAACATGGACATTATTTGCCTGGAAGGTCAGAATGCATTTAGGATGATCATTCTGGTTAACTTAGTTGATTGTTGCATGCAAAGCACTTCTTAGAGTGGGTAAAAGTTCAAAATCTTCCCTTTGGGTGCACAATTCTTTGTGTAGGTGAGGTAGAAACATGAAAAAAAAAATGCTTTTATGTGTATACAATTTACATTGCTAACTGGGCAAAACAATGGTAAAAATGGCACTTCAGCCATGAGAAATGGTTAAATTAGAAGTTGTATTTAAAAAAAAAATTTTTTTTCAATCCCATGTGAGGAACGATAAAAGCAAAAGCATAGATGAGATGGTTTTCTCAGCCACTGAGAAGATTATTTGAATCAGGAAGGTGATAATAATATTCTACTGGAAAGGAGAATTAGTTTCACTAGAAAAAGGAGCGAATACATTCTAGTGTGTTAAATTAAAGAAGGCAACAAAGACTTCATAGCCTCCTGCTCTCTCACTTCCCCTCTTCTCTCCGCTCAACCTGGGGAACTGAAGCCCTAGAACTTTCTCAGAGGCCACAGTTCCTGCAAGGGAGGGGGAGCAGCTGACTGCAGCTGAGGAATAACCCCTCCATGATGTTATCTACTCATCAACTCCACTGAGGCTGCTGACATCTCTTCTTCGAGGCAATTTTGATTCACTTCGGGTTTTTCCCCTGCCTTAACTGACACTTTCCCACATGAAGAGCAGGTGAAGCAATCAATCTGAGCTTCAGCTGGAGTTCAGAATGTGCTGGCACAGGGTTTCTGTGCCCTTTAGGACAGCCACAGACCTCAGGAGACAAATTCCTTTACATAACCAAACCCTGTGCCCACAGTTCCTCTGGACAATGAAGGCACAATTCAGGTGAAAGGACAAAGGATTGTGATCCTTTCACTTTCCCTATATGACAATAGCTTACATAGAGGAGCATTTGGTTTATTGTTATGAAACCAAATTGTCCAGATTTACCCCACTAGCATATTTTAATGCTTTCCTGCCAACACATACCTAACACTACAAATCACTTACACACAAAAAAATTACAGGTACAGACACAGTGCCTACTCTCAGAATGCTCTGTAGACACACCCCAGAAGAAAGGCTCGCTTACTTGGCATATCAGTATGCTCAATTCTTCTGATGTTTCTCCACCAAATTGATAGGGAAGAGTATTATGGAGCTTGTTTAAACAAGAGTTTCTCAATATGGCTAAGCCAATCTCAGGGGAAATCCACAGCTAATAAAGCAGTGCAGCTCTCCTAGCTCTTTTTCTGTTCCTGGCAGAAGTGTTTGCAATGCTTGCCCTAGCACAGCCATGCCCAGTACTGGCATCTCTCTGGTGCACCAATCTGAACTGGGAACATGTCTACGACTCCTATTCTCTATTTCAACCAGCTTAGTAGAAAACACAGGAACATCCAAACAGCAGGAGAAAAATTTTCTGCAACTTTGCGGCCCTGTGTACTGCTCGCCAAGTGTATTTTGATTCTCCGGTGTTAATATTCAGCTGACAGTACTGGGGAGGTTTCAGAGCAGCCTTTTGGGGAGTAAAAATATTAGAAAACAAATTACTTTGGCACAGCCACAGCATAGCATGGTCCCAAGCTGAGTTCTATGCATGCACACTGACAGGACACGGACAGCACAAAGAATAGCTCAGACTATCTATGGCTCTTCCAGAACATGAGATTGGCCACAAGAGGAAGAAGTGTCTGCCTGGAGTCACCCAGAACTATTACATTCATTAAAAAAAAAACCAAAAACAAAAAAACAACAACTCTCTGAAGGTCTTTCCTTATCATTTGTCCTTGACACTTTCAGGCTTCTACCCTACCCAGGGGAATATGTATTTTGGACTTGAATATTTTTCAGAACCATACTTCAAATACAAAAGCATAGACAGAGCTACTGCACTTGATTAGCTTTTTATTTTTGCTATAATCATTGACACCTATTACAGAGGACAGATTTTTCTAGGCACTACCCTCTGGTCTTCAGCCAGGACATACACCTACAGCAATCAGCATCTCTAACCTCAGGGCAAGCACACTTCAGGCTTAGCCAGGCAGCCAGGAATGGGGAACTGTGTGACTGACCAAGGCTCAGAAAGTGCTAGTAATCAGAAACATACTGCTTTGCCCCTTTACAGAATTAAGTCACTTTGGGGAAAAGTCTGCCAAAACGGGCTCAGACCGGGGCTGGAAGGTGGTAGCGCAGATGGGATAAAGCTGTGATCATGGAACTGCCTTTGTGTGCAAACTGAATGTGGACGAGCAGCCCCTAGAGAACTAATTTAGAAGTGGTGAACTCGTGCCACCTGGTGGTTTCCAGCTCATCCCAAACCCACAGTAACCCAGTTACAGCAGAGAGCAATAAGCAGAAGTGCCTCAGGAAAGGAGGGATGCAGAGCTCAGGTGCGTTTCTGTGCCTTGCAGCGGCAGCCGGCTGAGCGAGGAGGCGCGCAGCAACGCGCGCAGGAGATGCAGCGCCGTGCACAGCCTCAAGGACAAGTGGCAGGAATGGGCTGACCAGCACATCATCACGCAGAAGCTGAACCCCTTCAGCGAGGAGTTTGACCACGAGCTGGCCATGGCCACGCGCCTGCACAAAGGAGATGAAGGATACGGCCACCCGAAGGAGGGAACCAAAACCGCCGAGAGAGCCAAGAGAGCCGAGGCGCACATCCACCGGGAGATCAGGGATATGTGCTTCATCATCGAATCCATGGCCAGGCCACGGCCCGACGGCAAGATTCAAGTCACTTTCGGGGAACTCTTCGACAGATACGTTCGTATTTCAGATAAGGTTGTGGGGATTCTGATGAGAGCCAGGAAACATGGGCTGGTGGACTTCGAGGGAGAAATGTTATGGCAAGGAAGAGATGACAATGTCATAATTACTTTATTAAAATAAGTAGGCTATAACCAGAACAGCTTTTGGAAAATTTTTCCCCCCTTCTCCCTTGCCATCAGCATTTGTAGATTTTGAATATAAGATTCCCCTCTTCACCACATAGGAAAAGAGTATTTTTTAAAATATGTGTTTTATAACTAGTGAGTGATAATCCAAACATCCAAATGGACTTCATTTTGTACCGGAAGTGCTTGCAGGACAATTAAGTGAATTATTACATGAAAAATAAGGAGAAAAATCGATATGGAAGATAAGCAGCTGATGATAAAAGCTCATAGCAGTATAAATAGCTACAAGCTAATTCCAATTTCTGCTTCTTTTTACATTAAGATATTCCCAACCTATTTAAACATGAAACACGTCAGGTCAGAAGCAGAATGACAATACAAACTGAGACCAACAGTTTGATGTGAAAAATAGTCTTATGCATGCACTTCTTAATTAACTGATTTAATACAAGTAAAATTACTTTAATACAGAATCAAGGGTACTACACTTGTTTTCCTTTTAAGCACAATATGCAACTACTGCTGCAGTATTATCTTGTTGATACAACTGTTGATTCAGCTTGCTCTTACAGATCACACAAAAATCCTTTTTATAAATGGGGGTTTATATATTTATTGTATTTATATGACTAATTTTTTAGCTACTTTCATATTTTGAGGGCTGGAATGTATTGAATAAAAAAATTTTGATTAGATAGCTATCTAAAAAATACCTTCTATGCAGCACTGTGCAATATCTCATCTGATTATCTATGCAGATACTGTTCTTGTAAATACGGGGGAAAATAGTATGTAACATAGAAAAACCGGCCAGGTACTTGTACTTCTGCATACAGCAAAACAGGTGCCTAATATAATCTTCGATTGAAATGTACCTCTGTGAGAAGAGAAACAGTGTTCATAACTTTGAGGGAAATGTTGTTCCACATTACACAGAAATACTGACCTAATTTTACAGCACTTGCCATTCCAATGTCACTGGAACAATGTATTTCAGTCCATGTGCTGAAAGAGGACTAAATGCTGATGAACTATTACTTCTAGGACTTAAAATTGTATTATTAACAAACCAGAGACCTCTGTAAGGTCTCTACTACTTACTGGATTAGAGAGATCAGTTTCTCTACTACTGTAAAAATAGCTGTCCTGATAAAACATGTCCATTTCACACTAAAAGCATTTGTTTCAGGGCAGATGCCTGGGTAAGTAATGAAAAAGTGCTGTTTTTTCCCCTTTTAAGATTCTTTCAAACTGAAAGAGCAAATACTTTTTTACAGAAGTAGAGGTGTATTAACATCTTGTCTCTGATAAAACAAATAATGCTGTATTACTGTGAGTACAGGTACTCCAGTTTGAAACTTTAATGTACAAATAAACTAAATCTTTTATAACTTAATGATACAAGAACTGACTACTACTATTCTAAATCTACGCAATTCATTAATAGTTTAGGCATAGTTATATTATGTGACTCCTAAAGAAGAAAAAATGAATTGTAAGATGGAATCAATGGAGCTTAATGTTTTATTGAGATCTCTTGGACTACTGAGGCTGACCTACAAAACTGATGTCTTAGTGTAATACTTACATATCATAATTTTTACCTGCATATACTTATTCTTTATGTCTTTATATAATGACCTTTTATAGCTAGCTAAATTGTCTTGACAAAATTTTGTTGTCAAAGGAATACATGAACTAGAAATAAAATCCTTAATTATTTCCTGGGTTATTCTTCTACACACTAGAATGCAAGTACATGTGTATATTCGGTGAAGAAAAAATATCAGGAAGTTGCTTCAAAGTATCAGGATGTTCTCCTTTTCATAGTCTATTAAAATATTTCCTGCAAGGGTTTCTCTGACCAAAGCACCAGAAAAATATTTCAGAGTACGTGGCAACAGACCTTATACAAAATATCCGTACAAAGAATACACACTAAAGGCATGTAAGTATTAAGTGAATTACAAATTTCTGCTTGTGAGAATTCTCATCCTACCTCAGGAAAACACAGTGGTGGTACCACTGTAATCACTGCTCTCTATCATCGACCTCAGCAACTGAGAGCTCACTGCTAGTAACTTCAGCCTCCCATTCACTCATCCCATGCAAAATAAACCCATGCAAAATAAACCAAACCCCCAACTTTTTCTATTCCTCCACTCAAACGATTTTATTTCCAATTGGATGAGAAAGCTATGTGACATAACTGGAATTTTTGCTCATACTACCTTCCACTATTTACCTTTGAGAGTAGGCAACATCATGCAAAGCCTTCTAATTTCTGAATTAACCATTCAGAATAGTTTTTTGTCAAAGAGAAATATCAAATATTGATATAAGTTAGGGTGTATGGAAGCATTTCATGTAGGTTATATGGTTTATAAATTTTTTTTACATTAAGTTGTGTTACAGGTTTATCCACAGAAAGCAGGAGATAATAAATCTGAACTCGCTAAAAAACAACCAAACAAAAGGACTCCCTGAATTACCCTGCCCGACTTTGCTCCTATACATTCCAGTGAAACTAGCACAACCTCTGACAAATTTAAACATTCTAAGCAGAGATGATAAAGGTAAAAACCTGCTTAAAGCAGTCTCTGTAAATTTTTATTTAAGACCTGCTTTCCTAGTTCTGACTTGCTTTGAAAATAAAACCCTTAACCTTTGAGACTGTGTGTAACTCTCAGTTACTCTCTTGGTAGCTTAAAGTTGCACTTTATTTTCTTAAATAATGTATTCATTCCCAAAATGTTTTACTTGAAACAGAGCTCCTGCACGCTCCTGTCTGAAGCTTGCGCTACTTTTGCACATCCTTGGTGGTGAAAAAATTGTCTCTTCTTTTGTAGGACCTTACATACGTATTTCACATTCTAATAGAGCTATCACAAGCTTAAGTGACAGCACAGAACTTGTATTAGAAGAAATAAATTTGACTTCTACACCTTTGAATTTTTTCAAGTCTTACCACAGTTCCTGCAGTGCCTTGAAGTGAGTGAAAGGTTCACTGGACATGTATCCCACCCAGCAGAAATCAGTTCCCTTCTCCACAGCAATAATTCCTTCTTTACAAATGTTTCTGTACAACCAAGGTTCAGTAATACAGCTAATTTTTCAAACAGGGGAAGACTATTGAAATAAAATTAGCTATAGTGAAGAGCATACAACTCATGGTGATATGTTCAATCATTACTCATCACAGAACAGGAGGCAAGCCCTCCTCCCTCAGCCATTTCAGCTGCTATGTACACATTGAACCACCCCAATATCTCAACTAAAGCCACTGCTGACACCTCAGGGCAGCAGTTTAGCGTTCAACAGCACGTTACTTTTAGCAGTGTAATTATCACAGGAGAAAACAAACTACAATTACTAAGCTTGTCAGATAAGCAGGACAGCAGAAAGCAGAACTGGCAATTCTGCAGTGAGGCAGGCAGCAGGACCACTTTGGTTTGCACATCCCACACCAAGTGTACACCGTTCCCCCAGCTGGAGAATTCCTTTCTGTGCCCAAAAGCAGTGTAGCTCTCTACCACTGCAGTAGCATGTAGTCTTAAGAGAAGAAAGGAGTTTTACTCCCTTAATAGACCTACAAACTGCAGTGACAAGAGTAAAAGACCCTGATGACATCTGTTCTTTTTTGAAGGGAGAACATAAAAATGAGATTTAAGATTCAAAAACTGAATGGAGAATACGAGATTATTATTTTTTTATTTGAAGCTGAAGGAGTAGTCAGTGTTCTTACTCATCTTCCAAGAGCAAATTTTATGTAGACACTCTAATTCCTGTACAAAAAAATAACTCTAATGCAATATGAACAGGTGAGCAGGAAGACGTAAGCACAAGCCTTATGTCATAAATTATAACCTTTTTGCAGATTACATAGAAGCAGTAACTAACACAGACAGGATTTAAGAGCCAGAAGATAATACTTTAAGAATCCCATGTTTGGCTCTCAGATACCCAAACAAACACAATATGGAGTTACTCGGTGAATCCCTCCAAGTACTGTATGCTGAGACAGACTTCTGGCAGCAAACTCCAGATAATGGGTCTCATAAGCCTTCAGCAAAAGTCAAATCCCAACCTTTACAACTACAGAAACAAACCTTGCCAGGAGATGGAAAGGAATTCTACTGCAGGAAAGGATAATGAATTGAAGGCAGGAGGGGCATCAAGACAGTGCCGTTTATGTGTGTCATACAGAAATTAACTACACCTCTGGCAGTAAAATGCATGACCTTTCCTACGGAGACAAGCGCTACTCTCTACAGATCCGTTACACCGCCAGTTGCTTCACCAAGTGTTGCCAAAGTCACTTATGCTTTAAATCAAATGTCCTTCTATTCCTTAACTAATTTAGTGCTATACAAGCATGATTGCTACTGTACTGCTTACTAAACACCACCCTTGATTTCCACTTTTTTGCTTCCTATTTGCTTTTCCAAGACTGGTCCAATACTTGGAAACATTCAGCTACTTAAAATTTTTGTGCGATTTCATCTAATTCTTCAAAGTATAATTATTTATAGGATTCTTCACACCAGTCTCAAAAAAACCTAAAATATGCTTTATTTGCAATATCAGCTTAGAATAGAGACTATGCAGTTGAATTAATGATTTTGTCAGCAAGGATGCTCTGAGACTTTCCTTTTCCCCTCTCCCTCTTCAAAATGCTTGAAGACAACGTATTTCATTCCCATTGCTTCCCACTGGGCTTTAAAAAGCCCCAGAAATGCCAAATGCATTATATACATTGAGTTATTAAATAAACAGCAAAAAAATGGCATCTGTGCTTCTACATAAACTCCACCTTCTAAATAAACTCCAACTCAAGTTTATTTGTACATATATTTAGATTTATTTGCTATACATCACTGTGAGCTTATAGTACTTGAAATCCATTACAGGATTTTTTTGTTGTAATAATCAGTTGTAACTCCACAAAGACAATAATACTGCTGTGGAAGACCAAAGGGGAGAAAGCCGTTTCAATTTATTTACAGTTCCTTATTTTGTAAACATTTACTCTACACATTGTACTAAGTTCTAGTAAGGATAGATATACATAGAGACAGGAAACAAAGCCCTGTTTTTCTATTCATATTGAGCATTAGCATATTATTGATGAAACATCTGCCCTTTCTCATAACCATAGCAGTAAGCTGTCTTCAAATAAGTTTTTTTTAACTTTCCAGAAATGTAAATATTTTGAAATATACAACTACATCTACGTAAGCCAACCCATTTGGCTTTTATTCCATTTCTAGAATAATTTAAAGTGCTATAAGCAACCCGTCAATCAACACTTTTCTATAATAACAAAACTACTTTAAACATTAATTTACAAGATAATATACAATGTTTGTCTGAAATAGCTGAAATTTCAGCACAAAGTAAGTCACTGTCACACTTAACAGCAATTTTTTTGTTCTTTTTTTTGTTTTGTTTTTGCAGAACATAGAATAAAAGCTTTGAAACAAACAGTTTTGTTGAGCTGTTATTGCCACAATGGCTTATCAATTTTCTACAAAAGTGGACAAGAGCTACTGGAACTGTATTCTAGCCTGTCATTTTTTTTTGAGGTCACATGACAGTAAGTTTGCATATTCCACAAGTCTACTGAATTACAATATTGTCTACTTATGATACATGATGTCATTTTAATCAGAGCTGGTGCTAATTGTAAATTTACAACATAGACCCACTCAAAAACATCACAAGTATTTTTTTCTTTGGACAGGAATAAGCTATATTCTTGGAGCTGATGTGCTACACGGCTACAACAGTATAACAGTATATATCTGACACTTTATGTTGAAGAAAGATGCATCTGTTTCTGTACTTTTAATGCCCTACTATAGCTACAAATTGTTCACTGAGTTTTGCTTTCTTTAGCCTTTTAATTTTTTGGAACTATCATATTCTTACATTCTCCTGCTATTTTGTAAGTCTTTGCCACTTTGCTCAATATTGTCAGTATTTGTCCCAAACCTGCGGATCATTAACAGCATGTGCAAAAACTCCTTAAATACAATCAGCATGCAGCTACAACATGTACTAACTGACTTTTTTCTACACATGAACAAGAAACAAGACGAGTGGCACTGTTGACTTTGGATATCTTCTAACTTCACCATATCTGTAGTGGGTTGCAATAAGAAGGAATGCTCAGCTTGTGGCACCACTTGAATAACCCATCATTGGTCTGGACCAGTTTCTGCAGTGCTGCTGCCAAATACCCACACGCAGCTTTCTTAGAGGTTCACAGAGGGCAACTTCATTCATAGACATAATCTGAATACAAAAATAATAAGCTATAGTCAATGAAGCAGCCCCCTAAGCAGGATTGCAGGAAAGGTGTGTGTGGGAAACCTGGGAGGCAACTGTAATATGGATAAGAAAATTTTGCAGGCCACAATGCTCAAAGTAACTAATGTAAATTTTTAGTCCACAAAGTCAATATTTTGTAAAATAGTCTATAGCTTAGAAAAAGTATGACAGTATATTACAGATGCAAGAGCATGAAAATACATCTGCTATTTAAAAATAACTAATGGCCACACTGAAAAATTAGAAAAAAAACCCAGATAAGTAAAATACATTATATTGCTCCTAAAGATTTTTAAGCTGCACTGATTCATGTCAGGTTTGGGACAATAACCTGTAAAAATAGTGAAATACTTATTCAAAAGCCCATATTTCTATGTCTTGAATAGTGAAGTCTTCTCGCTTAGAAAGTGTGTGATTCCCAAATGTTTTACATGAATGACTTCTTCCATGGTAGAGATCACCATCAAGCCAAAGGGCAAACTCTCCTCTGCAAGACAGAAAATTAATTAAAGCAAAAGACTGAGGGAGTAAGCATTGAATCTAACAATGTATTTTTCCTTCAAAATTTAGAAATGAGAAGGAATTAAAAAACTAGTTTTTAACACAAGTACCTCATTGCTATTGAAAAATGTATGCTACAAGTATTTTATTATTTTTTCTTACTATTTATTATTAATTTGGGAATATCTGTTTGCTGATATTCTGAAATAAAAAGCTAACTAGAATTCCTTGGTTTTCAGCCTCTTACATTTTAGTAAAGAGATGACATAATAGCACTTTTATATCTAAAGAGAATGCTGATAACAAATAAAGGAAACATTCCAGAAGCATATGCACCTGCATGGGCAGGAAAAAACAGGCCAAGACAATGTATGATTTCTGAAGACCCTGGCATGCTTTGGGATAGTTCTGTTTCAATTCAGGCCTCTTCTATTTACATGTAATTTTCACATTTACATCCTTCCGCAATCATACCTTGTGTCCATTCTGAATACAGTAAGACACACACAAAAGTCAAGCATGGAAGGCATTATAACCATGCATGGCTGGAAATTTATGTCACACTTTGGGGAAGACAAACCTCCTGTTTAAGTTTTGTCAGCATCAGAAGCTAAATACCTGACATACTAAAGCTTCTTGGCTGGTAAGTGTTGAGTCCTGAGCTACCAAACTGAAGTAAATTTCAATTTTTCTTTCCAAAGTTGTCTGGACAAATATTTTTCACAGATTCTAATTGTAACTTACCCTCCTCCACCAAAAGCAAGAGAGTCCATGTCTCCTTTAATGAAGAACATGTTGTCTCCTGTCCATTTAAAAACCTAAGGAAAAAGCAAAAAAAAACCAAACTAGCAAGTAAAAATATCTTAACTTTTCATTTGGGCAGAAGGGAAACCAAACATCAGTAAAGACAGACTATGGGTGGCTAGAGGCCAGTTTAATGAAGTTGGCACAGAACATTCAGGAAACAGCTGCAGAGAAAAGAGGTTTTATGATAATCAAAATAAGACCATTCCAAACCAGGTCATCTTTGAGCACCAAAACTCCTACACAACGAAAAGTACCAAGAAAATATGCTTAGATTAGATGATATGCCCCTGGAAAGGATGTAGGTTGTGAATTTTCAGACATACACCTGGAAGAATTTAAACAGTAGAAAAATCTTCAGTACTACTAAAGAGTTAGGTTGAATGTGTTCTTCAGCATGCAAATGCTATAAATTTACCATGCACTTAAAGATTCCATGAAAAAACTAGTGTGAGGACTTTTTTCTGGGCCAACTTGTAATACTTTTCAGACTTACAGTTAGATTTACTCCTATTTTAAGATAATGCATTTGGGGGGATGGTGAGGAAGGGAGCAAAAGCATACCAAGTCATTACTACTTACCTCAAAATCTGGAGAAAAAGTGAACATAAAGGTCTCCCCAGTGCCATAAAAGCCATCACTCACTTTAAACGGTTCAGATGCTAGTGCCCCAAAAACCTGCAGCAATAAATACATCAGAGAAAGAAAAACTTCAGCAGAACTACGCAGAATCCAAGGATCTCTAATGATAGTAGTAACTAATAAGTCAGGTTGTAAACGTTGTCAATTTGAAATTCCCTCTGTGAACTTCACTATACCATGGTTCTGAGTGCACTGATATGGTACTGTGCTTTGTGGTACAACAGAAAATAAGAGCACTCTTCCTCAATAAAAAGCAAAATCAAGAAAAAAGAAAATCTAATGGATAAAAACTAAACTCAGAAATCTCTCAAAACCAATGTATACACATTTAAAATTTCACATCAAAAGGTCCTTCTTACATAGCTCCTATTTCATTTCACTAGGTTATTTTCAGCAAGTTCCTAGCTGTAGCTGAGTTATTTTCCATGTGATTTATTAATTCCAGTCCAAACACTAGCTAAGCACTGGTTACCCTGTCTTACAACAGAGACAGATTTTAACAGAAGATGCCATCCAGAGGGACCTGAGAACTTGAGAACTTGGCCTTTGTGAACCTCATGAAGTTCAGCAAGTCCAAGTGTAAGGTCATGTACCTGGGTCATGGCAATCTCCAACTTAAGTACAGACTTGGAGATGAACTCACTGAGAGCAGCCCTAAAGAGAACCACTTAGGGATTCTTATGGATGAAAAGCTGGACATAAGCCCGCATGTGCTCACATTTTGTTGAATTCGAGCATTATTCTCTTGCAATAAACTCTTGTTCATTTTTAAAAAGCATGCACAGCAGCAAACAATTAATTTGATGCAGGAAATACTATACATTTGAGAAGTCACTGCTTTGACTCCATTGTTACAGAGCAGACAAGAATTAGGACTTATATACCAAACTTTCTTTAGTCACAGTATTTAACAAAAATGTCCTCATATAATTAGCACTTTATTTCTTTATATTACCTTTCTAAAGAACAAAGTGCTATTATACTGACAAGTTAATTTACTCATGTAAAATGATTCCTTTATATCAGTGGAAAGAATTACCTTTGAACATGTATATGACCAATGCTTATAAACTTAAAAATCTAATTCTCTGGAATAATTTTTAAACTCACTTGACAAGGGAATGTATCACGGTCAGCTTAAGGCACTCACTTTTTAGAGACCTGTATCAGCTTCAGACAAACTCTTGAAGAGCAAATTCACGATCCATCAACTAAGGTGCAAGTTCCTGTACCCTTATTTTAATGCAAGCTCACAGGAAAACTGGCCCAATTTTTTTTTTCAGACATATTTATTTCATTCACTATCTAGAATCCAACACCAGGAAGATATTTCTCTATTATTCCAGTGTCTCAGTGTCAAAAACAGCCTTAAGAGAGAAAGAAACTACTATATTTTTAGTTCTGGGGAAAGTAGGCCAAAATAAATCAATTATTTGTTCTCCTGTTTGTTTCCAGAGGAGGGCCTCTTTTTTCCCTATTTTTTTTATTCAAGGTAGGCTTGACATGAGTCAAATTCTAACTAGGCATTGCTCAGCTTTTACACATTTAAAGTCTGTGAAAGTTCGGTGTTTTTGCTTGCTGTTTTTTATGTGCTTTTTGGTGTTGTTTTTTTTTTTTTAACGCAGCCATTTAAATAAAATTACTAATTGATCTGAAAAAGCAAGCAAGACTGGAGAAGGTTTTGGAACAAAAATTCAGTAAGTGAGGCTTAGCAATCTTTAATGAAACATTATGAAAAATTACAAGGTACGCCTGCTCCTTACTCAACCTATTATTAACACAATAAAAAAAGCAGTCTTCATAAACACAGACAACAAAGGAAAGTATCTCAGGGGAAGTAGCCAAGGAAAAAAATTCATTCTAGTTTAAAACAAAAGTGCCTCAACCAAGAATACGACAATTCCAGTATGTTTCATAAACAATGAAGATACAAAGTGGGCAGAACGATGAATGCCAAAGAGGACTGAGCAGGTAAGCTCAGTAATGTCAACAAACTATCTGGTCATAATTCTGTCATTTTAAAAATTACCGAATCTCATTTAGGATCTTCTCTGAACTAGAATCTTAGAAAACAGGCAGTGACCATGGAGCATAAGGTATGAATAACCCCCTGGTCTCTTAAAACACTTTTCTGGAGTGCATATGTAGTATTTCTCTTCTCATACTGCCAGTGAACTATTCCTGGACACATTCTCCTATAAAGTAGTCAGAGTCTTTTTCAGTCATGGAAAGCAGTTTTAAAGGACTATCTGCCAAGAAGATACAGGACATTAAAAATAAATTAACCTCTTTAAAAAAAATCAATAGCTTAATAAATAAAATTAATTACCCTGACTAATTACCAAAGAGCATAGTCTTGTCACCATTGTCTTATTTTTCATTATTGTAGATCCTTGCATGAAGAGGAGAAAGACTCAGTGCTAAATTTCCACGTTTTGAACAGAAAGACAGTGCAAACTAATTTTCTGCTGTCAAATGCAGACATTTTTCATTAATATAATGAGACAGAACTACTGAGAACACCAGTGTCACTACACTGGTGAAGGCCTGAACATGTAAAACTTGTCTGAACCACTCCTTCCACATATGCTGCTCATTGAATAGACATGGATTTACCCCCACTCTTGTGTGGAACCCAGGTAATATTTGGCATATGCTTGAAGTATCAGTTCAGTGACTACTTGATCCAGAATTCCAAGGCATGCTTTCATACATATTCCTAGGTATAAGGCAGTAAGCTGAGATTCACCAAGTTTTGTTTTCAAAAAAAAAAGTGACATATCTATGTTTTGACTGGGACACTATGACATTCTTTGAACAAGATGCTCATACACGTAAAGTAAAATTAATTCTTTCAGCAACAGACAATATTACATAGTGGTGGCAAGGCAGCCAAATCAGAAAAAGGACATTTTATTTGGACAGATAATCAGGTACTAGGAAGCAGGTATATCATACTTATTTATCTTGAGAAGCTAATAAGGGAATCAGAGAAGTCACCAAAGTTCATTTATGAGATCGAG
The DNA here is from genome assembly GCA_025920805.1 of Petroica traversi. Lineage (NCBI taxonomy): Eukaryota > Metazoa > Chordata > Aves > Passeriformes > Petroicidae > Petroica > Petroica traversi. The sequence continues at coordinate 1,116,442 of JAHLSL010000021.1, forward strand.
GAGACTATTGAGACATCTCAAGTCTATTAATAGTTTTTGCTTTCAAGATTAGAAGGTAAATAAAGAAAAGTATTTTTAAAGAAGTTTTGGGACAGAGTGTGCTACTAGCACTAAGGGACTATGGGGTAGGAAACACTGAAAAAATCAAGTTGTGACTTGAATAAGAAAAGATTTACTGTTTTCAGACCCCCTGAATGAGACCATGCTTCCTGAAAATAAAAACTGTGGTTACCAAACTGGGAGAGGTAAGTGAATTGAATGCTGAAGATCTTACAGTGGTTCTGTCAATTTTTCATGACAGCAATAAAATGCTTCCACAAGCAAACAGAAGTTTCAGAAAAAGACCCAAGAAGTTTCATACTGCCTGCACTGTTCACCTGTTCCTAGATTACTCAAGAGAGGATGCCTGCTATTCAAATGGTGAGAAGTGAGCTACTTCCTGAAATTCATAATCCAGTCAAATAAAAATAGAGCACCACTACAGAGACACAAAGAACAAGTTAATAATGCAACAAAGGTATCACAGGTCTTGAAAGATGTTGGCTGCAGCCACAGAATATATCAAGAAGCACTAGCCACAGCTGGCAATGATATTTCAACTCAACAAGATCTTCCAGCATCAGTTTAGAGACTGTATTTCTCATGTCTTAAGTGCATTAAAAAACTAAAATTAAATTGATTAATTGGATATTACAAGACTCTTGCATTACAATAGCTAACTTGTATCATTAAAGTATTTCCAGACATGCAGTATGTTGGAGGACTGCTCCACACATTTCTAAGGAGAAGATTTGCTTGATACACACAATTTTAACTTGTTAGAGACAAACAGTTTTATCTCCCATGATGGACTGAAGCATCAGCTATTCCTTTATACTCCTCAAACATTTTTCTTGATAGGTCCCCTACTGCCACACAAACGTTTTCCTACCTGCCCATCACTGTCTTTGATAACCAACAGCACAGGTGTGTCTAATCCCATCATTGTCCGATACAACGTCTTCAAGCTCATGCCATGCTTTGCAGTACTGTAGACAAGAGTCCATGGATAGCCAATTGTCCGTGGTGGAAGAGACTTTGTGAGCTATTAACAAGAAAATTACAACCCTGTATTTAATATATGACTTTTATTTAAGAATGTATTAACATGTTAATGAAAACAGATTATGTTCTGCACTACCATTTTTAAGTGGCCTTAAAACCTAAGAACGAAACCTGAAGTTCCGCATGTATATTTTCTACTTTTGGTCACTCAAGCAGGTTTCTTTTCCTAGCTCTACTAGTGAACTGCAGAAGAATGATTTATTAACTAAAGAACATGTGTTTGTTAAGGTCTCTAAAATGTTAATTCATATAATTATTCTTGCATAACAATATTACATGTCCAACCAATGTCTTAGAATTGAGTAACTAGATCACTCAAGTCAGCAGGAAACAAGCTGAAGGGTAAATGTTGTTTGTTGCCCTGTTCCTGTGCTTTTTAATCCAAAACTTCAATTAACACATTTATAATGGAATCACTTTGGACTAGACAGCAAAAACTGCAGTGTTTTCACTGATGTTTTCAAAAAAGAATGAAATTAGGGCAAAGACAGACAAGAGTCTGTCTGAATACACGGTGTATCCAAAGTCAGGATTTTTTTAAAAAGTAGTATTTTAGCTATAAATTGTGCTCTGCTTCAACACTCAGACACACACAGGTCTGTGGTGTCAGATGGGATCCATCCAAAGAAACAGAGCCAGCAGATATGCTCACCGAGCCACTTCCCACCATGCCAGTACGCCAGGATAACTGGGATGTCCCGGTTAGCAAATGTGGTGTCCATTTACAAGATGGACTGTAGGGAGGATCCCAGGAACCACAGGCCTGTCAGTCTGACCTCAGTCCCTGGGAAGGTATTGAAAAGCAGGTCTTGAGTGCCATCACACAGCACACGTGGGAAAACGAGGGGATCGGGCCCAGCCAGGGTGAGTTCATGAGAAGCAGGTCCTGCTTGGCAAACCTGATTTTCCTCTATGACAAGGTGACCTGCTTGGTGGATGAGGGAAAGGCTGTGAATATTTTCCACTTGGACACCACACTTCCCACAGCACACTCCTGGAGAAACTGGCTGCTCATGGCTTGGACAGGTGCACTGTTTGCTAGGTAAAAATCAGGCTGGATGATCAGGTCCAGAGAGTGGTGGGGAATGGATTTAATCCACTTGGTGGCCAGTCACTTGTGGTGTTCCCCAGGGCTCAGTATTGGGGCCAGTCCTGTTTAATGTCTTTACTAATGAGTTGGATGAGGGGATGAAGTGCATCATCAGTCCATTTGCAGATTACAACAAGATGGGCAGAAGTGTCAATCTGCTGGAGCGTAGGAAGACTCTGCAGAGGGATCTGGACAGGCTGGATTGATGGGCCATGGCCAACAGTATCAGGTTCAATAAGGCGAAGTGCCAGATCCTGCACTTGTGTCACAGAAAGTACCTGCAGCCCTACAGGCTGGGAGAGGAGCAGCTGGAAAGCAACCCAGAGGAAAAGGACCTAAGAGTCCTTGACAGATGGCTGTGCATGAGACAGTGTGTGCCCAGGTGGCCAAGAATGACATCATGACATGTTCCCCTGCACTGAGCACAGGTGAGGCCACACCTTGAGTAGTGTGTACTGTTCTGGGTCCCTAATAATAGAAAAACACTGAGGTGCTGCAGCATGTCCAAAGAAGGGCAGTGAAGCTGGTGAAGGGTCTGGAGAGGACTGAGGGAGCTGGGGTTGTTAAGTCTGGGGAAAAGGAAGCTCAGAGGGTCCACATCACTCTCTTCAACTACCTGAAAGTAGGTTATAACAGTCAGTCTCTTCTCCAGAAACAAAGAGAAAACATCCTCAAGTTGAGCAGCTGGAGGTCTGGATTTGATCTTGGGAAAAATTTCTTCAGTGAAAGGACTGTCAAGCATTGGAACAGGGTACTCAGGGAAGTGGATGAGTTCCCATCCCAGTTGAGATACTTAAGGTAAGCATAAGACGTGGCACTTTGGGAAAGGGTTTAGTGGTGGACTTGGCAGTGCTGAGGTAACTGTTGGACTCAGTGGTCTTAGCTATCTTTTCTAATATATGTAGTTTATTTTCTTATATTTACTATCGTACAAGGCCTTCTTACTGGTGGGTTTTACACTACAGTCAGAGCACTTGTGATACATTAGTGTACAAGAGTAAAAAAATGACATATCTAAGTCCATACCTTTTCAATTTGTTCTGGCTGTAATAATTCACTTGGATCACTAAGATTTGGCCGGAATGCTTCAGGCTCCAGGTCTGTTTTGATATTTGTTGCCTGTTTTGAATTGATATCTTCTCTAGTTGTTATCTACAAAAAGAATAGCAAGAAAATAAGTATACGCCATCCTATTAGCAGACAAGGTAAACTTTACAGGTTTAAAATCATGCAGTTATCAATTATGCAAGTCCTTTGAAAGTTTTGAAATCCAATTGATTTGATCTGTCGAGATTTCCACTGTTTCCAATAGCAAGCTGGTACACAACTAGTGTATATAACAGTAAATTACATGGACTCTTACTCAGAAGAAAGCTACAGTTTTATGCTAAAACAACAAACAGGTCTCATACCCAGCTGAAGGGCTTCAAACAGTTTTTGGAAGACACCATAAAAGGTTCTTTCATTTTAAGAGCATTCTAAATGTAATTTTTAAAAAATCAGAAAGGAAAATAATTAAAACTTCAACACTGACATTTCTCAGTAGCTTCTGAATCAATACTCTTTTAGAGTACTTAATACATTTTTCAGATATACAGCAGACATCTGGGAAGACTGCTGCCATATATGGTGAGCAAACCATTTGAATGGAGCCTTAGGAGTAGTGCTGCTCCATAAGCTGATCTGCTGGAGTACTTACAGGAACCAAAGGAGAAAGAATTGATAGGGTGGGGTGGGAAAGCAGCAATAATACTTAAGTTGCACAGTGAGCACTGAGGTCTGGCAAAGACAGACTACTCAGAAGGGTCCTACATTACTTTAAAATACCTGACCTACATATCTACCCTATTGAGTGGAGATGGCAGAGGCCACAAAATTCCTCAATAGATGTAGCACACAACAGCTTTTTATCCCTGTCAACACTCACTGGCACTTCCAGGTTAAAGTGCCATGTCTTCATAACTAGAATAGCTGCAATCCAAACAGATTTCCATCTATAAATCAGCTGCAGGGATATTTAAAACTTGCTAGGAATAGTGAAATCTGACAGAGGAATAGGACCAAATGTGGAAGTTAGTAAGATAAGCCACTGCAGCAACACTTGCTAAGAACTCTTTTTTCTCTCAACATTTTAATAAGATTAAGTGCATCTGAAAAATTTATCAGCCTAAACAAATTTCACTGAAAGCCAGACTGTCCAAATTAAAACCTGAATCCTGAAAACTTCAAGAAAATCCCTGCCAAAGCCAGTTTGCCATATCCCTCATACTCTAAACATACAGGACACAACTACAATATTTCACAACACCACCACGGTAAACTTTGCCACGCTTTTGTGAACTTCCTTAGTTAATTAAAAAAACTTTCTTAGTTAATAAAAAAAGTCAAATCAAAGAAAACTCTGAAATACAGACAGGAATATTTAAACAAATACAGCCACCTGAGCAAAAAAAAGAACACCCCTTTCATATCCCTCAAGAACTATAAAAAAAGTTCCTACACAAACTCCTGTTATTTAAAATAGGCTTATAAAGTCAACACAAAGTATATTCATACATTAATCCATTTACAGTATTAACTCTAAACCCAAGAAAAGGTATGCCTAAACTGACTATCAAACAAGAAAAAGCTCAAGGTTTCTTTTTTTCAATGGAAGGTAGTAAGAACTTCCAATGTAGACTGTGCACTAATTTTCATGTAACAACAAAAAATACAATTATCCATACAGCTTCGTGTACAAAAAGATGACTTGCATCCTGCTTTACAGAATGCTATCTCTAAAATGTTATTTCATAGTCCAAGTATTTTCCACCCTAAATGCCTTTCATCCATCATATTACTGCTTCAGAGCCAAAGAAATTCGGCATTGCTCAACTGTAGAGCAGCAAGTTTATTTCCCTTGTTATTCTTTAATTCTGATTAAAGACCGCCATGCAAAACATGAATAATTTGGATACAAGTGGTCTGGGGAACCGAGGTTTTTGGTTTAGAGTTTTTTGTGGATTGGGGTATTTTTTTGAATGAATTATTTTCCCTTTTTATTACTATTAAAGTAAAGCAGTTTTCTTCCAGGAAGAACACTACTTTGTAGAAGCAGTCAAAGAGTGTCTGTTCAAAGTAACCTTAGAGAAAGCACTATAGCTTCAAAATTTGCAGATTTATTTCCCACCAAAGTTGCTCAGAGCAGACTGACAAACAGTCAGATTCCAGGGGCTTCCACGATTGCTAAACGTCACACAGTCTACACCCCATTTGACACCACAACTCTCAAAAGGCCTCAGAGCAGCATTTCTAAGGCTGCAGCCCATCACGTCAGATTTTTCTAGTCAGCCTAAACCTTGAGTTTCGGCATATCAGGCATAAGGTATTTGGAAAGAGGTTCTACACTTCCAGAATATTAATACAGGGATTCTCCACCACCACTTGCCAAAAACAGAATAGTTCTGTTCTCAAGCAAGATTTTTTTTTTGCAAGATTTTTGACTTTCCTGTAACAGTGCAGCCTTTTGGGTTCAACGTTCATGCTCGCTATTGGTCTACATAATTCTACTACTTGCAACACATTTTAAAGTGATTAATTACTGACTATTTAACAAATAGAAACATCAGAGCTAGGAAATTGTTTGCTTATGCGTAATTATCTTGTTCATAAAAAATGCCAAGATCAAAGAAATAAAAAAACACACTGGAAAAAAAAAATTAATATTTCAGTGGCCAAGTATTAGAGAAAAACAAAATGCTCAATGCTTCTAAGGAAAACTAAGCTATGCTTTCTGTCAGTAAGGCACGTACGAAGTGCACAGCAGCTAAAAATTTTCTAAGTCTCAAAAAACTATGAAATGCCTAAAGAGAATGCAAATATCAGTTTCAATCCACAGACCTTCAGAAATCCAAACTGATTTCACAAAGTACTGTTTCGTGCGTATGTGTATGATCTTTGCCATGTTGAACTGCCTCAGTTACCTGCTTTTATAATGGGAAAAATACTTACCTATTTCCCAGAAGTTGTGAAGCTTCATACTTGCCATGTACTGTGAGATTCTTGATGAAAGATTCCTATATAAAATTAAACACCCATACAACAAGGTTTTGGATTCTTCACCTGTTTTGCATTCTTTTTAGGGAAGCTTCTAACACAACACACCAGTCTAAAGTAGAAGTTAAAACACAACACTGCAAGTCAAGCAGTACTAAGAATAAATTTTCAAATTCTAACAGAAAATTCCTGTGTGAAAAAGGTGGAAGTAGTAATTTCATCATACAATTACTGATTCCATCATAGAATTGCACAATTAAACACATCCAAAACAAAGGAATTTTCTGCTGGATCCTTGTAGTGCTGTAGACAAGACAAACCCACTGAGTGCAGGACTTGCCCTGACCCAAGACACTACAAAGAAAGATGTTTTAGTATCTGGAGATGGGGTTTAAACTACTGAAGAGGGCACCTGGAGACGTCTGCAGAGTGTGCGCAGTTCTTCGCTATTTAGAGCATCGATCCTGCGGTGATACTCAGCCACTGACACTACCTGAATATGGAGACAGGAAGACAATAATTCCACTGACAGTTGAAGAAAAGTAAAAAGGTATGAAAGAAAAAACTGGAGGAGAGTAATGAAGGGAGAATGTGCAATGACAACAAACAAACAAGAAGGGCCAAAAGATGTTTGTTTCTGTAAGGACAGTGCACATGTAGATGATTTTAGACATATGAGTAAAGACAGCAAGATTACAAAAAAAAACACTAAGGGCACTAGCAGTCCGATATCTCACTGATCTAGGATGAATAAAGAACTGATATAGAAGTGCACAAAGTTTCCAGTATCAGGATGCTAAATTAAAAGTCAATCTGAGTTACATGCCTTAATCCAAACTCTTCAGCCCAAGGTCCTCTCTTTACACTCAGATTAATGAATCCTGTGAACCTGGTTTGCTTTCCTAGATGAAGACTAGAAGCAAACCTCAGGCTTCTCAGTAAGCTCTAACTCTCGTGTCTGCCAGTGAAGATAAAGACAATGTAGCAGGACTACAGTTTAGAAACATCCCAATACCACCTGACAATATCTTTATCCTGGACTTTCTACTCCCCTCCAAAGCTTCAGGAGTTGCTCATCTGTCAACACATTCACTTCAAATGGCATCTCCACTTTGGCAGGAGGTGTATGGCCAGAAAGTCTTTAGTCAGAGAGCTCTGGAACATGCTGCTCTGATGCAACAAGCTGGCTGAAGGACTACAACAGTCATTTTGATGTAACTAGAGCAAATAATGTGATTTTGAGAACAACTCAAAATCATCATTGGTATGAAAGCATCTTAAAACAGCTGGTGGAGAGATTAAATGGATGTCCCATGTAGTAAGAGCATATTAAAAACTTCTAGAGCCTACCACAGTGCAAAGGAAGACAACCACAAGTCCAGCAGCTCCCCATCTACCTGTCCCTACTACAAGGAGTTTGGCCAGATACTCGCCACTGTCCTGAGTACAGAGCCCACAGTCATGCATGACTGGCTCTTGAGCAGCGATGTTCACTCTACCCCATGCAACTGCAAGGCAAGGAGAAAGGAATACTTGTGACATCCAGCTTTATTACTGAATAATCCGTCATTACGAGCACTCAATTAATTTCCATTATTTTTCTACTGTTCTCTTAAAACAGACCAAGAATATTGTTGCAAATTGTAATGGCTTGTGCATTCTTAAAGAGCTATATGAAAAGCTTTAACAGCATTCCACCCAAACATGTGATAGTGTAGTTTTATCCTTCTATTTGCTGACACTTCATTATAAATTTACACTGTTCACACCAGCAACTTATGACCATAATCCTGAAAAGCAGTAATGTGAGGACCCTTTAGCCTTATTGCTTAAGCCACACCCTACCACATGTGAGGCAGTGGTTAATTTACAATGGGCTGTAAATGTGTGGTTACTTAAGGAGATTCTTGAGGAAAAAAATCCCAAAATCCTTGACACCATTATACAGTTGTTGTTTCACGTAGTGAAAATGTAAACAGTTTAATGGGCAATGCCATCTTGCCTTTAACCTCCCAAATGCATACTGTCATCATCCTGCATCTGTGAATTGCTTATGAGCTTTTTAACTCAGAGATTGACCTTTTCATATGCCATGGAGATGTCTTGTTTTTCATCTTTGAGAGCAACATGAATACCTATCCAAGTGTGTGTACAATATAATAGCTTCTTGGCATGCTGAACCTGTTGCACACTGCCACATTCCATTTGTTTTGAGAACAAAAGCCTGCATAATAGCAGACCATTGGTATGCAATGACAAACATCATAAATAGCATGTCACAGAATGTCAACCAGCCAGAAGAAAATTAAACAACGCATGCTCTCAAACCCAGAGCTATTTTAAGTCTCTCCTAAATACACAGTTCATACTAAGTTCTGCGAGTAAACCACGAGACACTGTCTGAAGTCTACCCACTCATCACTGAACTAGGCTTCAAACGTTTATGTTAAGATACTTCAACCTTTCAGATGCGGTACCTGGCCTTCTTTGTAATGCCTGTGGTTTAGGCCAACATGCTTGCTTTGCAGTGGATTAGACTACCTACTTCTTGATTAAATGAGCTACAGAATCTTACCTGCCTAGCACTACTAGCAACTATCTTCAACTTCACTCAGGAATTGAGATATATCTTGCAAATGATAGCATTTTCCCCTGCCAGGCTCAAGAGCACTGTTTTGAAATTTTAGTAGCAACATTAGAAGTTTATTCTTCCTTATAACCTGGTTGAATTCATAGTCTGCTTATGCTATTTCCTCTTCCACCAAGATTTCCTCATGTTCCTTCCTTTAAGTCCTTTTAAATCTTCCAGTCTACTTCACCAAGCCAAATAAACCAGTGTTTTCTTCCCTATCCTGCCCCCCATCAGCTGTCTGTCTTCCCATCGTTCCAGGACCTACTTCTAATCTCGTTCTACTTTGAACTTTGATTCTCAAACGCAGGACTTAGTCTTTCATATGGTATGAGAAATACCTAGAAAGCAAGACATTTCATTGATAAAAGGTAAATTCAGATTCATATGCATCACACTGGACTGCAGTTATCAGCACAAAATGCTTCTTTGTAATATAATTCTTCCATTCAAGTAATTAAGTGCATGACTTTGCTATGTGCTTTATTTACAATGCTCTCTTTACTATGCCATATCAGCATACAGTTTCCTTGATCACCAAGGCAAATTTTTGAGGATCAGGAAGTCTTCCTGAAAGACACTCTTATCTCTGTAGTTGTTTTCTGCTCTAAAAATAATGTAGGAGAAGAGAAAACCAGCTAAAACTATTATTGTTAATCTGGGCACTGGCTGGAGCAAGCCAGGATGTAGGTACAGACTGGGGAAGAAGATGCTGGAGAGTACTGCCATGGAAAGGGACTTGAGAGTTCTGGACATGGAAAGATGGATCTGAGCCAGCAGTGCCCTGGCAGCCAGGAGAGCCAACCCTGTCCTGGGGGGCATCACCCACAGCATCACCAGCTGGGCAAGGGAGGGGATTGTCTTGCTCTGCTCTGGGGCAGCTTCACCTCGAGTGCTGGGGCAGTTTTGGGCGCCGCAAGAAAAGAAAGATCTAAAACTATTAGAGAGCATCCAAAGGAGGGCAACAAAGGTGGTGAAGGGCCTTGAGGGGAAGCTTTATGAGGAGTGGCTGTGGTCACTTGGTCTGTTCAGCCTGGAGAAGAGGAGACTGAGGGGAGACCTCTTTCCAGTTACAGCTTCCTTGTGAGGGGAAGAGGAGGGGCAGGCATCCCTGTTCTGCGCTGAGCAGCGACAGGACTGAAGGAATGGCCTGAAGATGTGTCAGGAAAGGTTGGGTTTGGATATCAGAAGGTGGCTGGGCACTGGAACAGCTCCCCAGGGAAGTGGTCACAGCACCAGCCTGGCAGAGTTCAAGAAGTGTTTAGACAGTGCTCTCAAGCACATGACATGACTTTTGGGGATGGTGCTGTGCAGGGCTAGAAGCTGGACTGGATGATCCTTGTGGGTCCTCTCCAACTCAGCTTATTCTGTGATTCCAAGTTTGAAAAGACATGGAAAATACCTTCAGAGATCTAATACTATCTGCTGTATTCATAATGGCAGCATTGGTGAAAAAACATGGGACGAACTGTATGACTCATGGCATGACTCTTTAACCTTTGACTCACCACACCAGGTATATGTGAATTAACCACTTAGCAAAACACCAACAGTTTTAATATTTAATGTAGTATGTTGAGGATTTGCATACTAATGATCAAAACAATCAAGAAGCCAAAGATTCTCCTTTTGGAGAAACTAATGTTTCTATACTTTGTTCTTCTGAAAATATGCCAAAAATACCTAACTTTTTAAAGCTATGCTGACTACTTGCAGTGAATGAAACTGAAGACAAAATTCCAAATACGTAACATTTTTTGTCCGTCAACAATACACACTAAAATGCAGTTAAAACTGTTTAATGTTTGATTAGCCCCTTGAGTCACTGGTCATATCATCCTGCTGCAGGCAGATTTAAAACCAGCATTTTTGACCAGTGAGGGATTTTTCTGTTTAACAAAGGCACAAGTGACACCCACCCCCGCCATGCCTGTTTGCTAACAGAGAGGAGCTTTCATTGCTGCCCTCAAAACACACAGAGCTAACTTTCAGAGCTAACAAGTAGCTGAAACTATCTCCATTGAGAAAGGGAGGGTCTTATCAGAGCTGAACAGTGCTTCTGGAAGATAAGAACAGATAAAGCTTAACAGCATAAATGGCTCTCAAACAATTTATTTATAACCTCATGACCAACTCTGAATATGAAATTAAAAAACCAATTATTAAGAAAGAACACAAGCTGAACAATTTTTCTTTTAATCTTAATACATAGGTGTAAATTCAGGTGAAGATTAATTCTTGAGATTCAAAAATATTTCAGGATATTTAATTGAAAAAAAACACAAAACACTCCAATATAATATTCTTAGGCCACTTAAAAAGTTACTTCAAAATATCTTCCAATAAAAAGGTGCCTATGTGAACACAATATTGGTATGATAATTTTAAGAGAAAACACTACCTTAATTTTTCAGAGAAATTTAGCTTTCTCCCAAAGTTGAAGAAACACTCTTCTCCATCATATCAAATATGCCACAAAAATGCACTAATTCATAGGGTGTACCACACCAGATAAACAGCTGTAAGGTATCATTTGAAGAAACCCCAAACCTCAAGACTAATTTAATTTGATTAATTTTTAAAGCATGCAGCTGCAAAGCTATCCATCTTTTGTTTTGTGTGGTTTTCTGTCAATTCAGCTCCCTGTCACCCTACTGGTGACAAGGAAGGGAAGGGATGAAAGCTGGCCATTCTATGCAGAGAAGGACCACAGAATGAGAGCAGTTCCCTGGTTTGGCCACCATGGTTCCTTCTCTCACTGTCTTTAAAGCTGCCCCTCTCCAAACTGCTGTACACACCAGGGTATTTTCCCCAGAGCAGGGACAGAAATGCTGAGCTGGTCACATGACAGCAGCATTCTCCCTGTGACCAGCATTGTCCCCACAGCTTTGCAGGATGAGTTGTTAAATATCTGCCTCAAAGTGTTCTAAACCCACCGCAACTGTACCAAGCAGTAATTAACATATACTGAAGATAAACTGAAATATCTGCAATAACCAGAACAAATGAACTTGAAAAGAACGCAATCAAAGCCTGAAGCATACAAAGTGTGCTACAGACATCAAGTCTGTAGACCTTAATAACAAGCTGTTTTTTTCAAGATATAAGAAAACACTCGTATGAGAGATATGATGCCAGCAAGATAACTCAATTTAACATTCAAAACATTAAACAGTTTAGGACATTTGTGCAAAGAATTAAAAATAACACTTAAGAAAATTACTTTCTTAAAGGGGCAGAACAGACAACTTTACTCATTTTATCCAAATAAAAAAAAAAATATGTAGCAACATGACCAATAAAACTCAGCTCCCTTGCAAAACTATTTAAGGAAGTTTCAGCACTTGCAAGCAAAGAAACCAGAGGTTCAGTTGCTGAAACCACAGCATCTGGTGCTTGAGCTTAAGCTGCTGCTCCAGAAGGCAGACTAAGTAAGGTTACATCTCAGTTCTGATACCGCCCCGCAAAGATCTTCTCAGGTATGACAAAAAAGCATTACACAGGCTTAGAAGTAACTGAATCACAGTATGAAAATGTTTGTCTCTTTCTTTAAGCAGAAAAAAGTCAATTAAGGATCAACTTCAGATCCCACAGATCATTAAAAACATACAGGAAAATGTAAGCCTTTATTTGCTTTCTTTTAATGTATAATCAGCCTTTCTGAAAATTCCTCTCTACTCTGCTTTGACTGCCTTTGTCAAAGTAGATTAATATTTCACAATTATTAAAAATGCAAACAATATAACACCCAATCATTCAGTGGAAGAACTATAACTATTGAATAGTTCAGGTTGGAACAGACCTTACAGATTGTACAGTTTCAATCCCTTGGCCCCCCCCATCATGGGGAGGGAACCTCCCACTACACCAAGGTTACTCAAAGCTCTATCCAGCCTGGCCTTGAACACTTCCAGGGATGGGAATTCCACAAATTCTCTGTGCAATCTATTCTGGTGCCTCACCACCCTCACAGCAAAGAATTTAATTTCTTCACAGTATCTAATCTAGATCTTCCCTCCTTCAGATTAAGGCCATTTGTCCTATCACAATATGGCTTTGTGAACAGTTCCCCTCCAGCTCTCTTACAAGAGAGCCCCTGAGGGCTCCGTAAGGCGCCATAACAAGGTCTCCCCAGAGACTGCTCCAGGCTGAGACAGTTGGGACTGTTCAGGCTGTCTTCACAGCAGAAGTGTCTAGCTGATACCAAAGCACAGCCCTTAGATCAACTTAGTGGCCCCTCCCCTGGACTTGTTCCAAGAGGCCCACATGGAACCATCCAGTCATGGTACAAGCACAAATGTGAGGCATAAACCCCCAAATTACCTAGGACAACAGGTATGGCAAATACCTGTCATGAAGGAAAGGCTCTAGGCTTAGCAATCTGTAATAAAGTATTGGATTTCAATCTGCTTTTTTATTACTAAAAATGGATCATTAGTTCACTCTATTACTCTAAAAACTTAATATGGAAAGCTGATTTTAAAAGTATGTCAGTAGTATTACTGACTTGATACAACCTTGCAATTCTGACATCTACAGAGAAGTACTAAATTCTCCTCTTTCACATGTAAGCCCCTATTATTACACCTTCATAGTAGCCAAAGAAACACAGGCACTAGCTTACCAAAGAAAGTTAACCAGTAACTCAAAACGTCAGAAGTTGTGCAAGTCTCAAACAATTCAAGCTACTAAAACCAACATTTTAATTCTCTTTGCATGTTAATAACTTGAGAATATAAAAGCCAAAGATCAGTTTTCACTGGTTTTGGCCCCTTTGGCTATGCTGCCTATCCAAAGCTGTGCAAAGCAGATAAGCATTCCCAAAGATGGCAATCCACCTTTTGTTCCCTTGCATTGTCTGATGTCTTTTGTCTGAAATGCTTTGATAGGACGAACCACTGCCTGCATTTTTGACATTCTAGAAACTTACTGGCATCTCTTGTTGTTACTGCCTTAAAATAAAGAGACACAGTAAATACCAAACATTTACTAAAACGTGGGAGGCTGACATTACTGGCTTTTAAAAGGGAGAACATAACACACCAGTTAGTCACCAAAATTTTGGCTTCTTCTAGGACAGTACCAAATCCCTTCAACTCTCAGCTCACCTCAGGAAAGTAATAAAGGCCTTTCAGATAAATAATCAAGGGCAACTTAGTTGCATCAAACTTGCATTTTTGTTTTATTGTTTCATTTCAGTTAGACCAGCAAATGTTATTTCCTGTCAGATGAGTCTCCATCCAAATTCAGAACAACCACTAATGAGAGATTTAGTCAGAAACCTGTACACTTTATATGCTGCCAGTCTCCTTAATATTCTTTCCACTGGTCTAGCATAACAGAAATAATTACACTAACACTCCTTCCTTTCAGTAAAAAGATTACACTTGTACATTATTAGGTTTATGAACATTCATTGAAGAAAAACTCCACTTCAAGAATAGAGCTTGTCTTATCAACAAAGCAACATTTTAAAAATATCTCCATCTGTAGATACTTCTGTACCCTCTTGTTCTAATTTGAATTTTTACATGTTAAAATAACCTGTTCTCTGCCTCTTGTCACAGCAAAGTTGATCCTTATTCTCACAACATCTTCTTCAGTTCAAACTGTCCTTAAAAGCTGGTAAGTATTGTTTTCATAACATAGCTGGACCTTGGCTAAAGTTCAGTACTGGTCATAAGGGAAACAATTATAACAAGGGATACTACTATTTTTTAAAATATCTGTGCAAGTTACATCTCTATGTATACAGATGTTTGTTAATAAACACATTCTTGGTAAACTACAGATACTTTGTACACAGCTACAGGTGCTAAAATAACATTTCAATTCATTTAGGGATTATAACTCCTCCATTCTACTCCGCTATCATAGAGGAAAGTTAAGGTCCTATTAGTTTGAAAATGTGCTGTTAGTTATGAACACACATTTTACGAAACCATTTGTTGCAACAACTCCATTTCATATTTTGCAAGTAACCTGCTGACAAATAAAGATTAAAAAACACAGGAAAGATAAAGAATTAAAAACGTATTAATAAATAAAACCCCAACTCAACAGCACCTCGAAAGAAGCACACTTCAAAATCCAGTGATATGTAATTCTTAAGATAGTAAAAAAAGCCTGTCACAAAGAGAGTCTAAATGAAAACTATCTTCCAAATTTACCAGTGGGTAAAAGCACTAACAAGTATATTGTCAAGATCACTTCTTCCCTATCCCCAAGATGTTGTTTTGCAAGTCTCACTGAAAAGCTTTTCCTTTAGATACTACAACATATTAAACAGTACTACAAAAAGTCTGTTTGGGGAAAACAACACTGGAGAAACCCAGTTCCTTTCATAAATCTAATTAGCTGCAAAACAAGTATTTTTGGTCCCTCCCCTTCACTATAAACATGAAAATGGGAGACTACAGTATTATCAGACCTTCATATGGTTGACTGACTTCTCAGAAGGTAATAGTATGTCAGGAAACTTATATTTCTCTAATTATATACCTATGCATACTCCTGTTATTGATACATAGCTATAAAATACTTTTTTTTTTGAGAAAAAATGCATTACTCCAAGGGAAAGGAAAAAACAACCCACCTTAAAACTGCAGAACCCTTTAATGCTCAAAGTAGTTTCTCTTATCGAATGCCAAAGGAATACCAGTAATTAGGTTATGTTTCAAAGATAATCAAAACTTGTGACTTAACATCTGGTTTACACATTCAAAATTTAAACTTCCAGAAACTGTCTCTGCACCACAACATTCAAAGACTGCAAAAACAGACATGAACATACTACACTGAAAATTACCAGAGTGCATTTATGATTAACTGGCTGGTGCTTTCTTCCCTTCTTCCCATACCAGAGACGAGACATTTCCCTTCTAAAAATAAAACGAGACTAAAAAAAGAAACTGAACAAAAAACATGATTCAAGGCTGTTTGAATGCATTCTCTGTACCTGCTGTCAGTTCCAGGCACAGGCAGAGCCCCACAATGCCGTGACAGGATAGTTTGCTGGACGCTCAATTTGACTGACAAGGCAGGGAACAAATGAGCGAGTGTGCAGCAGGGGGATGTATCGCAAATGATGACGATACACAAGGAGGAGGCTTCCTGTGCTCAAGTGTGGTTGCAGAGCACTAGTTTGTTAACAGGCGAAAATATTTAAAGATACAGAACTTAATTGTTCGTACACAATACTGAAGAACACAAAAACAAACCCCAAGAACTGCTTGCAATATTCTGTTACAAGCTAATTGCTCATCAGCAATTTCTAATGGTACAATGTTTGCTTTCAATATTAAGCTAGTAGTTTGTCTTCCTGATGCTGACAACTGCATATAAATGCTGTCAATCATTTCTTAGACTCCAGAACCAGTTAGAAAAGTGATCAGTGAAGATTTTAAGTATTATTTTTCTAAAAAGGGGTTTTGAAGCATTCAGAAACTGTTAGCCTTGCAGCCTTTTCAGCTTGTAAGCTACAAGAATAAAATGAATCCTTTTGTCTATTACCTATATTTGCTGTATAGGTTAAATGCTAGTCCCAGCAAGAAAGTACTTTTGTAACCACAGTGGTTTTTTTTCTTTTAAGAAAGGATGTTTATTTAAACAGGCATGTGCAGCAGCAAAAAAGCACAATGACCCTTTAAGAATCTCCTTGCAGTAGCACTTGCAGACTTTCTACCCCACACCCAAAATGAAACACCCCCCTTCCCCCGCAAGATCCCCCAAAACAAACAACAGCCACCAAAAAAAAATCTCCACATCACCCATGCTCCAAGTTCTGTGTGAAAGTATTAAATGGGCAAAAGCAGCAATAGAACAACATTAAATCATTGTTAGCTCAGGCTGTTGTGCTGTGATCTAAAAGCTAAGACATCGAAGCAAAGAAAACCAGGACCAAAGCCTGACTTTTACTGCAAACTATGTAATGGAACACCTCACCTTGCACTAGGTGTCTAACATTCTGATGGATAAAAAGTTTTTCTTTTCAGTAAAACCTTTTTTGGGAACAGGCATCTCTAAAAGTGATTTTCTTCTAACTTATCAGAACTATTAAGGTGGCAAGTAAAAATATTTTTATCCATGGAACACTGAAGCTGGGATTTAGGAAATTCAAATATGTAAGAATACACTACACATATAGTCAAATGGTGTACAGTTCCAATAATAAGCCATATGCCTATTTATGTACTTGAGGTTTTTTTGTTGGGTTTTATTTTCAAGTAATAAATGAGCTAACACTGCGGGTTAAAACAAGAGCAAAAACAAGAGACCCTTAAAACTGTTTCAAAGGAGTATTACCATCCATATAAAAATATAATACAAGCTACAGACATCACCTCCCCTCTGCCAAGTCCGGGAAATCTTAAAGGAATGGAGAATACACAGAAAAAGTATTTCAAACTTTCTCTGGAAACAAAACCTTTAAGACAGAAAGCAAAAGCTAGCAACACAGCTAACTCTTCCACAACTTGCTTTATCAGGCATCTTTTCCCTGCCCCTGAGGAAAAAAAAACAAACACACCACCTCCCTAGCACTAGCCAACATGTTGTTTCTCCAAAGCTGGGGAAGGAAGAAAAGAATCTGTCAAACTGAATAGTTTTTTGTCCTGCAACACTCTATCTTAAACAATTCTAACAATTTGCTTAGAAGTTTCAAGCTTCTCTCTAAATAAAAACAGCTTTTCCCAGAGCTTCTCAAAAGGATTTTAAAAACTTGCTCAAAAGAAAAGAGAGCAATAGAATCCTGCTGTATCTGACAACTCACTTTTCCATCTAATTACAACTGTGAAGTTTAATGGGAATGAATGCACTAGTATCTTTATGAGAACCTCTGGCAGCCTGTTTTGCTGCTCTCAGCTGGGAGCATCTGCTGTAGGGGGAGGGCGGGAGAGCCCGAGCAGCACCAAGACACAGCACACCCAGGAAAAGTGGCAAAACTTGTCACTTGTGACAGATCCCCCCTCCCCGCCACACAAAGGAGCCCACATAAGAAATTTGACCCCAGTAGCACCACTTGGTTAAAGATTAATAAACTGTCTCTTTATTTTTTCATGCATTCAGGGATTGCAGTACTGATCTGTTAACTGGAATCAGAATCTCGTCTCTTGTTGCAAATAATGTAGGCCTTGCCATCAGTGTTCTTAATAAAATATTCTAGTGAGGAGCACCAGCTCAAGACATGGCATCTGTGCAGAACAGCAGCAAACACTTAAGAGCATCCACCTATTTCTTACATAGAAAATGGAGCAACAGAAAATGTATCTAATTATACTGAAAAATCATCTAATTATTGTCACTGTTAATTCATAACCAAGAAAAAGATCTCCATACAATCAATGTGTATAGTCCTTTCAGTAATTATACCACACAGTGTCATTTCTTCTAATAAACTATCTCAAAAAAAATTACTTGTGTACCAGCAGAGAAAAAGGAGAGTGACAACAAATACAGGTAGAACTTATGGAACGTCTTATTTCCACTCCAATTTCCATGGTTTACACCTTTTGCCATATGAGATTTCAAGTTATCAGATGACAAGATTTCATAGCACTGAAACAGGGCAGTAAATATAGTAACTTCAGTGGGAAGTCTGGACACAGCATTTGGAAGAAGGCTTTTGCAGCTGGGTAAGATGGAACTATTTTGTTACACACAGTCATTAACAATGTCCTGATACCACGGCAACAGAAAAGTTGTTGAATTCTACAACCCCTACATTTAATATTCATGCTTTTTGAGTGAGGTTACATTAGTAGAAAATGTATTTCTTGCGCTCCATCTGTCTCAAGAGACAGAGGTTAGCCCAGAAGTATAACAAGACAGGCTGAACGGGGGGTAGGGGGGCATAATTACTCAGTTTATTTACAACTTGCTGTTGATTCCACATGAGTGTCAAGTTCAGGAGTAATGAAGTTAGAATGCAGTTGAAATAAAAAAACAAAACAGCCGCTGGCTTCCATACAAGGTTACTATAGTCTTCTAGATCAAGTGGGTCTTTGTAAAAAGTGTTGCAGCTGAAGCTAATGTGGTATTACAGCTAAGCAATTCCTCTCTCCTTTACAGGTACGAGAAACACTAAAACATTACAAAAAGCCATTTCCATCTCCAGTAGTGTCAATACAACATGGACTGGCACAGCTTCTTAGCTGGCTGAGAAAGTTTCCATAAGAAAGGAAGTCTAATTTGAGAAGTCATGGTTTGTTTCCAGTCAACAGCTTAGGAAAAGGGAGGGGGGAGAAAAAAAGGAAGAATTTTTCCAACACTACATTTCCTGAGTATTTTCAAAGGTATGCTGAAAGCCATTAAGAATCTCAAAAGCACAAGCTTTTTTAGCTGAATGGCTCTGCTTTAACTCTTAGCAGAGGGACCATCCCAGGCCCCTCTATTGGACACATGAAATAGCCATCAATTACAATTGCACATTCATGATTCCAGCTACTGGACAGCTCCAAGCCATCAAACCTCTGAATTTTCACTTACAAGTTACAGATTCGAAAAAGATTCTGTGACAATAAATACAGCAAAACAAGAAATACCCTAATGCATGAAGTTGAGAGACAGTACAATATCACTCAAGTTAATTGCAAAAGCAAGAATGAAAGTTACCAATCTCTGCAAGAGCATTGAATTATGTAAATGGACATCAGAGTCCCTTCCTCCAACCACAACAAATTAACAGAAACATTTCTACTATAGCACATAACTGCTAGAATTGAAGAGCCTCATTCTCCAGTACAAGAGCAAAGCCTATTAAACATTCTGTGGTAATGCACTGCAACACATGCATAGTGACACATCCAATTTCTAAACTGACAGTATACAACTGATGTAAAAACCAAATAACCATCTAGTTTGTATATCCAATTCATTATCATAAAGAGACAGCTTATCAAGAAATATATTGGAAAAAATATTCTTATTCTGAAGACTGGTAGCATGGTGCATCTTGACACATTCTGTGCAATGTTTCATTCAAGAAGCCTACAAGTTTCAGACTTCTTCTCTCTGCTGATCCAGTATTATCTAGCTTGTCATACAGCATTATTTTCATATCACATTTTATAGTCTAAGACACAACAAACATATGTTGCAACAGCATTCAAGCACTGAAGTACACAGTAGGGAATGGAAGCAAATTTATAGAAGAAACATGATTAAGAATACAAAAACTTGAGACAGCAGAGCATTCTAAAACTACAACATCCATTTCAGTACAGCAATGTTGTAGGTTTCAGTCCAGATCCAATGAAGAACTTAACATCTGAAAAAAGTTTCAAGATTGGGATACTGGACATAGCTGCTTATCTAACTAGGAGACAATCATTGTTTGTGACCTTCATATTTCCACAAATACACAGAAATAGAATTCTGAGACACTCCAGAAGTTACAGCTTTGTTCATGTTGTGATGCTGAGTGTCCAAGTCAAATACTATTTCAAGAAGACAGAACTTCAATTGCAACTAATGGTTTAATCTAGTAAGCGCTTTCAAACCACATTTAAAGTTCTAACTGAAATTCAGTTGGACAAATGAGTTACTACAGCACACTGCTTTCCAGAAGTATTGTATTTATGTTTTCTACAGACATTAAATAGGAAAAACCAAAAGGTAATTACTATGAAATGCAAGTCCAGAACATGACCATGTCTAGGAAAAAAATTTTCAAGTATCTATCAAACTCAAGCTTTGTTTTGGAAACTAATATTCTGTATTTCCTGTACAATGAACAAGTTAATGGAAAAAAAGGAAACCAATGAGCTTCCAATTACTTTAAGACTAGTTTGTGAGTCCTAAGACAAGAAAATTCCTGTTTTTAAATATCTTGTGAATGAGTATTTAGATTTACATGGACATGAAGCATGACTCAATCTTGAATAATGGTAATGAGATCAAATGACAGGGTAGGGGAAAGGAAGAACCAATGCTTTAAACAAGAATTACTCTAATGCAGAGCAATTCAAGTGTTTCCTTCACAGATTTCAGATTTAAATACAAACCTACTATACAGACAACTTGAAGTCAAAAACGAAACAAGAATAGAGCATAACTACCAATGGAAGCTGCTTCTGAGACACTGCACAACAGAAGGAGTCAGCTTGCTGTCTGGCCTTGCCGTGTTTAGATGCAAGTACAGAATATGCTTTGGAGAACTCGTTTGTTTATTAACACATAACAGTATTCATCATTGTGCTAGCAGATACAGAAAGCCATTAGCATTTGAACTTAGACACATCAAGTAAAAAAAGAATACCATGATAAATATACCTTATAGCTCAGCACAGACAGTAAAAAAAACCAGCACCAGAACAACCCCAAACCACAGCCAAACAAAACCAGCAATCCCATACAACTCAAAACACTCTCTTCCTTGGTATAAATCCATTCAGTAAAGTACAAGATTAAAGTACTATTTGAGAAAAATGGATGAGGATAGCACAACTGAGAACTTAGCATCACAATTTCATTTCTTAAGATAGTACATGACAAAGTTCATTTCTAGTGGATATCAGAGACAAGTCTTTAGCATGGACTGATCTTAAGTAAAAAAGTATCCTTTTTAGAAAGCTTTGCAAATCACTCAGCAGGGGCCTCTCAGGAAGACGGATACTGACCAACAACATCAGCAACAGCAGCCACAAGGTGCCTCAGAGAGATTGTTTCAAACTCTAACAGTGAATTAGTCACCTTTACTGATGGAAACGTTAGACAGCACTAGATTCATAGTTATTTCTAGTAAGTCAGTTATCTATCAAGGGTACAACATATAAAAAGAGAAAGTAAAGGATTCACTGAACTGTTTTTCTGATGCCAAGTACAATGCAGTATTTGATCAAGGTAGAAGCAAGCACAAGCAGACAAACACTGAACTTCGAGTTCAGCCCTATTCATTGATAAACTTAATAAACCAACACCTACTTCTTGCTGTATGTCACTGATCTTTGCCTTTGCCTACTAACTTCTTCCCATAACTTCTTTTCCACTAAACAAGCATAGGGCTTCTCAAAGTCTACTGATAAAAAGTTGCACCTGAATATATTAACAGAACTATCAAAGAAAAAAAGCTGTTTCAGAGTACCATACCTGAGTTACTTATTAATCCTCTTCCCTGTTTTTCTAGTTTTAAGATACTGTACAACAACAGCAGTGAGAACACTTGGAAAAGGAAGGTACTCCACTACCTTCATCCTTTGACAGATCAAAAGCACTTTGTGATGCATTTCCACTTCCCTTCCACCCAGAGCTCTCCCATCCTTGTGATCTGAAAAAGGCAGCCTGTTTTACAGCCAAACACCCACAAAAAGGCTCAATTATACTGTTCACCTGCTATTTTAGATTGCACCTGGATCAAAACTGACAGAAGAAAAGCTTGCTGCATTGAAGGAAGGAAGTAGATTGATTGAAAATAATGACTGAAATTCAGTGGAAATAATGAGTATGACAACAACAGCTACAATTCTCTGCATTTATTCATATTTTCTAGCATACATGTTAAAAGCCACTAAATGCAGTTCTATGTAATGACAGCTCAAATAATCTGGTAGTGTCAAACATTTCTGATTAAAAGGTTTGTTTTTAACAGCTTTCGGGTTTGTGCTAAAAGTTGGTCATAGGTCATTACTCAAATTAAAATGCACAAGAGACCACATTAGCATATTTCTTATACTTGCATAAACTATTTTTGTATCATGTTATCCATCTCACTAATCACACTAACTTATAAATCCAGAAAGTTCTTATTTCATAATATTAACAGAACCAAGCTTGATAATCTCACATAACACATAGAAATCACAACATTTTTGAAATGTTTCCTATTACTGTTTCCTGAGAAGACCTAAATACAGGCTTAAGGTGTGGCCTCATTCTGTGGTACATAACTTACAGATTTTAATACTTGCAAAAAATGTATTGCCTCAACTATCTTCAGAAATAGCTTCTAAAATATACAACATTCAATCTTGAAAAAAGCATTTTTGCTATATTCTGTGATTGTATTAAGGTGCTAAGTTACTGAAGAACTCACTAGAAGAGAAAGATACTGTGTTTAAACCATAATATAGATCACTTTCCACTGATCCCCATGCTCCAAAAGGCCAAATTTTCAAACATCAAATACTTATAAAGGCTTTGAGCAAGAGTCAACACCAAAATACAATGCTGGTAAAATCTCAAGCAATACAAATGCTGAAAATATGAACGCTCAAAAGACATGTTTCTGTGATACTAATTTCAGTGTCTCAAAGCAAAAAATGTTTTACGCAAAATCACTGAGTCGCAGGAAATGTTTTGGAACCATGGCCTAATACTTCAAGTAGCTGAGTTTGAACTCTGAGTTCAGAGTTCTGTGGTTCTAACTTTTGGAGCTAAGCAGAAAACTACTACCTGTAGTAAGACTATTGCAGTTCTTTAAAATTCCTTTACATAAACCAGTGTAGACTTCCCTAATTTCAACATGTTCCACTGCAGGGTAGGGGTAGGCAAAAGAAAAACAAAAGAAATTTTACAGAGACTGCAATTGCTGTCCCAAGACTCAAACAGTGCTGATGGGATATTTCTACTATATTTATATATATGACAAGAATCAAACTTTTGACCAACATTTGAATGTACAAGACTAGAAGTACTTTAACTGTACACTACAAAACAACACCACATAGACATGTAAAGATGTGTCCATAGAAACACAGTGGACACAGATTCACATGAGAGAAATGTACTTATTGTTAAAAAAAATTAAGAGATAGTTCCAGTTATATTTCTAAAATACACTCAACAGCATTTTAATGCATTAAGAAGTTATAACTGATAAATTAATTACTAAATTATTGAAAAGACATGTCATTAGTAGCTGTACTGTTGTCCCATTCCTTTCTAGAGTCTTACCAATAAATACTGAACACTCTAGAGACAGGAATAATTAATATCAGAAAACTATCACTTTATGAGACTGAAAACTATGTCCGCTTCACCAAAATTCCAACTCTGTTGCTGTACTCACATTCCTTTCTCTAGGAGTTTAAGTTAGTTTGCTCCACACAAAAATGATTTGCAATTGTGAAATGTTGCCCTGATCTGATGTTAGAGCAAAGCATTAGGATGGTATAAATTGAACAGCCATGATCATGATAATCAGACTAATAAAGTGCTTTGTTTTTCCTCTTAGAAAACAATTGATGCTATTTTAATATATTCTTATGAACGTACTGAATAAAATAAAAATCTTTGATACTATTCTTCCTTACCTCCCATTCCTTAGCAGCATCTTCAGTACTTAATTCTTCACTAGTTTCAGGCTCTTCCTTCTTTTTTACCACTATAAACCCAGGTTCCCGAAGAGACTCCCCAGTATCTTCTGCATATATTTCTGGGCTCCACTGGATAAAGAAGACATACAAGTGATCTGTCCTAGAAGATTCAAGTTACAATACAGAAAAGAAAAATAAGGTAAGCTTGTGATCTTTTTGATCATGTCTCATAATATTAAGCATTTAAAGTTCAGATAAAAATACTATTTAATATTGTACCAGATAGTAAGGAAACATTTGAAAAAAAACTAGCACTTTGTTTTGTTTTGTTTTTTTCATTTTAAAATATATGAAGTTGACTCTGGAGCAAAGAACCGGAAGAAAATTGGCAATGGATTAGCTGTGATTTCAT
This sequence comes from Petroica traversi, assembly GCA_025920805.1. NCBI lineage: Eukaryota > Metazoa > Chordata > Aves > Passeriformes > Petroicidae > Petroica > Petroica traversi. The sequence goes on from JAHLSL010000021.1 coordinate 1,140,963, forward strand.
ATACAAGCATGGTATTTTAACCACTCCTGTCCCACTGAACACCTCTGCTTAACATTGAAGTAACTCCCAAAACAAAACACTAGGACTTCTTAAAAATCTTATTTAGAAAGAGTTACACAAAATGAAACAAAATTAGAATTTTAAAATGTCTGCATGTCTGTTTGTCCCACTGTAGAACAACTGAACACTTTCAAGACATAATCAGAATTCTACAAAGGGTAGGAAGCACTACAGATGTGGGAGAACAAGGCTGAAAGCATGCTCATATACACATAGAAAAATCATAAAGCCAGAAACTACAGACTATTCTACCTATAGTAAGTACAAAGATTCAAATTTAGCTCCTTTTAAGGTAAGTGCCTCAAATGCCATTGTTCTCCAGTTTAGAAGTGCAAAAATCACCCAAATTGACAGGAGGAAGTTGTTTGCCATCCTAACATATGTCAGTCTATCCTGTATTTGCTGTAGGTGCACAGATAGAGCATTCAGGAAAAGAACTTGCAATGCATCCACCAGTATCTCTTGATCATGGAAAAGAAATTCAGAGCTAGAACTTTATGGCTCTGGTTACAAGAGTTTGAATGTTCCCTTATGTCTTTCTTCAGAGATATTAGCTATATCTGTGTACTCTATTAGCATGAAGAAAAATATTTGAGCCCTTTATTCTCCCTCCCTTAATAAATTCTTGAAAAACTGGAAGAACAGCAAGAGATAGAGAGCTGCAAAGTTCCTCAAAAGTGCAGCTATATTTTTCATGTGCCTCTGCCTAAAAGGATGCTGCACACAGGTATGAGTAACAGTCTCTGAACAGGGTTATTTATTTAAAGTCACCCTTGTTAAGATTAAGGTTCCTGGGTAACAATGATCAAAGGGACAAAAAAGGGACAAATCTTACTCTGGCAGCAGGAAAGAATAAAACATTCTGGATGTATAATGTTTGGTAAATTCTATCACAGAACTCTAAACAAGAAGCTGCAGACTCTTCATGCACTGAATGAGGTATCAATTTTAAGTTCTATGACAAGTATGAAAATTTTTTTAAGTCCCAATTTAACTTTTCAAGAACTTTGAGTTATACATAAATATAGCAGTTTAAAAAAGTACATGAAACTTGATGCTTAAGGAAGACTAAGACACTCCTTCCCAGACCGGGTCCTTTGAGATTAAGGACACTGAAATAAAGCTGGTTTCTCAGATACCTACTTTTCTCTCTTTCTTACGACTTGGTAACCAAGACAACTGGATTGGCACTGAGCATTTTCACCTATGCAGACTAGCACTCAGCAAGATTAACACCAAATTAAGAAATAAACATCCCACTATGAGCACATAACTTTTTCTTTACAAAAAACACAGGACACACGTTGCATGAATCAAGAACTGATACTGATAGTATACTGTCCCATTCAGTTAGAGAGAGAGAGACGCCCTTCAGAGATGAAATAATTTCCATGGAGATCAATACAGATTGCAAACTAAGAGCTACTTCTTCCAAAATAGGTGAACAATTCTTCGGCTTTATGCTGAAGGTAAGTGCTTGCAGCATTAGAAAATGAACTGAAGAGACAGTAATCATTTTTATCAACTAATCTAGACATCACTGCCATATATGAAACATTTATTTGCTTTCAAATTAAATATGATACTACTAGAACAAGCAGATTTGAGTTGACTGTGACCACAGAACTCCTGGCCCAGACAGGACTAACTGCAGCAGAATTAGTGGGACAGACCTCTGACTCAAAACCTTGCATCCTCTCTACCACTCAAGAGGTAGCAGGGGTGATGTTTAAAAGCAGGTTAATGATGCACTAGCATAGACCTGTTGGATAAGTATAATACTTTGATGTAATTTCAGTCCATCACACATTTTCATCCACAGTGGATATTAAAAAAAAGACTACTGCCTTTCTTGTTGCAGCCAACTTCCAAACAAAATAATTTTATGCCTGTAACCAACCTTTTCTCCTTTAGATTAAAGAGCCCCACTTACTTCTAATTTTCTTTATATGTTACACTTTCTAGGCATTAAACAGTCTTGCTGTTTTCCTCTGGACTGTCTCCAACTGATCCATATCTGTCCTCAACTGCAGTGCCCCAACTGGACATTCTATGCCATTCAGCTCAAAAGAAAAGATGGAAAAGTGACTTGATCATTGTGGGTAGGTATTTATACCAGACAATAACTGATAGTTTTTTTACTTCTTTCTTTTCCCCCCACTCTATGACAAGGATGTAATACCCCTAAAAACCATTTTTGAGTTGAAAAGAAGCCACAGTTTCCTAGCAGTAGAGATCATTTCAGAATACAAGACTGTACCAGTGACTGAGTATGAATATCTCATATCTTTGAATGCGTTAATGAATTTAGGTATTTTTCTAGTAGACACACTTAAGTTGGTTCATGGAGAGGTTTTATTTTTCACATATAAAAATAAGAAAAGAAACCCAGCTAGCTTTTCTGAACTCAGAGAGGATTTTTAGGAAGTTTCCAAATAATGGGAAACAGATAATGACAAAAGTTTTGCTGCAGAACTTAATTCCTCAACCAGACACCACTTGAATCTTTCTTTCATTAATTACTTGCTACAAACAAAATCCTAAATAATATAATGAGAAACTACTTGCCAAACTTACAAGTAACACAAGTAGAACAGTAAAATGTCAGTAGGTAACTACTATCCAGTGGCAAATACAATACAAGCCAATCAACAAATTCCTCAGACACTGACCCTTTTTTGTGATTATTTAGAGACACAGACATTGCAAAATTTTGAATAGTGTATAAAAAATAAAAAGCTCAAACACCTACTGGCAATTGTTGATTTTTACAGTTTACCTCCTTACCTTTCTTGTGGAACAGCAAACCAGTACTCATGTTTTTTGTCCCTTTGTGCGTACTGTTGCATTGTCGCACTTGCTTGAGAAACAAATGTTTTTCTCATGGGTTTTCCAACCCTGAGACACAGAAACTTGTGAGATCGATGTCGTCTTTTTTCTTTTACAACAGAAGAACCTATTAATAAAGACAAAGAAGCTGTCCACAGTGTACTAAAGAGCTAACAGAATTATTAACTAATTTTATATTAGGCAATTGAGAGATATAAGACAGAATTATTAACTAATTTTATATTAGGCAATTGAGAGATATAAGACAGAATTATTAACTAATTTTATATTAGGCAATTGAGAGATATAAGACATTTATGTAAGTAACGGGAGATGGGATAAGATAAGTAGTCATACCTGCCCTTTTTTGTTATGAAAATTGCATCAGCAGAATTAACTTTGGAGTACAACACACTAAATAATTCTAACATTTATTTCTGCTTCCAACTGCAGATCACGTTATTACAGCATTTCCTCCATGCCTGGAAGTATTCAGAAGGCATTCTTGATGCATGCTCTCAACACTGAATCACCACCCTCCCACTATTAAACAGCTATCCCACAAACAAGAAAAATATATTGTGTTAAATATGTATTTTGGCTTGATTCACACGTGTCAGAGCTGTTTGTTAGTTATTTGTCATTTACAAGGGAAAACGTTCTGGCCCTACTGATAGAAGACTAAGATGAATTTTAATTTGTTAGCTATATCAAACACCTCAATGGTATGAACACCACCTCAGGATGAATTATGCTAAATGCTGCAGTATAGGATTTTTCTCTTTGGTAGTATATTTAACTGAACTAATAGAATTAAATGATTACCCTCAAGGTCTGAATTGTCAAGTCAGCACAATGTAAAGGAAGAAACATTCTTAAAATTGTTTCTTTACTAGAATAATTGCCAAAATCCTCCAGTCACAAGAGACTTTTTTTAAGCAAGAAAGGAAAATGTAAATTTAAGAGTTACTATGATCAGTTATGACAATAGAGGGCTTATCCTAGCTCTGGCATTACATATTCATACATATTAATACATCCCAGGACAGATCTTTTCTTTACAGCTGAAGTTCTCTTTCAGTGTCTATGCAGACCACAGATCCACTAAGGACAGAAAACATCACCTTCTTGCTCTATAAACATTGCAACTATGGTTTCTCAAAGAGAATTTCACCATAACATTTAGAACAGCACTGTTCCACAAGAGTATTTTTTTCTATTAACTATTTAAATGTGTGCCTCCTAATTTTCACTCAATATTTTCAGTCAATATTTTAGAATTATACCTGCAGCATACAGTATAGTAAATTAGCCGTAGTAACAAGCATTATTTGGAAGTATTTTATAATGTGTAAGTGCAAATGTAAATTGTCAGATTGGAAAAACAAACACTAAAAATAAACAAAAAGCCTGTTTCACACGACGGGCATGCAAACTCTGTGGCAGTGTTAGATAAGTACTCTTCAAATGATTTAGTATTTGTGATTTTGGTCCTTCAGAGGCAGCAGATTAGGACTTCCTTGAGCTCGGATAAATGGTATTAGGGTTCCAGCTATCAGATAGGAAAAAACCAAACAATTTAGCCCTGCCCCAAGTCTCAAAAATACCATCTCAGATTTTTTTTTAGTGAGTTCTCCAATATCTTCTTGTATACTCGACAGAGAATTAATGAGAAGAGATCTCAGCAATGGCTACTGTGCGTCATGCTGCTTGTTTTTCTTTTCAATCTCTGCCACTATTCAGCTAACTAAGTAGCAAATATTTTGACATATTATCATTATTGATATTTTAGCTTGTCTACAAACACAAAATTATAGACTGTTACAACTTCTCCAAAGTATCAACCACATCTAGCTTTATTTCAATACAGTGGTTAACAAAGGTTAAAACAGAAGAATAAAAACAGAGGCTTGGGCAACAAAAAATAAAAATAGATACAAGCAAGACCTTTTTGGTTATTCTGGTCTACTCATAGTTATTTACTTTTATTGCATCACCTCTGTTCAACATTCAGAGCAACCCATTCAGATCATTAATTCCAAACTCAATCATCTGACTGCTACAAAGACCAAAAATCATTAGTTCCCAAAACCTAAATTTTCAAAACCCCACAAAAGGGACAAAGTTCCACTAAATTCCTGCTATAGAAAAGAGACAAAAAGACTGTCTAGGTAAGGTATCGATCCAAAACTCATGGTAGGACTACTTCAGAGTATGATTTTGAAAAAGGCTACTTGAAAGTGTTTAGTATACTTCAAATTTTGAATGACCCAGTGTTTTTAGTGACCTAATGTCAACAGATGTTATTTTCAGTCTGATGGTTTTCAAGAGTTATACAGCAGATCTATTCTTTATCCTGGTTCTGTTTAATCCTGCTTGTAGAAGCTTCACCAAATCTAAGTTGAGAAATATTAATTCATTTATTGAATTTAATTTACTGGTTTAACTGTATTCTGCTAATACAACATTCAAGAATAGCAAATTATTCTTGGTATTAATTCCTACTGAAGTTAGACTGAATTGGTACAAATCTCCAAAAAGGATCTTATGCTTCTTATATTTCTTTCTTTCTATTTTACCCCATCAACCTTGAGTGAGGCAGCAGCACCACGTGCATATGAGATTTCTAGCCAGCATTCTTCTGTAGGACTGTACACAGACACTTTTTTGGTTTTTTATATATATACATATATATAAATGTATTTACTCTGCAAATATACAGATCACATAACACATGAAAAACCTGCTGTCATTCAATACGGTTACAGGAAACCGAAACTAAAGTATTTAATGCAACTGAGTTACAAATACTCGTTCGTAAGAAAATCAGCAATTATGCCAAAAAGCACTTTGTACCTGCATTTTTTAAAAGTCACAACCAGCAACTACTGGTAGCTGACATATTTGCCAGAGGACTACATCTAATAGTTAGGGCATAAAAGTCAAACATATCACAGAATGATGCAACTATTCATCTGCTTCCAATTTTGAGATTCAGTTACTGCCTTAAAAGAATAAAAAAACCCCAAACCAACCAACAAACAAAAAAAAAAAAATAAAAACTTAGATCAGATTCTGAAGTGCAGATGAACTTCTGTTAACCAAAGAATGTACCTCTATTCAATACAATTTCAACTTTAATAACTAACAAAGGATTAAACCTTCAAATGCACTTTCCTTAAGGCCTTTCTTTTCTAGTCCCCCAAATATTGCACAATTAAAACATATATTTTAGTTATCTCCACTAGTGACATGGGAAGACATCAGAAAATAACTTATGAATTTTTTAGAGAGCAAAATCAAATTCATACAGAAGCATATTTAAGTTGTTTAGAAGCACAGTATATTTCTATATGATAAAAACTTGAACAGACTTTAAAGGTAACTTCCAACTAATAATCTCAGGCCTGATCTTTGCAGAAGAATCAAGATACTCAAGAAATAAACCAAGTTGTTCCATGTTTCCATAGCACTGGTTTTCTAGCCTCTAGCTCTTATTTACCCTGAACAAAGCTTTTTGGATGCTTAACCTTGTTCTAGTCAGCATCAAAGTATGACAAGATGCAAGAAATTCTGGAAGCATCAAACAGTGTTAAGACTCCAGAGTTTGTTCCTCATACCATAAACTTTAATAACAAGGCAGACATGCTACAAATATCAATTTACCATCAAAGTAATGCCCTAAAATTCATTCACACACATGGACACTGGTATAAAAATTGAAGCGACAGCTAACTGATTGCTAAAGGACATTTTTAATGGTGAGCTGTATAGTGACCAATGCACCAAAGATCTGATTTTACAGATTTAAATCTCTCCTATGAGGATATTGTGACTTAATACGACTATAAATATAATTTCAATGAGGAAGAATTACGAAGTTATCTATATTCTCCGTTTCCTAAGCAATATTTTCTCCAATAGTTTATGTAAAGTTTAACTTTGGAGTATCTTCAAGCCAATGAGAAATATAACCAGCACATGGAGAGATATGTTGAACAGAATGAAAAAAATTCAAAATTTCCATTAAACTGAAGGGTGACACGTAAATCCAAAGGTTAATACTGTATCTATAAATACCCACTGACTCACCTTCTAACCGCCCATCTCCTGCAGATACAGTCTTCTGACTGATTTCTTTTTGTGAATCCTGATGCATGTTTTCTCTTTGCTGCTTTGTTTGTTGCATAGTGTGAGTCTTCCAGAGCTTGCGGAGTTCTTCGACTTCTGCCTCTGAGTCTTGACTTTGTTCTCCCACTGCTTTTCCCTTGCTAGACGTCTCTTTCTTTTGAGAGTCTGCCAGACATTCCTCTTCCATCGCATTATCAGCTTTTTTTCCTAGTGAGGAACCCTGATCCTTGCCCACTTCTGCCTCTTGCTCCTCACTACCCTGTGATCTTTGCAAAGACTGCTGGAGGACATCTGCAGTATTTTCACCAGGTTCTTGCCCCCCCGTAACAGACATTTTAGCACTTTCTGAACTTAAGTGGGTACCAAACTGTTTAACACCTACAACCATTTCAGCACTGGGCTTTAAGTCACTGGCAGCTTCATTTGAGTCTGAAATGACTGTTAAACATTCAGCACTAGTCTGGTTTACTGTTTGGACAGATTCCGATGACGCTCCAGACGATTTATCTTGCCGAAGCTCATCTGAGGAAACAAGTTCCTCACGTATTGGAGAGAGTTCTGATTCTGTGAATACATCTTCTGAAAGAGACTCCTCTGTGCTTCTTGGGGCAGTACTAGCACTGTCATTGCCCGTGTCCCGAACCCTGGAATCTGTGTCATCTGTATTGCTCTTTGCAGCTTTCTTGGAATGGCCAAGTTCCCTTACTGACAGCTGTTCTACATCTCTGTAGAGCAAAATAACAATGTTGTTATTACACATACCTCTAATATCAAGCTCTTTTCTTCACTATGTTTTGCATAAGTTAATCAAACAAACATCCTAAAAACCAACTTAATCCAGAGCATTAGCAATAAACAAGCACAAAATGTGATACCATAATGGTAAACATGGTTGACATTTTGCCAGCATGACACAGCTGAGACTTTCCAAGTTCATGACATTACTTTCACAAGTAGCTCCCCTATGCAATTAACAAGATTGCGAGAGGCATTTATAGTGTAAAAATAAAATAAAAACCAAGGTAAAACCAACAAAAAGCTACACACAAACAAAATCTCTGAAGTTAAAAATCATCCACCATCTTTCAAGTTTTGTCTCCCCAAAAGCCCAGTGCAATTGTAAAGACATTGTAAAGTCCCACCTCACAAGCAAGATGACACCTAGCTCAGATATCAAGTGAATGGCAGAAATCATCTGGTCTAACCTCAGATATCGAAGCCAGTCAATGCAGAACAGCAGGAAACATAAATGTAGATCTCACTATTCTGCCCACAGAAAATACCTGAAACAGTGCTTAGTGTCTTCAGCAGGTACCTAACTTTGAGGCTACTACTGTTTGGCAAAATAAATCTCAAACTATTTGATACAACAGAAGATGTTGATAATAGTGTAAAAAAAAAAACAAGTATAAAAACTTATTTTCCCCAGATGAAATAATCTTGCTTAAACCTGCCTTTCAAAAGAAACTTAAAATTCTATGAGTTTTAGAAGAGAAGAAAGGTACTACGAACATTCTCAAGTAGACCAACAGAACTCAAGTTTTTCCCTGTTGTCAAAAAAATCTGGGCAGTACAGTGCCTTCACAAAAAATTCTTATATTTAAACACACTCTTGACTAGAGTTCTCAATGTCAACTCCCTTGTTGTCAACGGCACATCAACTCTCCCATTACCTAGTATTAAATGCTTTCAAGAAGCTTGTACATTAACTACTGTTTTGAAGGACAATAAATTCACTCCACATCCCCACAAAACTTTATAGTCTGTTACATAATATTACTGAGATGCTGCTAAAATTCAGGATGTTTGCAAAGTATATGCACCCTCTTATCTAAGCATTAACATGAAACTTGTATTAAGCTTTTGCTGATGGAGTACTTTTGCTTACAAAGCATGTGAATTAGGCTTTAGAATTTATTAGCTGTTAAACTAGGCCATTTCTTTAAATTTTCAGGATTATGTTTGTAATAGGTGTTCTTATACAAGCACAACATAAGATTTGTGAAATCTGTAAAACATCTGCATGTGGCCAGATATTTTCGTCCAGTTTGAGCACAGATTGTGGCTGACATATATAAACCATACAATATGAAATTGTAATTTTAAGAACTAAAGTATCCATTTGGCTTATGACCATTTTCCATATCAACAGTCTGAATACCAGAATGAAGATTGCTTTACCAAGTTTAAGTGGCTTTGACAGTTGGCAAAACTGAGAGAGCAGAAGAAGGTTAACTATATCAGTGGAAGATGTAGGAAAAAATATAGTGAGATAACATGATTTAAGAATTAAATACCTCAAGACACATAACCTTGTCAGATCTAGCTGAAGTTGTTAGGATTTTTTTTTTTTACAGGCTTTAAAATTTGATTTTTGTTTTCCCCCATATTTACAAATATACCTCATATTTAGCTAAGGCACAGAAGTGCAGGGACTGAAGAAAATGCTAGCAGCTAGTGTTCTACCCACTTGTTTATAAAGCTGACACGGAAGATAAATTGGACATACAGGGCTCTGAATGCAGCGTGACCTTTTATTAGTAGACATTTTCATTCCACATGCATTCATATTATAAATGAAACAAAATGCATGTGCTACAGGAACACAAAAATCAACATAGTTGATAAATTTGTGGTCATGGCGTGGGAGATAAACTTGTAGCATTATTAAGCTACTAACAAATGAAACTTTTTGAAAAATATTTGTTTTGCAACTGAAATATAATTCAAGCAAGTAAGTTAAAAAGAGTAATCTAATTCCTTATGCTATGTATCAATTGAAATAGAAACTGTGAGCAACATTTTAAAACTCAGTCTGGAAAATAAACTTCCAGAAAGCAATCATGCTGATAGCATCATCATTTTACATCAAAAGCCCCAAAAGTACTACTGTAGCAACACGTACGTCAGTTGCTTTTTCAACAGACACATGACATCAGGCAGCAAACAAGACCATGCCAAGATAGCAATTCATCCCCGGGCTTATGCCAAAACTGAGCTCAAAAATAGCATGAGGCAAGTTACTACTTCTGAGTGTCCGGATAGTTAAGATTATCAAGAAAGATGTGCTTAGAGTACTACTTATATGAACTGTAAGAGGGTATTTTTAAGAGTTGTTGAGTATCTTAAAAAATGCAAGAGTTACATATCAAGCAAACAGCTTTAAACTTTCTTGGCTAAAGAAGCCCACTTCCCTGCAGCTAGATAGCCAAGGCAGTCTGCAAATGCATCTGCTATATGGCCTGTGATAGGTAAAGGTGGCATGATTTTTTTTTTAATCTTTTTTGGTTTCCAAGAGAGAATTTATCTTTTTCTGACGACAATATAGAAACTCAGCGTAAAAAAACAGAGAGAATGGGACAAAGATTTTTTCATAATGCTCTTTAAAATTGATTTTAAATGCCTGCTGCACTAAACACCAGTGCTTAGAGCTCACCAATCCAAATCCACTGTTTACTCCAAAACAAAAAACTACACCTAAAGGTGAATATGCAGTCCTTCCCCTAGCCATAAAGGGAAAAAATAAGTTCCTAGGCCCATGATAATGTATACAAATCTTAGGAAAAGAGTTCAAATAATCTGTCAGAGGAATAAGTTGGAGAAGCAAGTGAAAGATGCTAAACAATAAAAATTTACACCTAAAATTGTCAAAGCTGCCCTCTTCCTATTGTGTATACCAGTTTTTAAATTACTGAAGAACTAAACAACATCTATTACTGTTTCCATAGTGGAGAAGGGGCAGAGGAAATTATGTGGTACCACAGATCTCTAAAAAGACTATTGGAGGAAATTAGAATCCATTTGTATAGAAGATTCATCCTGTAACATATATAGGATGTGAGAACCAAGGTAAAGCAAGCTTTCTACAGAATCTTTCCAAGCCAATCTTTGAAGGAAAATGGTGGTTTGTTAATTTTGTGTGGTCAATAATACAGCTACAGTTCAGATTTACTCAAAGTTTTACAAATACTGTTCTATCTTACATGCTTAATGACTCCTTAATTTTGCTGTCCACAATTTCCTTATACAGAGCAGCTGACATCACTTCTTCCATTGGACACATGATGCCATATTCTTCACAGCCATTCTCTTGGACCAGAGGATCCAGTTTATGAGGATCAAACATTATATTATTTGGCGTCACTAGCAGCACACCATTGACCGTACCCTAAAATGAGAGGGAAAAGAAGTGGTAATTTTACTCCTTCAAATATCAGCTTTATTCTTCAGTAGGAAAATGGTGTTTTCTACTTTTTTTTTAAATAAAGCCATTTTACATTTATATTTAAGCAACCTGTTATGTTACTAAGTCAGTGCTAAACACAGAAGCTGTAACATTTTCTGGAGGAGCAAATTAATACCACCTGCTTTCCCAAAAGAAAACAGTTGTATTCCTCACAACTAATCAAAAACTGGTTTTAGTAAAGTAAGAGAAACCCTTACACGCTGAAGGATACACTAAACAGCTCCTCTGAGATAAGGAGACATCCTTCCCAGATAAGCAGGGCTTAATTAGTAAGTTTTAAATCAACTTCTTCTAAAACTTGACTCTCTCACTTTCTTGTATTTATTTAGCAATACCTTCAAAACCTGCCATTTATCTCAACTTGTTTCACACAAAAGTAACAGAGAGGCTGATACACGACCTTCTAACTTAATGGACATGTTGACTGGACAAACACATTTACAGAATGAAATTAGAATAAAAAATACTCAAGATTTTCAAAGATGAAACTTTGTTTTTAATCACAATGATACTACTTGCAGTACGGGAATGCAAGCAGAATTTAAACTTCAACTATGAAAAACTTTGAGGTTGTATCAATACTATGAATTGTAGGATTCTTACACTATACAATTAAAAAGCAAAGTTAACATACAATATGTTGAACTTTTTTTGAACAAAAAAAATAGAAACACATGCAAACACAAACAGCAACTACCTGCTACAGAAACTCATTTAATTGTTGGAAAGTAGAGTTTGAGCTAAAACTATGAACTGGAGAAAAATCTAGGTTTAAATAGAATGACAGGAATATTTCAGTTACAGATCTTGCCTCCTAAAAACTTTAGAAATCTGGACGGACATTCCAAACTTTCAAGCAAGAACTCACTTCACATGCTGTTGAAGGAATTAAATATTTATCTTACTGCTAAAACATTCACAACTATTATAAACAGTGTGTATTAGAGGAGATTGTTTTCAAATTTGTTTCAAGAAGACAATAGCACAGCAAAAAACAGTTCTTCTGAACTTGAGAAATTCTGTTCCTAGGTAATAGTTGATCACAGTAGGAAAACAAAGATGCCAAGCAGTAAAACGAAAAGTGCAAGCTATAAAAAAACCCAAAACAAAAATATTACTAAAGTCTACAACAATGACCAGTGTTATTTCTAGTATAGAAAAATTAAGACATGTCTCAAAAGCAGCTCAAGCATCTGTACTTGAGTCTCTTAGTTGTTCAGTCTCAGATTTCATACACATCTTTTAGAATGCAACACATATGGTGAAGACGAAGTCAGCTGAACACATATACATAATTCCAAAGTGCTTAAAGTACTGAAACAAGACTGTCACTGGCCTTTCTTTCCCAGCACTGTACTGTGGAAACAGACTTTCAAGGTGCAAAAAGGACCTCCAAGAGGACAACTGCCAAGCCTACATTTTGTTATATCTACTGTAGTCTAAAAAATAAATTTAACATGACTGTAGAAGTCAATGAGTCTACTTAGAAGAATGACTGCTCTCTTTAAACAAAGAACTTCTGCAAATTCAGTACATAATTTAAACAAAAAAGCAACAGCTTTTCTACATGTGAGCTCTATCATTAATGGTCATGAAAATAGACTTCTATTAATACTCTCTAGCTCTGACCCAGAAATTGTCATAGTCTTGATGGCAGTTGGATCAGATGATCATTGTAGGTCCCTTCCAACCAAAACATTCTATTCTATTCTTTCACTGCCTATATAGTGCATGTGGATCTTCAGAACTGCCAGAAGAGAAAATTATATGACTGCTGTATGACTGCTCTATCTGAAGGATTTAAGTGTTCAATACCAACTTGCACAGTTATGTATTACTCAGTAGAAAAAAAACAGTAATTGACTTCATTAGAGAGCTCTTAATTTCCAGAATAATATTGTCTTCATTTGTTCACTATCTCATGAACCTTCCTTGATAAATTAAGTACACAAGGAGTGTTAAAGCTTTTGTGGCAAGAAAGAGTTGATATTTTTCTGCCAAGGGGTGTGCTGTTGCAACTGAGATATCATTCATGTCAACAAGCTCAAATGCTTTATAACTTCCTTTCAAGAGCACAGATAAGACTGCTTCAGCTGACAGCACAGGCCAAAAATTGATTGAAGAAAAAAAGCTTCATAAGTTTGACATTGCTTATCCAAATATTAGAGTCATACCATCAGAATAACATGTATTAAGAACCAGCATCAGCCAGTCATTACAGCTGTCTTGCTTCAGACTCAGTTTTAGCAGTTCAGAAAATACCAACATATCCCTCCCAAACCTCACAAGCCGGGCTTGTTAGTATCTTAAGGAAACACCATCATATCAAGGACAAAAACCTGTGCATGGGCAAGGCTACTCACCATGTTAAAAGAGCAAGCTTAAGAGACCTTCTATGGTAAATGGAAACTTCCTAGAGAAGACTGACAATGACCCATCTAATGGCAAAAATATCCCAAACCAGAACACTGACATGGCCTTAGCACATACAGAACACCCTAAAGCCTATCTCTGCATCCTCAAAGACACAGCTAGAAATAATTAAAACTGAGCCTTAGAAGAAACCCTCAGCATCAAGAGGTATACATTCAACATGAAAGTCAATTGGAATGTATTTCCATGTAAAATTTACTAATATAAATAAAATAGCAATATAAATTGAGAATTAAACACTTGGAACTATCAGGCTTTTATCTCTATTTGACCAAGTACCTGATCAAACACTTCACCTGCAATTACTATAAAAAACTGAAAGATTATAGCAGTATCTTGAAAACAATGGATTTATAGCCCATCAACAAGAGATGACCTATGTCATTCTTATCTATTTAAAAAACATAATGCAGCATTTTTAGCTCTCAAGTTACTAGACATGGTCCACAGTTACTGAATGAACACTTCAAGATACTCTTCTAGAGAAGACCTGCTGCTCCAAATTAATACAAATTAAGTTCTTAATAATATCCTAATCAGCATTAGTATTTCTTCATTTTTCATTATTACTTCCCAGGATCACTGAATGTTAACCCAGTTAGCTACATAATGCTCAGGTAAGAGCCATATGAAGAAACATTTTGTTTGGCTGCAGATTTTACTTACTCTTTCTTAGACACACCAACTTTCTCTTAAAATTTCTGTGACTCTTACAGGACAAATGCCTTCTGTCTTTGCTACCTTCTAACTTGTTTGCAGAAGTAACAGTTTCCTTAAAACATATTACTCAATAGGTGTTGCTTCTAGCATGGACAGAAACCAAATGCTATTGATTCTGTGAGGGAAAAAGGGTAACATCAGAACAAAACAAATAGGCGGGAGCAAACAAGCTTTTAGCCAACTGGTTAAGAACTGCTCATTGCATTATGCTAGTCTTCCCTGAGAGATGGAAACTGCAGCAGCTCCAGCTTTTGAGAATTAACACCATAGTTTTGCATAAGTCAAGAAAAAAAGTGTATCTACTCTTTAAAGGAAGTACCTGAAACTTCAGTTCCTTGTTTGCTTGCTGTTAAGGATCAGACATATTTCTATGTTAGCATTCATAAAATACATATACTCCAGAACTATTGTCTCAGAGTACACAATGAGGAACTCCTGAGCATTTTCATACCATGCACTCATTTAAGGTTGTTTTACAACTTTTCTGATTACTCATATACATTTATGCATTATGGCAACAGATGTCACAGTTGTCGCCCAAAACATCCAGGAACGGGTAATAATGGTGACACGAAAAAAAGCCTTAGAGCATCTCTGTATCAATAAAGTGGCTGGCAGGGCCAGGGCAGTGACTGTAACTCTGTACTCAGCACTGGTGAGGCCACATGCCAAATACTGTGTTCAGTTCTGGGTCCTTCAAACCAGGAAGAACATCGAGGTACTGGAGCAAGTCCATAAAAGGCCAATCGAGGCAGTAAAGGGTCTACAGATTAAGCCCTATGAGCAGCAGCAGAGGGAGCTAGGCTTGCTCAGCCTGGAGAAGAGAAAGCTCAGGGGGCCTTTATTACTCTACAACTACATGAGAAGAGAGTGTAGCCAAGTGGGCACTGGCCTCTTCTCCCAGGCAAGAAGTGACAGAAAAAGAAAAAATGGCTGCACCAGAGAGATTTAGATTGGACATCAGGAGAAATTTTTTTTCACAGAGAGGGCTGTTAAGCATTAGAACAGGCTGCTCAGGGATGTGGTGGAGTCACCATCCCTGGAGGTGGTTCAAGAAATGACTGTATGTGGCACTTAGCATCATCATCTAGTTGACAATGAGGTGTTCGAGGAAAGGTTGGACTGGATCGTAGAGGTGTTTTCCAACCTAAATGATTCTGTAATGCTGTGCTTGGTAAATTACTTCCAACAAGCTAACCTCCCCTGCTATCTTATAAGTACCAAAAACTGAGAGCCCAGTCTGCTCCCCATATATAGTCTCCTTGGTTCCTTGCTTTTGGAGCAGGGAGAAAGTTCCCAAGCTCTCTCTCTGACCTAATTGAGCTACTGAAAACATTGTCAGTATGTCTTCAAAGTGAAGAATATCATGGGGGCTTACTTATGAAAAACAAAGCCCTTTCTATGTCCGTGTCTACTGGTATTAAAACAAGTAGATGAACCCAGCTTCACCTTTGTGGGCTATTATGTTGGGTTTTCAGCCCAGAACCCTTTAAAATAAATCACATACTCACTTAACATTTCAGAAACAGCTCTTTGACTTTATTTTCTAAAAATTCAGTTTTTCAAAATAGCCATAAGAATTATTTGTACTAACAATGTTGTTAGAGAGAGAGATCTGCAAATCAGAGCACAAGCTCAAGCAAAAACACTGGACAATGGCATGCACACTACCAACTGCTACATGACTCCAGTATACCGACGTTTGTTCCAATCTCCTACTTCTCTAGTCCTTGGGAAAAAATATTTATAAAAATTAACATCCATAAACAGCTCAGTTGCTGCTACAGAACCTTGGGCAACAGTTTTTTAGGACAGCCTCCACAAAATAATGAATTACTTGTTTCTCTTGGACCATAACTACCAAGTAGTTGTTGAGAGAACAAATACTGAAAATACTCGCTATGAAAACGAAATATAGATTAGACTCTGTATGTAGCTACTAAGTAGCAACATTATACTGTTACAGGAAGTTCTGGTTCTGGAACAAAACGCCCCAAAATAGCACTTGTAGAAGTCAAGTTTCCTGCACGCAGTAAATTTTAAAGACACCAAATAAAACTCTGTTCAGGTGAAGTTCAGATTTAAGACCCTCAAAAAAGAAATGCTAAGCCAATCTATTACTGAAAAGCATGTGGACGCTCTAGGTTATTAAAAACTTAGATCCCTTAAATCTTAAAGCTGGTCCAGAAAATATTAATCCAGGTAAGTAGCACATATATTGGAAGTAGATTAAACGGCATATGCAGATATTCAGTTCTGAATCAGTTTTCTCCTCTTACCATTATAATTCCTTACACTCCAGGAAATGGAAGCTCTAACTTCCACGCAATACCTAAGACTGAAATCTGAACAACCATTATAAAGGGAAATTTAGAGCCAAACTATCACACTGGTGAGCCCACACATTAAGATTAAACAGTACGGTAAAACATTTGAAGAAAGTTTGAAAGGACTCCTAACAAGAAGTTCTCAAAGATAAGTTCTCTAAATAATTCCATTATATTCTTAAACACACAAGGTTGAATAAAAACTTTAATTTATGATTTATGAAGCTTGTATCATGAAAATAATATTTATTTTATACTTTGCTTCTTGTAGAAGTTTGAACCTTGTCAGTGTCCTCCTTTTCACTTCATGAACAATAAATGTGTGCTTTCTGTGCTCTCATTTCCTGGTCAGTGGTTTGAGTTTTTTCAAGCCTCAGTATTAGTAATTTTTATTTACCTACTACATTTCAAAGCATCTAAGTAAGTTAGCAAAAATAACAAAGAACTTCTAACCTCCCTTACTAGTTTCAATTACAATCAAGCAGACTTTTTTTTTGCCTCAAGGAACAGTGCAAAAAATGAAAAAAAAATCCCGAGCAGCACATTTTTCTTCAGCAGAAGCCAACAGTGCAGCTGTAAGACAGGGCACACCTACATACGCAGTAACCAGTGAGTCAAGCTGTGACTGCAGCACACTGGTTACCCTGATTATTGCCTGTAGAGAATGTGGCACATTCACATGACCCTGTCTCTTACTGTGCTCAACACCCTGACTCTATCATTGCACAGAGCAAGCATTCCAGGTCACTGCTCCTCACAAAACTCATCTGTGCCTGACCAGGAAGTCACAGGTGTGACTAAACCCAACTCCAACCATATAAAGAATAAGCAGTCTTTAAAAGAGAGAAATCAGACAGTCTTACTGTAATGAAAGCCCTTTTACATGGACACACTGAAAAATAGGCTTTCACTAGATTTTAGTTCACGACCAGCAGTCACAGACTTCACAGCTGAAGTCCTAAAGAATAGCTAACTATGAGCTTCAAAAGTCACTTTCGGAATAGAAAGCAGATGATGAGTTTTAAGCTTTCTCCAGAAAACTTCTGAAAGTTTATCATCCTGCATCATGAGAAAATGTATCAAGAAGAGGCAAGACAACATTCAAGAAGACATTCTTACCATGTGTGGCACAAAGACTAAATCACATGCTAAACTTACAAGATCTGACACTCAAATCTGAGCAAGTCAATATTCATTTTTCTCCCACCCACCTCCCGAAGTATGGACAGACACTGCAGTAGGTTATACAACTTTTTAGAAACAGAATTCTCCCTGAAGCTCTTAGAAAATAGGCTGTAGTACTGCTAGTGAAAGACAGTTGCCATTAATACCCCCTGTAATGTTCTGAGGACAAATTACAGCACATTATTATTTATATTGTAAATTTCAACCCCAGATTTTTTCCAGTACATCCAGTTTCTAATAAAGGCTAAGAGGTCTCAATTCCCCTGCATAAGAGCATTTAAAACTAATACGTAAGACCGTGCCTAGGATCAAACTAAAAAAGTCACCTATAGACAGAATACAATGAGAGAAGAAAATTACCTGCAAAGTAGAACAAAGTAACTAACAAAGGTATTCCAGTAGTTGCCTCACCAACTTCTAATAAGTAGCTTTTGTCAATACACAAGTATTGTCAAAAGTCTTCAAGCCTACACACATGTAGCTCTGCAATCCCTTCCCCATCAGCCAAAAAAAAAAAGTCAGTTTTAAGAGATTCTTATTAATCTGTTTATCATTAGTGTACCTTATCTGCAAACCTATTGCTGAACAACACAGGAACAGCCATATTTCTATATACGTTCCCCAAACTTCAGGCAAAGAAGAAATATTAAAAGTACTTTGAATTTCATTGCATTCAGCTTGAGTGAATGAATTTTTCATAGGCAAAGTGTCTAATAGTAATTTTTCTGTGAGGTAGGGGTGCAATACATTTTGACTTTTTCTAAGGGTTCTGAGGTAGTGTTTTGACATTAGTTCAGTCCTTAGAAGTCTGTGCAAGTCTTGTGCACATATGAGCTGAACTGGAGTTAACAAAGTGCCACTAACTTGAAGGCATTTTGTATAATGATGCTATTGAGAGAATTGCAACTGTTTCAAAGAAAAAAACAAAATCAAAGTTTCTACCATACCATACTAAACTAAATGGAGAAAAATACGTCACTTGTTTGCAGAATCGGAGGCTTTTTTCTGCTTGTCGTGTTCTGCTTAAAAAGAAAAAAAAAAGGAAGCAAAGCAACACAACTTTGTATTTCCTAGTATAGTTTAGGGTATGTGTTTCTCTACTGTAAGTAAAGAACATTACTTAAGAGAGATACTAACTAAGGAATAAACAGACTTCGTGCCCTCAACAATTATGTAACAGTACAGCATCAGGGACACCTGTCACGTATCAACTGGAAGGAGTAAAAAAATTAGCATATTTACACAGACGTGTGTGAGTTGATTCATCTACTCATCCCTGACTAAAGATTACTCTGTGTTTACACTTTAAACATGCTTTATTTACTACAGTAACAGTATTATATATTACTATATAGTCACAGTAAAACCTGAATGTTTCAGTACCTTGCCATTAGTGATGTACTTGCAATTAATTTTCAGAAATTTCTCTGTAAATGCTTCCTCCTCTTCGGAGGTGGATGATACCACTCTTGAAGGACGAACGCATGCATGTGCTGGTGAAACAACTGGCTCCTTTTGCTGGACTCCATCTGAATCCTGAAAGAAAAAAAAAAAATAGAAACAAGGAAGAACTTAGCAACTTGTCTTTTTTCAATGACTTCTGGAGATTTTCTGCTGTGTAATTTGACCAGTCACATCACTGATGGACACACTATAAAAGAACTGCCCCAATAGGGACTCTCAAGGATTTAAAAATGACCACCACCACAGCAAACAGCATTCAAGATCAGGCTGGAGGGGGGTTTGAGTAACCTGGTCTAGTGCAAGGAGTCACTGCCTATGGCAGAGGGGTTGGAACTGGATATCTTTAAGATCCCTTCCAACCCAAGCTATTCAAGAGATTAATAAATAAATAAATAAATAAATGCTGAATAAGTTTGAACACAATGATCCTGGCAATTTTTATGGCCCATGTTCTACTCTAGCCATTCAGTTCACATTTTTCCAGTATTTTTAAAGGCTGCTTTGGGACAGTGTCAAGGGCCTGGCTCTAGTCAGGGTAGGAAACATGCACTGCATTTCCCTCATCTGCTGAGCCTGTCATCTCATCACAGAAAGCAATCAGATTTGTCAGGTATCATATAGCCTTGGTAAATTCTCTCTGGCTGTTTCCAACCATCTTTGTCATTGTCATGCCTAGACTTAACTTTCAGAGGATTTCCTTCACAGCTTCCCTGGGAAGGTTAACAGAAAGAATTATCTAAATCCCTGTCTACCAGTATATCCAACTAAGTAGTGAACATGGAGCACTACCAGGGACATGACAGACAATGAAAAAAAGATTTGTTTTCAAACTAAAGATAAACAAACAGTAAACAGACTTCACCAAAGCCTGTTTTATAGGCACAGAAACCCTGTTTTGGAGCTTCGCCTACATCTAAAGCCTTCCATTTCATACTTAATTGCCATTTTTTAGATACTAATAAACTATTACTATTTTAAGAAAACATGAACTAACCACATTTCCTTTGGTTTTCTGCTTTCCTGTTCAGTTCCACTCACCTATACAGATTGCAGACAAATGCAATTATCTTTAATCATATCCAGAAACATTATCTGCCACTGTTTTCAGTTCATCATCACTCTGGCACTATTTTAGCCCTTGCCAGCATCTTTCAACTTTCATTATTGATCAACCAAAAAACCAAAACAATATACAGGACACTAAACAGAATTTTGCTGAAAAAGCTAATCAAAATACAATTAGGAAACAAATCTCCTGGAGATTAATTCTCCTTCTGCATATGCCTTCCTACTGAAAACTACAGGGTCACTCTTGCAACACATAACTCAGCAAGCGGCTCTGAAAGTGCTCAGCTGATGTCCAAGTCCACTATGAAGAAGCTATTTCTCATCATGTTGCTACATGAGACAATCTCAGACCACAGTATGGCCTGGGAAAGGGAGGAGTGGGGAGGATGCACCACCACAATAGTAGACTTGGCAATTTAATGATGATGCCCTTGTCATTACATATTATTTTGAAGTGGAATTGAAGTTTTATAGGTAGCAAAGCATATAGGAATTTCTTAAATATGTGCCTAAGACTGCTGAATGAAGAAATCTTTCAAAAACCCGGAAGCATCAGAAAAGCTTCAAAATCTAAGGTAGTTCTTACATACACACTGAAAGAAATAAAATTATTGAAACACACACTGAAATCTTAGCTGAAGTGTAGCAAAACAAAAACCAAAAAACTAACAAAACCAAACCAAAAACCTACTAACCCCCCCCAGCCTTAACAAAGTTATACAGGTATTATATCAGCCACATGGCTGTGGTAAGCTACTCCAGTCTTTGACAAAAACAGAAGACAAGAATAAAATACGTCCATTTATTTTTGCCTGAACAGGCATTCAGATTTTTTTTTGTCTTCTTATTATATTTGTAACAAGAAATCACTGATTTTATTGACCAGGGCAGAGAGAAGACTCCTTTGCATTATATAAGCAGAGGAACTTTAACATCTTTACCTTGAAACATGAACAAATTTAAACAGCAAATCTGGAGTCAAAACTGGAGGACAATCAAAAAGACAGACATCAAGAGAGCAGTAGAGAACGTATTCTAATATTTCTCTCCTTCATAATGATAGCAATCGTTAAAAGGAGAAAAGAAAAACATGAAAAACAGATGCTACGATGAAGAACAAAATCCTCCAGCCTTAACTGCTGATATAGAAGTTCAGTGCCTTTTGTGCTGCTGCAGAGACTGAAAACAAAACCAAATGCACAGTCCACACTGACAAGTTCAAGTGATTTCTGTCCTTGATTTTTTGACAAGTATTTCTTCTTTCTTTAGAAGCACTTTGAAAGGCTTCAGAAACAAAATAAACACTATTTACATTGTTTTATTCCTCATCTGACTTTCCCTGAAGCATATAAGAACTGCGTGTAATGACCCACAATATGTAACAAGATGCACAAAATAGCTATGTAACAATAAAGTGTCAGCTAAATGAAACTTAACATTCCAATTGCTGCTAGCACTGGACTGACTACACTAAATAAATATTTCGCAAAAGAGGTTTTTAACTTTAACTATTTTCATTTACTTTGTTTCTTCTACACTTGGAAATTTTTATCTCTGTTATGAGCATACAGTCAATAAAAAGCTTTCAAACAAATTACAGGTATGGTTACATTATTAAGTCTCCTTATCTACTATATGCTAACAGACACAATAATTGACAAAAGAAAGAATAAGGTATTTTTCTGGCATCGAATCTGTAGGAAAGGCTCTGATTTCCAATAGTAAAATTGATAATTTTTCCCCTGAGTAACTTCTCACAACATATGTTACATGGGTAGGTCTTTCTGACACTGATATAGATACAAGACATACAAGAATGTATTCTTGCAGGCAAGTCTATTTACTGTGCTACACCATCCCCAGTTTGCCATCAAAATTATTCAGCACAAATGACAGCAGACATAAGAACTGGCATACTAAGACAGAGAAAAGGTATCATAGCAAAACCAAACAGTAATTTTCAGTGGAAGGACTATCACAGACTTCGTAACGCAGCTTAGGAACCTGTTCAGCAACAAAGCAAAACCTTTATATTTAAACTCATCTGGACCAAGTCATGTAAACAAATAAGTAAATGTTAAGTCTTAGACCTTCCTAAATTTTCAGAACACAGAATCCTGGTATAGATGTTTGACAGCTTAACTGAGTACTGTCAAAATATGCTACCAAGGAAATTTCTTATTTGAGAGGAAAAGATAGTAACTGGGACAAGAACAGTGGTGATGTATGAAGAAGCATTTAAACAAGATGCAAAAACTGCAGAGAAGCTCAGGCTCAAATACTGAATTCTCCTGGTTGGACCGCTCCCTGTGGAATGATGTTGACAGCAAACCAGTGTTCCTGGAAAGACATGCTTGTACAAAGCCAGCTCCTACCCAAAAATCTACATTTGAGCTGAATTACAGCGCAAGGTAGATGGCTAAACGTTTTTTGTGTTTTCAAAGACTACAAATGTAGAACTATTGAGTAAAAGTCAGCTAAAATTAGTTCCCTATTAGCCCTTCACCAAACCCCCCCATTTTTAACCTCATTTTGCAAACTGAAACTAGAGAACCCTCTCCCACACCTCTACAGCAAGCAAGGGGAACCTGAGCATTCCTGCCAATATGTCTTTTCTACAAAAACTATGAGTAAGATTAGAGACAAATGTTTAAGGAGCTCTAAAATGCAACAAATAAAGAAATGCAACAGTAACTAATTAAGACTTTAGAGTGCAATGACAGTATTTTGCTACAAGTAATTTGCCTTCAAATCAGTTCTCACATTGAAAACTGTCATTTACAAAGATTAAAATCTTGTATTTACTTTTAAAAAGGAACTATTTTACTTTCAACTTCAAGTGTTGCCAATACATTCTCCCCAAAACAAAAGGATCCTTTAATAAGAAAGTGCAGCATCTGTAACATTTATTTTGTAAGGAAAAATTAATTTTAAGGACAATAGGTATACCTACATTTACTGCAGCCTTGTCAAGCTCTGCTTCGGAAGATGTAGGTGATAGGGGACTTACAGGACTTAAAGAGGGGGAGCTGTCCACACTAGAAATGTAGTCTGGGTCAGGAACATACAAAATCTATAAAGAAGACATAATGTAGTTAGAAGTTAGCTATGCTTTCAGATTTACTTTAGATTTCCCACCAGTTCAGGTATATTTATCAGGCTTTCTCAAAATAAACTACAAAAAACCATTCTTGCTGCCATTGCTTTTAATTAGAATTATGAGTTGAGAGACAAAACAATAGTACTTGAAAAGAACTTGAAAATTCAGCATTTCAGGTTTTTAAATGCTATATTGATATAATTTTGATTTTCAGTCATAATAACCAAGGAAGACGTTCAGATAGAAAGCATTAAAAACACACAGCATGCCAGAAATAAGAGTGTCCTAGGAAGACATATCCAATTATTTCTCTTGCTATGACTCTACTATTTGAGCAATGAGGAAACAGACTCACTGAATATAGAAAAGAAATTCAACTGAAGGTATTCACATTTTTAATACATTATTTCAGCCATGGTAGGCATTCAATCTACCTAGAGAATGTTCTGCAGCAATCAAAAAAGAACACAGAACTTTATCAAACAAAGGGCAAATACCAAATGGCTGATACCACAGTTAACCTATCACTTGCTTCCAGGCCTGGCTTTCACGGAGGAGTGAAAATTGAAGGCAAAAACAGGAGGGGGGGGAAGCAATAGTGACCTGTAGTAAGTGAATGGTAATTCATATACAGCTGGTAAAAATGTCAAGTTTCCAGAGTGGAACAGAAACATTATTCAATTTATTAAAATAGAACTGCAGGTAGTAATATGCAGTCATGGAATGTTGCTTGTAAGCTGCACCCTGAATGTGTCTGCTGAGCTAGAGTTGGTAAACAGCCTGCTATATTTGCAAAGCAACAATCTGGCTTGTATCTAAGTGCTATTATTGTACCATTAAATACATCTAGTTTTAAAAGTCCTTTGATCTTAAATAAGAGACATAGGTAGCTTCCTTACATGTTTCCTGTTTATGCAGTTTATTAATAGGCACAAGGAATAAACTAGAGAAAAAGGAAAAACTCTTTTACAAAGCCAATAAGAAAAGAAGAAGGAGAAATACTTAAGCACTCTGGTAGGAATGAGAAATATAGTAAAAGAGGACTTTGGATAAATAACATATATAGTGTAATAGTACCTGTCCAGGAACGACTGCTCTGGAGAATAGCTTATTTAATTGAACCAGTTCATTGGGTGTTGTATCAAATTTCAAGGCAATACTGTTTAAAGTATCTCTTGATTCCACCTGTAACAATCGGAAAAAAAACCCAACAAACCTGTAAGCAGTTGTTCAAATAATGGCTTGAATATTTTAGCATGTGTAGATTTATCAAGATTATGATGAACTTTTACATCTTCATTTCTTGTGACTGCCCGCACACCTCCCCAAAAAGCAAACAACAAAGCCACCCAAAAAACATACCTTCCCCCCTAAATACTAGTCTACTGCAATCCCATGTAAAAACACATGCCTTCCCACTATGCTCCCAGGCTGGCCAAAAGTGTCAGTCACACAGTTTGAGCAGATGCACCAGAACTTCTGGTCTACAAATTCACTGCTGGTGACACCACTGGGCAATACACCATTGACTCGGCACACGGAATGATTCACTCCCCCCTCCTCTTCAACTCCTTTTCTCCACTCTTCACCTACAGACAAGCTGAACAGTCCTCTCCATAAATATAAACACACCCTCTTACTATTGAAATTAGCTTCTGTTAGACTCTGACTTTCAAGTAAAATTAATCGCTGAGAAAATGCAGAAATGCTGAAGCAAATCAGGCCCACTATTACAACAGCAGATGGAGCATAAGCATTTTGGAAAAGTGATTTCCAACTAAGAAAAGGATTTTTTTCAAGTTCAGATTCTGACCTCCATCTCTCAAAGTGTATTCCAAATGAGCTTCCAGAAGAAAGCAAAATACTGTTTCAGAATGAAGAATTCATAGATTTATGAATAATGGAGATACAAGCAACAACCATCCAGAAAGTTTCCTGGATAATGGCACTAGGCTTCATAAACACTGTACCAGAAAAAAACAGATTTTTATCAATTAAGACAAGATGGAGGTATATAAATTTGCAGCTAAATATAAGTAGAGTTAGAGAATTCTTTTCCATATCATTTTGTAAAAGTGCACCTGTCAACCTAGATTCACTAAAAAAAAAGATGCAAGCATTGCCAAAGAACAGGTAATTAGCTTTTCAAAAATAGGATTAGAAGCCTATAATGAGAATTCTTTATACAGGAAGCCAGTAAGCTAAACAAAGCAGCAAACATCTCTCTGCATTAGTATTTCCAGTATGGAAGATAGTACTATAGTAACTCTCAGTCATTCAGTACTGTATGATCACAGAAACACAAAAAATATTTTCATATGCCATATTTACCTGGTATTAAAGCAGAAAAAACAGAACTGTAACCAGACCAGATATGTATTATGTGCTTCACAGACCATAACAAAACTAACGTCCAAATCATTGTACAGTACCATTTCCATCAGAAGCTCTACATATTCCAGCTTTGCTAAAACAAACTGTAAAGTGAAATTCAAATATTTTGCCTAAGTTTGCTTTCACATAAATGTTGAAGGACAGCTGTCAGCTTCTAGGTAACTAGTTCTTATGTATCGCTTAATGATTGAAGCAATTGAGATTTTAGACTGACTTATGACAAAAAAAAAATTTAAAGCATTCAAAGCACAAAGCTTAAGCCCTTTTAAAAGAGCATTCACTCTTTACAGCCTTCTGAAATAAAAACACCTTGTGAGATGGCTTTGCAACTAAAGGGTTTGTCTCACTCATAATAAACACAATGGCAAGTATAAGCTTCCTTCTTGTTTGGCTGCAAAGTTTGCACAGGCAAATTTCCACTCTGTATGGGATTTCAGGGACCAGCACAGATACCTTTCAAAACACAGTCACTGCTCATGTAAGAGAGACTGCCTGAAGTATCTTCCTAGATTCAAAGGCCTATTTTCCAGTTCTTAGGCCCGCTACTGTTCTAAAAAGTAGAATCTGAACAGCCAAAAGCCCAAAGAATAACTTTGTAGAAAAGAACAGAACTAACAAGATTGAAATAGTGCCACTACACACAACAGGTCCCCAGCTTTCCCCCCCACCAATTCACTGCTGCTGGAGAAGGTAAGAAGTTATTTCTTGTCTCTCAGAAAAGAAACTTTCTATACATTGAGGTAGCTGTTTAAATGCTATTCTTAATATTAAAAATCTTACATAAATATTTGGATATCAAATCTTTATTGAGAATACACCAATGTTTCCCAGGTGCGCTTTTGTATACCAGCAGACAGAACTTCAGCTAACACTACCTCTGGTTCAAACTACATCTGTTTCCCTTAAATCAACAGCTGCCAAAGTGATTTAAAAACTTTATTTTAAACCAAATTCTCTACTGGTATTTTAATGAACTTTAATGTAATTGCATCTCAACAGTCAGAATTCAGTCATTCCTCCACTAAAAATTAAACATCAAATACATATGAATCAGAGTGCAGAAATATTTTTTTTGTTTAAACACTAGATGTCCAAGAGCCAGGAAACAGACAATAGTTTAAGAGCATTAAAATTAACTAACAAAATTAAACAGATGGGAAGACTAAAAACAAACGCTGAGGACAAAAGGGAGCCAATAACACAACTTTGGCACTGTACGCAAGCTTTCAGAAATACCAATTATGACTATATTAACTAATTGTTAACAGGCCTAATTTATATAATATGCAACATCAGTAAAACAAACCTTGTAAATATCATAAACCAACTTCAAAAATAATTAGCAAAAGACTAGTAATAGATGAAGTAACGTCACCATTATAATCCACATTTCCTGTATTGCCCCAAAAGGGGTTAAAAGATTACGACAATGGCATGCTCGAAGAAAAGTGGCAGTCAAAATAGAACACACTCCCTGGGTTTGAAATGAAAGAGCCAAAAATTAAAAAAAACCCACATCACCAAAACCACCTATGTGTAGTTGTCTAAATAAATAGCATGTAAAGGCTTACAATGGCAATAGAAGCAGTGACACCAGAAGAGAACCCTTAGCACTCTCTGTACACAGGCTGAAAACTCAGTCTTGAGGCTATGGTCTACTAAAGGCTTCTGTGCCCCTTATGAATTGCTATTGGGCTCTTTCAATAACCTGGACAACATAATCTGTGTCTTCAGTACTTATTCACTACTTCAGGAGAGCACAGCCTTCAATCCCCAGAGGGATAAAGGGAATGGAAGTTTTACATTAGAGACTGCAACACTGATAAACCAGATCATCCATTTCAACTGCTCACTTATAAACGTTTTTCTAAACAAAAATCAAACCTAGCTGTAAGTACCCACAATTATTTCTTTCTTCTCTTCAAAAGGAAGAGCAGTTAGAAGGCTTTCCCTGAAGTCACAAGACTGCTAGCATGCTACAATCACTGTCCCTTCATGCCCCATTATTCACTCGTAGTTGGCTCTTCTGACAGGTACCAATTGAGTTTCTATAAAAGGCTGAAGGGAAAACACATGGCTTGTGCAGCAACTGTGAATTCTGAAATAACAGACAATATCAACTTGCATCTAATATGCTGACTGATTCTGAGAAAAGAATAAACTCTATTAAAAGATATCTGTTCGCTGTTTAAGCAGTATCAGCAAAAACTAACCAGCTTTTTCTGTATCCTTTGGAGGCAATTTAGGACTTACTTCCATTAATTAGTACCATATCTGTTGACATCTTCTCTCTGCTTCTACTTACAGAACAGCAGGTTCAAGTTTTCATGCCTTGGGAATTTTAGACTAAAATCTTAAACATTAGCTGCATTTTGTCTTCAGCTTTAAAGCGAAAATTTTTTTTATTCTTTATTTGTCCCACAGTAATTTTTTTCTAAAAAAATTCTGGTGCAAAGTCTCCTTCATATTAAACCCCATAGTTTGCACAAGTGAGATGTCAACTCACTCTGAACTTCATGAATATAAATAAGATCTTCCCTCCTGAAACCACGTAGGCACTGGAAAAACTAACATATTAAATTATTAATTAAAAATGTCAAAAACCCTCACCAACTTCAACAAAGCTGGAAGGTGAGAGGGAGTCTGGTTTCTGCCTTCATTCTCTATGACTTCTCAAAGAAGTAACACGTGCAGGTATATAAATAGGTGTCCGTGTACACATGTCACTGTGACAGGAAGTAGGACTAAGAAACCAGACTGAAGTGCACTTCTTCACATATAATAAAGGCATAAATAACAACAGTAGCAAATAACCACAATAGTTACCAGACCTCTTTTACAGGGAGCATAAGCTCAGTTCCTAAAGCACAGTTCCTATATCTGTGCATTTTGTTAAAATATATGTACACAATATTAACCAAAAGATCAAAAAGTATAATGCTTCTCAAGTGCTTCATGAGTGAAATTTACAGCAAGACCTGACAGAATACAGCATTTGTGAAGCCGAAATGCATCATGTTCAATACGTGCAACAAACTCCTTTAGAAGGTGGACAAAGTTTAATGACAAAAAGCCTTTGATTCCTGTGAATCATCTTTTTGACTCACAAGGAAGTGATGCATATTCCACTACGTATTAAGAAAGCTATTTTTGGACCTAAAACCCCACCTACTGGGACATAAAAACCTGCTGAAGTACATGACAACTTGACACAAATACATAATACCTTAAAGAAAGGAAAGCTTGTTGCTTTTACTTTGCCTGGAATTTTATATACCAAAGTGAAAGCACTCACATGGTAGCAAGAGCCAAATTACAGGAGTTACTGAGTATATCCAGCCAGTAGCACAGAGCTACACCTGACCATTTTTCCCAGGTATTTCAAACCAAATGGGTTTAATATAACATCAACAACAGTCACATTTACAGTAACATTCTTCAACTGCTAGAACCTAAGCAGTAAGAATTTGTTATGAATTTCAACTTCAAGGAAATCTTTAGAGCAGGCTAGAATTATGTTCAAATCCCAATAAAAGCCATACTAATGAAGTGCTTCTTGCTCTACTACATACATACTCTGTCTCTCTCCAAATGACAATCACAGCCTTCTCAGTACTTAAGCAGTATCACAGCTTGGCTTAATGTAACAGAGTTAAGTCTCCCCCGTATCTCTTATTCTTAGAATAAGAGAATATCAAGAGGTCAAGTAAAGACTTTTCATAAAGAAGTTCTCATTTTTATTTACCATGTCCAGCTTCAAAAGCAGTCAAAGATAACTGTGGCAGACTTTGTCTGTTTTAACATACAGGCTTAATTATATTTCCAGCACATAACACAAGACAGATACTTCTCACTTCTGTTTCCCTTAGTAACCACAAATGTGAAAGCTGACTGCAGCACAGTTTGAGGGTCATTTCAAGAACAGAACAGGGAGAAAAAGGCTCCATTTTCAGATACTGATGCAGAAACAGAGTTAAACAGTAAAAGGCATAGAACTATGGCAATTATTAGAAGAATAACAGAAAGTCAGTACCAAGATACAGATTCCCTTCCCAGCTTTATTCTGTTATTTCCCCGGCAGCAACAGTTTATTAATAATGCTGAAAGCCGAAAACTTGCACATAATTATACAGCTATTGCTATTTGTTTCTAACTAGTAACTTAAAAGCGAACTAGTCAACAGTTTGATTAGCTTGGGATTTCTAAGGAAAAAAAAAAGCATTTAAAGGGAAAAAACAGCATAAGTACTACTAGCTAATTCTCCGATTTAATTTCTGTCAAACTAAACTATCAGATGCACGGAATTCTAATACTAAAGGTAACAGACATTGCAGTTTTGCTTATATTTTGTAACATGACTTTTTGGCATACGCTTGCGTTGCAGTAACATTCTAACAATAAAGCAGAAACTTACAGAGTATTCAAGAGTCCCTCTAGGTTTTTGAAAAGACATTCGTCGCCCATCTTTCTTGTCTGGGGTCTTCTTCTGGCCAGTGTCTGAAAAAAATTGAGGCAATGCGTGTGTTAAATTCATTTTCCTCTCTCAGTACTGTCACAGGCTGCTGACTACAGTCCCGTGGGCAGACATCTAATCCACCAGTTACACAGCTTACTCCTGCTGATTCCAACAGACACCAGCTGCTAAAATAGAGACTTCATTCCTCTGCAATGCTTTGAGAATTTGACCAATACAAACAACAGATAACTGCAAATCAACTAACTGCAGAAGTACCCACTGCTATCCAGGAAGCAATTGATGAAGACTAAATAGGATATTGACCCCATCAGGCAAGCAACGTTTATGGAATTGCTGTGTTTAATTGATTTTGTATCATACCCAGTCTGCTGTCATCTGAGGGGAGAGGATCTAGAGTTCCTCTGGAGATTTTTTGCTGTTGTTTGATAAGTACAGAGTATTTAAAGCTTTCTTATAAAATACAGAGCACTAGTCTTAGATTCATAATTATCCTGTCTGTA
The DNA here is from genome assembly GCA_025920805.1 of Petroica traversi. Lineage (NCBI taxonomy): Eukaryota > Metazoa > Chordata > Aves > Passeriformes > Petroicidae > Petroica > Petroica traversi. The sequence continues at coordinate 1,171,897 of JAHLSL010000021.1, forward strand.
GCAAACACATAGAGCTAGTAAATAAACACTAAAGATTCTATAAAAATAATACAATTTAAGAACTGTTCTTTTTATTGGGGCACTGTATTTTGATGACCTGTTTCACAGGCCAAGCAAACAACCATTTGTAACTACTCTATTATTTTAAACTAACTGGCTTGATATTTATGATAATCACAATCCATAAGTGTAGTTATATGGTTCAAAAGAACGTACATACATCTCTAGAAAAGTAAGGGTTTTAATATCTGCATCTATACACACAAGGATTTTTTAGATTAATGGCCTCTACCACATGACCTCCACCTTCAACAGTCAAATATTTGCTATTAAGAAGCCAAAAATACTTATGTGAATGAGACATTAAGTTTTCATGCTACAATGGGATTAGTTATACTCCCATTTTGATACATTTAAATTTGTTACCATAATTTATTCAAACATTTCAAACCAAATCGAAAAGAAGCAAAAAACCTTACAAAATATATTTTTAAAAATATTTTAGCATGGCTACATTGAGAACAGAAAACTTATTGCAATCTATTTAAGCCCCATCTGAAGTACTAAGGAAACAAACAGCATCTTTACTGCACTATCAGATTGAATTAGTATCATGACTCCAACACTGGAAAAGAGACAAGTATTGGCACAACTTCCATACACCCACTCCCAAATTTCTACATGGATAGCCAAAACTACCAAGATAAAGAGGGCAGGGAAATCATAATGTAAATTACATAGCAAGTTCTGCCAAAAAATAAGAAACAAAATGAAATATTGCAAAAAAAAAAACACAAGAAGAAACCTACCTCAGAAGTATCTTACATTTGCTATATAGGACAAGCTGCACAGGACAGCAAAGTAGTAATTACTAGCAGATACCACACAAATAACTCCTGTGGTGTTCTTTATATATATATATATATCAAACAAACACATAATTGGTCTAATTAATCCCTTTTTATAGATTGAAAAAAAAGCCTGGGGAAGAATGCACTCATACCTAAAATTGATCTATAGATGGTACTAATTATGGTTTTAACAGTTATGAATGACATTCAAGACTAAGCCTACTTCTAAAAAGTTTTAAGCAACTCTGAAAACCTATGCAGTAATTCAGGACACTGCTATAATCATTCAATACATTAAAAGATATTTCTTCCCTTATTTACTAATAGTAGCTTTTAAAAACTTAGCTGGAAGAAGCATTCATTTCTGATTACATTTCTTGTTTTTAAACGTACAACAAATCTTTCTGAGGGACATGAAGCCAACTCAGTAACAATAAGACACATTAGAAGTTTGTGAGTAGGCTTAGCAGTAGCCAAAATTCTCCTCCAACTAGGTCAAATACATTGCTACCAAAGCTTTTACCTGACCTTGAAGAACAACAGGGGCCTCCTCAACAAGCTACGGAAAACCTAACAACTTGACTGTAGCTGTTCCAAATTTCTCAGCCATTTTCAAAGCTTTGCCAATAGCCTAATCATTTTCTTTCAAGAGCAATCTGAGTCCAATAATCCTAAGAAAAAGTCCAAGGATGCAACCAAAAATAGATCTCATCCAGGAACCCATACATGCCTTAATAATTTATAAATTGAGAACCCTTATTGCAGAACAAGTAGTCTTCTTTCCCTCCTCTCCCCCTCCCCCCATTTAGATGGAATTAAAGAAGTCCCATGTTACAAATATATACAGACACACTTCAGTTGTATACAGCCCAATGTAGTTTGTGGGGGTTTTTTCTCAACCCAAATTTTAGTTTCTTTTTTCTTCTTACTGGTTCAAGTGTCTGAAGAGCTTGCAGATAGGTGCCACTCAAGAGGATTACCTTCTGCCTCTCCAGTAACTGAGCAGCAGACAAAATTCTTGCAAAAATAACAACTTTTATTCCTTATGCCAGAAATAAAAATTATTTATTCTTCACAGCAGAAGAACATGCTGCTTTAAATGTAGAATCATCACAAAATATCCCAAGTTGGACAAGGATCACTGCGTCCTACTCCTGGCCATGCCCAGGACAATCTCAAAAATCACACCATATGCCTGAGAGCACTGGCCAAACTCTGGTAGTCTGGTGCTCAACCACTTCCCTGAGGAGACTGTTCCAGTGCCCAGTCATTCTCTGCTCCAGGAAGCTTCCCTCAGTATCCAACCTAAACCTCCCTTGACATGGCTTCATGCTGTCTCCTTTGGGGTCAGAGAGAAGAGACCAGTGCCAGTCCCTCCACTTCCCTTCTTAAGGAAGGTGTAGACCACTGTGAGGTCTCCTCTTCTGCAAGCTGGACAGACCAAGTGAACTCAGCCACTTCTCATATGGTTTTCATTCTAAGCCCTTCACCATCTTCAGAGATTTGAGAGAACTCTGGTAACATCAGGAAAGTAAGATCAAGCAGAAAGCAGGGCCCTGTTGAAGGCATCTTGTTAGAAAGCAGATACCAGCACTTCTACCTCAAGTCTTCCAGGAGCTTATAGTCTGCAGTTAGGATTTTTTGATGTCCTCCCCCTCTCATTCCTAAGACATTAATACTACCCTTCTCATCAGTGCCCATTTCCATTCTTCCAGTCTGTAAAGGAATTATCTCCCCTCACTATATGGTACAGGATTCAGGTGTTTCATAACCTGACACAATGTAAGTCTCCTGAGACAAGAGATGGAGGCAGGCAACACAGAGCTCCGTGTGTGCTGAATACCCAGCTGGCCAAGCCATCAAAATCCACACCTCTGCCCACAGCCCAAGCTGTCTGTTCATACAGAACACACCAATTTTGACCTAACCTCTCAGAAACAAAACTAGGATATATTTCAACTGTGAAGACAGGTCAGAGTAGTAGAAACACGAATTCAACCTCCCTGATGACACACTACAAAAGCTTCTCTCTCACTAAATGAGCAGGCTATTTATTTTCGAGGGCAAAGTAAATGCGTATCTCAGCCATTCCACCACTCCTAGTATTCCAGGAAGCACATGAAAGCAGAAACAACTGCCAGCATAGAATGCAGTGGTCTGAAAAGTCCTTGGACACTTTCATTTTACTTATTTTCCAGGTAACTGTGCACAGGAGTTCATGTTGTTAGGTTACACACAATCATTACTTCATCTGCCAGCAGCAAGCCAGTGAGAAAAACAAAGATTGATGCTCTCAGATCATGACACAAAAAATCTGACACCACTGACTACACTACACAACCTCAAGAGTCAAGTCACTTGTTTAACAAGGAGATCTGTGGTGCTAGGTTATCAGAGCTCTTAGCTGTACTGTTTGAGACAGAAAGAAGACAAGACTTTTTGTAACAACAGGATAACATGCTCATTCTCAACTTCCTTTCACAGGACTGGGTCTCCACAACAGCTTGAAACACTGAAGTGAAAAAGTGCATGCCAGATTCACAAATGACAAGGAAACATTTCAGCTAGGATTTTAAAAACCAGAACTAGAAAGATGCAGAACACAGTGTACAAAATTACACCAGACCAATATTTAGTCTGAAGGCACAGGGACAAAATCCTGAGAGTAAATGACTGTAGCATAAGAACGATTACATATGATCATCCAACACAGAGAGGTGGACTTACTGTTCCAACATACTCACACAAGATAGGAAAAGGGTTTATAAACATTTATGTTTTAGAAAGATGCAGTTTTCAGTAAGACAGCATGACATTAAAATATGAAATAGTCAGTGACACTCAACCAAAAATTGAAGTCAACTGAAGTAGAATTCCAACATTTATAGGAGGACTTCTATAAACTGCCTCTATATGACCCTGCACCACTTAATTTTGGCCAACTAAAAATATTCTTGTGGCACTGTTAGCTCAAATTATTACAACAGGAGTGACATTTCTCATTTCTTAGTATGCCATCTGAGCTTAATTGTAGATCTTCAATTTGCTATGTGCTTTCAGCACATCCTTTGGACTTCTGGCACTAAGAGCTGGTAAAGAGAACTTGGATTCAAGTGCTTAGGAGGATCTTCAAACTCTGCATAGAGAAAAAATATATTCACTTTCCTTTACCCTCCTTTTCTGAAAAATACAATTAGAACTGAACTTGCAATGTTTCTCAGCTGCTATTCTATTAATTTCAATGTAACAAAAATAACAAAAATCACTTTTTCCAGAGAAATAAATTGATAAGCCAAACAAGTATAATCTGAGAAAAAGCAAAGTAGCTGGACAAGTCCATGATAATTGAAAATTGTTTAAGATTAATAAATTATCTTATTATAACCAAGAAGGTCAGAAAGATTATTTACGCATCCTCCCCACCCCCCCAACAAGAACTGCACATTAGTGCATTATATTTATAGGTGTTTAAAACAAAGAAAAGGCAGCAAACTTAGTCTAATCCTTGTCTCGGACACAGTTTTTCACAGAATCTTAAACATGCAGCACACATGGGGTAATGAATCAACAAAAGTAGCCTGAAATATTTTCAAATGCATTTTTATTTAGCAGTGCATGGAACAATTCGCCAATTGATAAAAGAGGAAGCACAGATACTACATCTTTATTAGATTAGTTCTGCTCAATAACAATTAGATCATTATAATCTATTCATACAGAAACAAAAGAGATTAAAGTAGAAAATCTTTATATTCCGTAAGACCTGGTGACCTGACTCTCCTAACAGCAGGGACTGCATTTCAGTCAGCAACTGTCTCATTAACCTGTCTCCCCCTCCTGCAGTTAGATATGCTTATGATAATTACAGGAATATTATTTTCAGTTATCTTCCAATGCCTTAGGAACCAGAAACAGAGATCCTAACAGTGGCCTACAAGATACTTGTAGTCTGCAGTTTTTTAGCCAAAATGGTAGGTTTTCAGACCAAGGCAATGTCATAATGCCTCCCTCAATCTCTTCTTGCTAAGCAACCACTACTTATTCTGTGATTCAGTCTTTCCAAGTCATGCTCTCAAAACTCTTGATCCTTATCACTGCTCTCCACATGATGCTATTGTTCATATTTTTCTCAAGCAAGCCCCCAAGCTCAATGAATCTGAGACCTTTCTGATGTTGCATAAGCACTTAGAACAACACATCAAAATAGCTTTTTCCTGTAACACAGATATAGCATCAATCCAAGTTCACTTTGTGATCCACCTAACACATGACACTCTGCTATCCAGTCAGATGCACAGCATGTAGACAGAAATAAGTAAATGCATGATTTCAGTAATAAAAACAATTTAAAACAAATTTAAAACAGGACACTTCTCCAAATGGCTAGGAGACAAAGTGAGCTCTTTGCATGACATTCCTGGTATGTGCATCACGTGGGCTTTCTTCTAAAATAAGATTTCATATTCAAAGTAAACAAATGCTTTGCCAAATTTTCAGATTATACTACAGTACGTGTTAACCAACAGGAAGCTTCCTTTCCTGTTCCATTTGCAATACACATGTATACAGTTTAATACATTAGAAATCAGTCAACTCCAGTCTCTACTTTCTGTACAATCTCTCTGCAAACCAAATACATCTTTTAATGGAAACTTGCAAAAATCTTGTCTGCACTATTGATACAGTAAGTCAATTTTTCCAATAAGAACTGTCCACCTCTTTCAGACATTTAAGCCCATTTAGTTGCACATCTTCAAGCCTACACAATACCACATCAGCAGTTTGACCATGAAGTTATCTACTTGGACATCTTCAATGAATTTTTCCTGATGTTAGGAAAATTAAACCAGACACGGTTAAAGGGGTTGGGGTCTTATACCTCAGTATTTTAATCAGGATCCTGTTCGGTGCATCCACTTCTACCAGGTGACAGCGTGGCAAAATGCACACCCCCCTGCCCATCATACATACCAGTTATAGACTTTACACATTAGCATATCTAACAAGGGGGCCCAATAATGAGGTTGGGGTGGGCTAACCCCTAGTTTACAGAATCCTCCTGCCAGGAGACCTTGGGTTCCTGAGGTAGTAGGAATGTTTGGTCTCCCTGGCTCTGCACTTCTGGGGTGTTTAGTCTCAGGCCTGCAGAACACTTACAAAACACTGAGCACTAAACTAAGTAAAAGGTTGCACGTATGCATTCTGCTAATACTTGTGGATACAGAGAACTGTGTAAAAGGTATATAAAAGAAGAGACAAAAATCATTCCGGCATCATTACAACTGCTCTGCTCACATGCAAAGGGATCTGCTGTGGATGTGGAATCATCCCCAGTGCCTCAGTAAACATCTTACTGTACAAGTTTATTGCATTAGGTTTGCAGATAAACAGGGGGACCAGTCAACACACATGATTATGGCACAGCTGCCATTCAGAGGGAGCCAGAAAGGCTGGGGAGCAAGCTGACAGGAATTAAATAGGACAACAGTCTTCTGCACAGGAAGGAAGAGCCCTTGGTGTTGCACAGTTTGGCACTGCTCAGCCAAGGAGTGACTCTACTGAACGAAAACCCCAAGGGCCTTGGTAGGCAGAAGCCAAAAAGGAGCCAGAAGCATGACCTGGAAATGAGGGGGGCCAAGAGCATCCTCCGCTGTATCACTATGAACAGAGGTCAGCAGACAGCACAGCTATTATCCTTGCCATTCCAACTGCTTTTGGAATACTGCCTTCTAGTGACCCTCCAACTGCCCCCATACAGTATAAGAAAGGCACAGATAAAACTATTTCTGTGAAGGGACACCAAGGTAGTCAGGGGCTGTGAGAAGAGGCCAGGAGAACAGAGCCTCTCCAGCCTGAAGCAGAAGTGGTTTTGAAGGACTGTAACAGCAGCCATCCTGTACCTTCCAGATAGCTTTCCCACAGATGTCAAGATGACAGAGCCAGGTTCTTCAGTGACATATAATAGAAGAACAAAAGGTAACAGACAAAGAAGAAACAAAAGAGCTTCTGAATAGACAGAAAGCAAAAAACCCTAACTGACCAGTGCAGCTGTGCAGTTTCAATCTTCTGACATCTCCAAAGCAGAATAAAGCACCGAGAAACCTAGCCTGAAGTCATCCTTCCCTGCTTTAGCAGGGCTAAACAATCTCACTTGCAATTTGAGTTATGCGTAACAATGATTCCTTCCACATTTCTCTGGCAGGCAATACAGATACATAAGGCCACCACCAAACCAAGCCAGAGGGAGATTTACACATGTAACACAAGGTGTGTTGCTTACTGATGAACAGAAAATTATTATTCATGCATGCAGTTACCTGAAATGCTGCCATGAATATGCAGGTTCTCAATAAAAGATCACTTTCTAAACTGTTTGAATGTTAGAAATGGAAATTAACCAGAAAAAATAAGACAAAAACACAACCAACATGACACATTAAAACAAAAATGCAATACAGCCAAAGGATAGCAGAATACCAGAAAAAATGTGTTTCAGTCATCTGTTAGATTAGTTTAGAAACTAAACTTCAGTTAAACATCTGATACTTCAGAATCCTGCTGAACAGTAAAAACTGGATAAAGAATTCTTAAGTATGTAAAAAATTCAGTAAAGAGAAAGAATTACAAATCAGGAAAATGGAAGGGTATATTAATGAGATCCCAATGGAGTAGATTTTAACATAGTTCAACTGCACAGCAGCAGACAAACTCAAAAGGACAATCAACAGCAAAGGCTGGGTAAAACAACACACAATGAATTCTGAAGTCCCAAAGCTTGGAGGAATAAAAGCAGGGAAAGATACAATAGTACAAAGCAGAACCTGAAGTAAAAGACCATTTAACATCACATGCACCAAGGGAATACTCAAGAAATCCTATACACTAGTAACACAGAAGTCTGAAGAAGAGATTGTGCATACATTAACATATCACAAGATGACTGAGTCACCAGCCTGATACATTCCAAGATCACATTTGCTTCTTATGCCTGTACCAACTGAATTATTTTCAGACATGAAAGCGAAGCATTAGCGTCTTTGTAAAGGGTGTTGGTACATTTCATATGTGCTTCATCCGGAACAGTGTGTACAAGAAAACTCACAGAAGTGCATCTCCCCAGCTTGAATTCTCATTCCTACTTTACTGTACACCTGTTAATTTCTTCAAAATGAGGTACTGAATAAAGATGAAAGGAGAAAATAACCTGTCTTATTCTTATATTTGCTTTATTCCATGACAGATGTTTAGAAAGAAAGATATTCACTTTTATATGAGGACTTGAGAAAAGTATTGCAAGTTGGCACTGCACATTTATCTTCCTAATGTACTACTGTACCTTGACCACTGTACAGAGAGGACTGACAAGCTACACAGTTTACTGGATATACTGTGTATGGTAACCTTACCAATCAAGACTCCAAAGCTGGTATGAAAGAAATGTAAATAAGCCCACAGGCCACATGGTTCAGAACTGAACAATCAAGTTGAACCTGAGAGAGAAAAACAATAACAGAAGTTTCAATAGAAGGCAGCTAGAAGAACTTCCCTGATAGACTGGTTGAGAGGAGTCTCTGAATCACTGATTTTTATTTAACTTCTGTACTTAATGAGAGACACACTGCAGGAAGTCATCACTATATGTGCAGTGTATCTTCTCCCTCCATGCAGTGATCACAGAGAGAAGCGGGGTGAAAATGACTAGGAAGGAAGCATTATAAGATTCCAGGTATGAAAGTAAATCCTCACAGAATCCAAGTGTTATCCAGAAGAGAAGCCCCTTGAATACATTCTTTCCAGCCTCCAGTTTGAAATAAAATTACTGTCAACATCAAATCAGGTCAGCTTAAAGCTGTCCTAGTGATGGACCACTCTGTGTGAAGCTTTTTTCTGTGGGCCAATTTGAACCTCCTAATCTAAAACTCATGACTGCTGTCCCTCCTTGATCTCCTAGCACTGACAAGAGCATGTCCCTCTAGGTAGATGTAGGTCATAATTAGATTGCCTCTGAGTGGCCTTGGTTTCCCTCTGCACCACTAAAGCCCAGCTCACTCAGTCCCTCCTCACAGGTCATATGCCCTGTGCCCCTGACTACACTGGCTGGACCCTCCTCAGCAGCTCTTTCACAGTGGAACACAAACCAGAGAGCATTCAATCTACAGCCTCAGCAGTGCCACAGAAAAGAAGCAAAACCATGTCCCTCACTGTTGGTCCCACTCTCCTTACACAGCAAAGCTAACAGCAGACTGAACTATGGGACGTGCTGTTGGCTCATTTAAGTAAAAGGTTTGTATAGACGAGACTCAAATTAATTTGAACATTCAAGTTAATTCTGCAGAAAAGATAACTCTTAATCACACATTCCCTAAAGCCTTGAATTGCATATAAAGCAAATAAAAACATGCAACTTCAGCACCTATAGTATATAACAACATATACACATAGTATATAGCTAACACCTATAGTATATAACAATAATCAAGAAAACTTCACTCTCTTCTAGCTAAAATTTCTAGGTAAATCCAGGCTTGAATACATACATCTTAGGTCTTCCTATAAATTATCAATATTTAGAAGCTATATTTCAAAGCTTACAGGCCTTTTTAAAAAAAGAACTTTACACTCTGACATTGAGAGTGCTTTTACTAAAGCCAGATACTTCCTCTTTAATTTCTGATTATATGTGCCTTTTTATCCTCCATCACAATCATTAAAAGACAAAAAAATCTTTATGAAGTTTTTTTACTGACTAGGGTGCTGACACAAACACTGTAAACCAGATAAACAGGTTTACAGCTTCCTATGGTCCTACTCAGTCTTCCAGCGTGTCCTTTCTCCCTACTGTAGAAGCTTAAAAATGTTGAGTTTTGTTTCAGAGAAGTTGAAATATGGTTTCAAGGCAATTATGAAGAACTATTCTCTTAAAAACAAATGCACAGTCACAAATGAACCATGCAAAAAGAAAAAAAAAAAACACTGAAAGCCTTAAGTGGGAAGAAAAACTAGAGTAATAGGTAGGCCTGGATCCAGAGCACTGCAGAGACTAAACATTTGGAGCATTTAGAATCTGCTATTTAGTCTTAAGCTAATGCCAGGGGACCCATCTCTAATTAAAACAGAGGTTTGATTTCAAATGAAGCATTGTAATCATTGTTACAGCTTCCACAGCACCCATTACCAGGGCACAGGTGGTTTGTGATAGCCAGCATAATGCTTGCCAGAACAATTCTACAGTCACAATAATTGGTTTCTGCCCATATCTGATAGAAACCCTGTGAAGGGGACAGCAGCATGGGAGGGCCAATGTCCACTTGCCCTGCACAGTATCGTTTGCCTAGGTGAGGGAAAAGGCACATTAAAGTCCATATATGCAGAAACTCACTCTGCATTCTAGAACTTGTCATTAACACAAATTTTAAGCATTACATTAGGAAAGCATGTGAGATAATACATTTTCTCCCCAAAGCTAGGGGAAAAAAACCCCAGAACATTATAATGCAGTCTAAGTTAATTCTTTCTCCCAGAAGAAGAGGGAGAAAAGTAAAGCCTTTCCCTCCAATAAATCCCATGTATCATGGAAACACAGCTGAACACAAGGCCTTGTAAGTAATTAAAAGACCAGAAGATGCAAAAGCATTTTACTGCCACTTTGGTTCCACAAAAGAGCGTAAGTAATCTTTGTCAAAAAGTCTTTAACTGCTTGCAGAGGCTTTATTTAAGGTACTTCATTTCACTCCTGAAAAACCAGTTCCTATCTCTTTCTCTCCCTATGTATATTGCAGAAAGGGACATGAAATAAATAAAGAGTGGCACTGTAAATATAGACAGTTACCAATTATCCTTTCTGTGCAAGAAGTGTGACCCAATGCACACAAGGAAACACCATCTACATCTGACTCGCTGCACGGGCATTCCTACTACACTGAGTAGCAGACCTAGTTTCCCTTCATAGGAAACAACTATTTTACTTCCGAACTACAGTAACAAAGAAATTTAATGTGTTTCAATATTTCATTTCAGTAGAGACATGTCTTCAACCTCACCTAGAGACCATAACAAACATTCATTCATCCACTTCATACAGAGCTTCTCAAAACAGGAGAAAAAAAGGAAAACATTTAGTATTCATTGTATACTGCTCTTTATTACAAAAAATTTTCACCAACTTAACTTCATATGTCTCTCTCTTTCCATTCAATTATTAGATCATTCTGCTCTTACCAGTTATGTTATAACTTGCTTTTAACGCCCAATCAATAGCATTACTTCTCTAGAGTTCTCACTGTGCTCCTCTTTTGCATAAAAAAAGAGTGTGTACCTTCACTGACCACCCCTCCAGTTTTCATGGGATTTCTTGCCAATATAAGCGCACACATCAGATGAGTAACTTACAACAGCTATACCCACTGCCCAACAGCAGCGCTCTTACTCCCCGGCACAGAGTAAGGAGTCACCTACTACTGCCTCCTGACTGAGCTGTTTGGCCACTGAGTGGCAGAGACTCCGTACAACTTCTGCCCTCAGCATCACCGAGCCTACTTCCCAGCAATGCCGCCCGTTTCTCAGGAGCACCTGACGGTCAGAAACAACCTCGCACATCATGGACATCTCAAACCGAGGAGTTTGTGCACCAGGTGCTTTCCTGCACCCTGGTCTGTAAAAATACCAGAAGAGGGAAGTTGGTAAAGGAAGTGTAAGAGTTGTGCCGCGGAAATCAGGAAGACGTTCAGCCTGTTAGACCCAGCCCCGGTGCAACCGCTCCGTGGCGCGGCCCCGGCAGCGCCCGGCCCCGGCCC
>JAHLSL010000021.1:1183940-1258314 GCA_025920805.1 Petroica traversi
GCCGGGACAGCCGGGACAGCCGGGACAGCCGGGACAGCCGGGACAGCCGGGACAGCGCTTCCTCCGGGCCTCCGGCGCGCTCTCGGCCACCTGAACATCTTTGCGGACTCACCCGCAGTGCGGGGAGTTGGTTGTGTTTCGTGGAAGCGCAGCGCTTTCCAACCATGCGCCGCAACGCTTTCTGTGAACTTTCAGCCTTCCTGTCTCGGCATTCCCAGGCGCGAGAATCAAGGCAATCTCTCACTTTTAAATCTTTTCACAGCCGTGGATACGAAGATGTTTTTCCACTGTACATGTAAAACAGGACCAGCCGTGGCCCGGTGTGGTTTTGCTGCTCTGTTCTTGTCCCCTCCCTCTCTCAGGGTGTCCCCGCCGTGAGATGCCACCATCCTTGTGCCAGCCAGCCTTGTCTCGGTGCCCTCCTTAGAGTGTTTGCCAACATCGACACCCAACTCAACCTTTGAACCGACTAGGTCACTTTAGGCTTCCAGCAAAACTTACTAGGTATACAGTTTTTCCTTCTTTATGAAAAGGACTTGATTAGTGGTATTCATTTGTACCTTCACATTCTTCATCCCTATAATTGTTGGAACTTTTTAAGTTTTGAAAAAAATAAAACTAATCGAAGCATGATCACACAGTTTCACGGAATAAGAACTACCTAAGGCATTGAATCTCATTATGAAGATCTGCCTACAATGTGTTCTGCACATATTGAGACTGAAGGAACAGCCTTATAATGGGATTTATACCTGTGCCACAGACCTTAGGAATGAAGAACTGTAAGCTAATGTGCTTATATTCTAATATGAGTATGATACAATTATATGCTACATCTAGCTACAAATGAAGGCATTGTTTATTAAAAAATGCTCTTGTTGAGCCAAATCTATTGTCTGCATGCAGAACAGTCGAACAAAGTGCTGAGCTATTTCGATTCCTATTCACTTGTAGCAGCTGCTCAATTAAATCAGAGTTTAACGTCAGCATTTTTGGAGTGCTGATTTCTGAGCATTACTTGATTTAAATAGTACACTCAAATCAACCTTTCCACTCCTCAAATCAGTTCTTGCTCAGGAGATAATGATGAGATAAAGACTTTTTTTCAAATAAAACCTTTCCACTGAAAGAGAACAAGAAAATTTTGACAGAATTAGCTCTTCCTCCCCTTCCCCAAGATCTGCCGGTAGAAATGGATGAGTAATCTGTCTGTTTCAAGACTAGCGATTAAATCTGGAACTGTAGAGTCGCTGCATGGTCTAAGTACCACTAGATGTTTAGAATATAAACTGTTCTGCCAACCAGATCTGTCTTGCCCTAAGCAGTGTAATTAGTTTGCATTTTATGACAGTGTTTCTACCATGAAAAAGTTATGTTTGTTGTTTGTATTTTAGACAAAATCTATTACATCTTTGCATGAGAAATGAGTTTACAAACATGGTGGTCAGCACATTCGAAACTTCCAGATTAGTTGCTCACCAGTATTCCAGCCACATTCACACCTCTGCCATTGTATTGATTGCATGTATTTCTTCTATGGTTTGAAATAGTCATGTCTTTTTTTTTTTTTTTTCAGGCTCATATTTATAGACCTATAAAATTGTTTAGGTTAGAAAACACCCTTTAGATCATCAAGTCCAACTGTAAACCCAGTACTGCCAAGTCCACCACTAAACCATGTCCCTAAGTGCCACACTCTCCAGGGTTGGTAGCTCTACCACTTCCATGGGCAGCCTATTCCAAGGCTTGACAACCCTTTTGATGAAGAAAGTTCTCCTAACATCCAATCTAAACTTCCCCTGGCACACCTTGAGGCAGTGTTTTTTCATTATAGTGCAGTAATAGAGGCTACAGATTCAGACAGCATTTTGATGAAGTATTCAGGTAAATGTTTGATCACTATGAATTTATTTTAGCTGCTCTCACTGGCATTCCTCAGAAATAGTCTAACTGAACTATAAAAAGACTACTTCTTACTGCAATTAGTTTCTCATAGAATTGAAAATTATTGTCTATTCTCAAAAGCATCCATTTAGCAATGTTTTACTTAGCAAGAACAAATTCTTCAGTTAAACTGTTTTAACTATAAAATCAAGATTTATGTATCAGTGCTCAGAAAAGTAATAGTACTCTTTAATATCTGTGACACTCATAAACTACTGATAAAATTTCAAGACATTGCTGTAATGCAGTAATCAATATTACACTGTTATTACATTGTGAAGAATATAGTCAGAGCTATACTACTTGCCATCCAGAGGGAAGTGGGCCCATGCCTACTTCATTAGGTTCAACAGGTCAATTATGAAGTCCTGTCCCTGCATCATGGTAATCCCAAGCACAAAAACAGGCTGACCAGAGGGAAGCACTGGTGAGAAGGATTTGGGGGGTAGCTGGTTGATGAGAAGCTCAGCATGACCTGGCAGTGTGCACTTGCAGCCCAGAAAGCCAACTGTATCCTGGGCTGCATCAAGAGAGGTGTGGCCAGCTGGTCAGGGGAGGGGATTCTCCCCCTCTACTCTGCTCTCCCACTTGGAGATGCCGCCTGGAGCACTGCATTTAGCTCTGGGTCCCCAGCACAAGAAGGATGGGGGACCTGTTTGAACCAGTCCATTGGAGGGCCACAAAGATGTGGGGGCTGAAGCACCTTTCCTATGAAGACAGACTGAGAGGATTGGGGTGCAGTGTGGAGAAGAGAAGGCTCCAGGAGACCTTAGAACACCTTCCAATACTTACAGGGGACCTGTGTTGGAGAGAGAATTTTTACAAGGGGTAAAGATTTTAAATTGAAAGAGGCTGGGTTTAGATATTAGGAAGAAATTCCTTACTGTGAGTGATGAGGCACCGAAACACATTGCCCAGAGAAGCTGTGGACGCCCTATCCTTGGAGTTGTTCCAAGCCAGGGTGGACAGAGCTTTGAGCAACCTTGTGTAGTGGAAGGTGTCTCTGCCCATGACAGGGGGTTGGAATTAGATGGTCTTTAAAGACCCTTCCAACCCAGACCATTCTATGATACTTCAGTAGGTATAATCAATGCAAATATCCTGTTGTATGTGCTTTAAGATGCTGTCTCAACTTGCATATGCCTTAGTTGTACCACACCTGTGGTACAACAAAAATCTCTGCTCTGAAAAGTGACCAGATTTAATCCTGTGTCACTTTAAAATCTAAGGTACTGGTACTTAAGGTTGTAGCCTATATTTCCATCTGAAAAGCTTTGCAGCATTCCTTTTTAATTGGTAGGAGCAACATGAACACTCCATACATAAGCAATTTGTGTTCCTTTTGCTGTAAAACTAAACCAAATGTAAATGGGTTCTACGATATTTATAATTTTTTACACTTATATTGATCTTGAACACCTTTACAGATTCTCCAACTTTCTATCCCCAGAATGTGTAGAAACAGCCAGGATTTTGCTGAGGAAGACTATTAAATCTGTTTGGTCTCTGAATATGCAACAAGGACCTCTTCTAGGTTTATCTTCTGCCCTGTGGTATCAGTGGAGAAAAGAGTATCTGTAACTCAGCCACTTAAAACGGCCCTCTAAGAAAAGGAACTGGTCCTACCTGCTTTTAATTGCTTGTTTCTGTTTTCATGCTCCGAGTGTGAGCACAAAGATTCATTGGCAGGTGAATGAACTGTGTTGTAAAGCCGATCAATTTAAAAGTACCTTTTAGTTTAGTAAAAACTAAACTCCTTTTGTTAATTTGTTATTATTTCGTTTTGATGTTAAAATTATCCCCAGTTAGATCTCCAGATCTGGTGTGTAAACACCTGTAGAAGCACAAGTTGTAAAACAACAGAAGAATAGAAGTGGCTGAAAGGGCAGAAAGGGAGGGAGGGAGAGAGAGGAAGTTTCATGTCCACTTCTGTTTCTTCAGTGCCAGTGTATATTAGCTCAAAATGAGAAGTTAAACTGTGACACAGAGATGCCTTCACATTGGTATTATACACAAATCCATGTTCAGTAGCTACAGAAATGTCTGACAATATATGTCTACATTTATGATGTAATGTTTAATTACACATTATGCTAATTATTGCACAACCTGCTCTTGTAGCTAAGATCTCCAGTCCTAAACCAGAGCAGGTAGAGAGCTGATTGAGCTGCATCCTCAGAACTGATGGTGTAGGGGAAAGAGAGCAGGGATCCATTTTGGTCAAATAGACAAAGACACAATGAGGAAAGAATATTTCCAAGGTCTGAACATACAGTTATATAAAAAAGTATTTCAAAGGAGAAAAAAAAAAGATAAAAACATAGCAAGTGGTAGTAATATCACTTCTTCAGGGACAGATTTGTTGCTTGTGAAAATAAGTGCAAATTGTAGCAGCCAATGCAGCAAAATGCCAGCAGATGCTGTGTGACTTCCTTAGGGCTGGGCCAGTTCACATGCCTGGAGTACAGGATAAGGGCCTCTCGCAATATGTCTTGCAAAATTTTCAGTGCTACCAAGCTGCAGGCAAAAGTGCACCAGGCACTAACACAAACCCCTCATTCCATTTTGTAAGAAAGGAGGTTTGTACATGCATTCTGAGGTGATGGTCTTGGTGTCAGCTATTTGGCAATTAGTCAGCATTCTTTTGTATATAAACAATCTCTAGGCAGGGATGTAATTCTGGCAGCTTGAACCAAATGCCCCATTTAAGCTTCCTTAGTCATTCTGGAGGCACTGACTGTCATGTCATGAGGATGCTGCATGCCTTTGTTAAGTATTCTAAACTACCACCTCTGATCAAGACAGTGCCATTTATGGGGTTGCAAAACCCATAATTGTCAAAAATATGAATTTGAATTAGAACATCTTAAAAGCTTAACCTCCTTCTTAATTTTTAATGAAGCTTACTTTTAGTAATGTAAAATACATTACATTACATTACATTCAGGAATTGTTTAGGGTTTTTCTTCCTTGTGAAAAAGGTAAACTCTTAAGACACAGAAAAACAGACTATACTCTGTTTCCAATACTGTTTCAGTAAAAATTAAACAGAATGCACATGCAGCCCCTGAAGGAGGGACCAGAACTCAGGCATGCAGAACTCCCACATTCTCAGGCCTATTTCCCTAGGAACAAACTAATTTGAATGATGAAGTATGAAAGTACACAGTTCTAGAAGCAAAAACATTTGCACAGATCTATTTTTGTGATTTAAAAGGTTCAAATTATTCCAAGGAAAAATCCAGTGTCTGCATAAATTTGGGAGAAGTTGAAAAGAGATAGCCAGTAGGTGACACTAAGTAAATGGGTATGTTTAAAACTCTGTTCTTCACAGAGAACTGTGGGCCAGGTGTGACTGTTCATAGGGTTTCACAGTACCACATCCTCTTTTCAGATTAGGGACTCAACAAGAAAGAAACTTCCATCTGCATACTAGCTTCAGAAATGGCAAACCTGGATTTTCAAACTTCACCAGGTAGGGATATAATTCTGATTTTACTAACCAGCTCCCTGTAAGATTGAAATGACAAAGGGCCCCAGTCTGTGCCTTTCCACTGATGCTGTTCACTGTTCAGCAGAAAATGTCACTGAAGGGACAAGACAGCAACTTAGGCAACAAGGGTATTTGGCAGTCCTTGATTCTGGATTGGAATGTGTCAAGTATAGGTTGTTTTTTGTATGCAATTACTCTTGAAATAACACTGAAAAAGACAGGAAGCTGTAGGATTTAACTCTGTGGAATTTGGTTATAAGGGTAAAATAGAAGCGAGAGATCTCTAAAGATGGGTTTAGAGTATGGGAATTTATTGTGAAAGAGCATGGGTATGAGAGACCTGCTGAGCTGCAAGATGCAGCTCAAAGCAGGCCAGACAAAGAGAGAGAAAGAAGTAAAAGGAGAGAGTAAAAAAAGAGAGTGATTTGCCATTTACAATACAATAAATCATGTTCTCTGTTGAATATTCTAATTCTCTTTAACCAATCTGAAACAAGTTACAAACTCTACAATATTTGCATGCAACCTATAAGAATCATTACATTACCATATGGGATTATATTTTAAACCTCAAAAAAACTGCTTTTGGGAATCTCCTACCAGGCAGGTATGGTTTGTTCTCACCTTTGGACCTGCCTAGGCAGAGGGTATTGCTCTATCAAGAAGGAGGATTACCTTCAGCCATTGTTTCTTAGTTACTCTTTAACTCAAACCTTGTCTTCATCTCAATTTCGATTATACTTTCCATATTTTCAGTATCTTTTGTAAGGTAATCATATCTTTAAGGCTTTCCTATTTCATCTTCCCCAACAGGAAGCCATAGCAGCATCTCTTTTAGGAGAGTTGTTTTCTCAGTAGAAAACTGAATCAAACTCCTTCTGTGTTAGTGTTTCAAATCTGGCTCAATAAATCTTTCATTTCTTAAGAAACCATATGAAATAAAGGTACCACACCCAGCTATGAGGTTTCTCCAGCCTGAGGAGAATATTTGGACATCAGGCATCTCAGCTTACCCCTACAATATATTTAAGCATCAAAACCTGCACTGCTCCTTATGTTTAATTTTATAATAGCTAAGTATTGTAACATTCACTGTGATTTTCTCTTCTTACCAAGAAGTCAAATACATAAATATTATGGTTTTGTTTGGTTGGTTGGTATCTAATCTAATCCAAGTGAGACTATTTATAATTAGGACAGCCCAACAAGTCCATTTTACCTTTAAGGACAAAGCAAATTTTGCTTTTCTAGCCAGATTTCAAAAATCTTCATACAATAATTTAAATTTAGATAGTAAAGATATAAACACTATACAAATAAATTGTACAATCAATTCCAGGGCATTACTGTAACACATATATAAAAAAGGTTAATTGATTCACAATTGTCCTGTACTGTTATACGTGATGGAGTAACAATAATGCATACCAAGCATATGAAGTTCAGTAGAAATTAATATAAATTGAGGATATTTTACTCCACTTAACCTCATCCCGCAAAATAATTTTATCAGATTTCAAAAACATGCCACAATTTTTTGACACTTTTGGATGTACCCAATTTCATCTGCATATTGTTTGAATTTTCAGCGATTCAGGTAAATAACAAGCTTTGTTGCCTCCAGTTACCCATCTTCTCAGCAAAATAATATAATTGTAGTTACTATTCAACTTTTATTTATGGTTTTTTTTCATAAAATAGTGAAAGAATTAGCATTAAAAATATATTCTAAGACTAAATATATATTTTTCTTATTTTCCCAAAGTATACCTACGTTTGGATGTTGTAACTATCCATTCTATAATAACATGTCAACATTTGTTAGAATATCAGTGATATCAAGTTGGAATTTTTCAAATATGGCCTTGAGAACAAATGCACATCAAATGGGGACTTCTCCATGTTTACAGCAGAACTTTAGTTTCAGCTGCAATTACACAGCTCTTTATATAGACTACTTTATCAAATAAACATGGAATGACCTCCAGGTCCTCAGTTTGTATTTATCTGGTCAGTAGTGGCTTATTATAAACAGAACATACTGTTCTTTCAGGGAGTTGTATGAAATTTAATTTGGACCCCAGGGGGTGTGAATGCATGGTCATAGAGACACCCAGGCAGTTTAAGGATGTTCACTGCTTATGGCTCTTGCTGGCCACATTCTGTTTTCAGTAGACACGTCTTCTGTCTTTGTGTCATCAACTCACTGACATTTTTTCCTTCATCATGTGTTTTGCAACTGAATGTGGAAAACACTGACAGTATAATTGATGACTCTGTAGTGTTTACTAGCTAATCACATCCTCCACAGAGGCATAAATTATGCAAATGGTAAATAAGTGCTTATGAAAGGTGTTCGGAAAATGGATTATTCATCAGATATTTGAATCATAAGCAAACAGTATTGACTTTTTTTTTTTTCCTTTTTGCAGTATATCTATAACTATTTTTTCCTTAACACTCACTAAATACTTATCAAGCAATTGTTAATGCTCTGTATTCCAGTAAGGAGGTTGCTCATACTTGCTCAGAAACAATAGAGCCAGATTCCAGTTCACTTTTTACATTGGCTGACTGGTTAATAATAAAATAGAATGTCCATCTAGTAGATACAGTTGTTAAAGTTCAATACAATTTCTGAAGACAAAGCAATCATAACACAACTCAGATTTCAAACTAAACCCTTCATTCAGAGTATTAACATGAAAAATGATTTGTGATCAATATCTCACCATCCCATGGTTAGCTATATTCCTCATGTTTATAGGAAATTCACATACTTTAGAAATCCACAGTCTTTCTTGGGGTTATAGCACTAATAATCTTCAAATTAATAATTTATTCAAAGGGATATTGTTCTGTCTGTTTGAAGAAATAATCAACTGCTTGTCACATAATGCCATTATATTTGGTTGGCACCAAGTCAGTTTCCAATTCAAAAGCATTAGGACTTTTAACTAAAAGTTAGGTATTTTCATTTCAACCTTTAGACCTGAAGATATCCAAGATACAGGATCCTTTTAATTCACCTGAACAAAATTATTCTTGTCAGACACCTGGAAAATACAGGCTTAAGAACAGCTGACACATATTGTCAGTTCTGTGTAGAAATGCCATCTAAAGTACAGTGATATTTACTAGAAAAATGGGTCTAAAATATCAGTCGGAATTTATCTTAAACCAGGATAAGGCTAATGGCAACAGCTTATCCTTTTGATTGCAATTTTTTTTTTATTCTAATAAGAATTACTGATTTTCTATTTTACTTGTTCCTGCTTAGGCAGTGCATTCTAGGATTAAGGATTAATTAGAAAAAGACTGAATTCTGTTTAGTCTTTGCTACCTGTTTTTTTGTGGTTGTTTCCCTTAAGTAAAGTAAACATATTTTGTACATACCTTTTCCTGAGCCACCTAAATTTGTGCAGGACATTCCTGAAATTTTGTTTTGAATGAAAACCCAGAAGAAGTATGTTGATCTTACTAGGAGGAAGTTCTGCTTTTTCTTTCTTGTTAAATCTTGCTTCTTAAGGAACATCTGGTGTCTCTCCCCTCCCCCACTAGCACCACATCACAAGCGTATGCCTGATTCATTTGCTCCCATAATATCATGTAGAAGACTTGTGGATGGTTATTCACTCTGTCCTTTTGAGACAAATTACTACAATTTATCCTCAAAAATCAAATCCATTTCTTTTATCTAGCTAAATCATTTGAAGGCTGTCCATTACTGTATTATCTCTGAATTAAGGAACTTTATACTTTATACAGCAGTTTCCCCCCCTAAGATTTCCTATTTTAACACTTGCATTGTCTTATCTCTGATTATTGTCACAATTTCCCCTGAAATGATTTGCATTATGTTGTCTTTCTTGTGTTCAGAGCATTTAGCTGCAAGGCTGTACACACCATTAAGAACCTATGCACATCCACAGCTTTACAGATCCTACTTGCCTCTTATTAATTTCCTTCTATTTGTTTAGATGGGATCTTCTGTAGGCCTCATTTAAAATTACTAAAGTTACTAAAGGTATGTCTTGCTGTTTTCCTTATATTTCATCTGATGATGGAATATTGTGAACATATATTGTGTAGAAAATCCCAAAAGAACAGTTCTTTTCATAGATAATTAAAAGTGATCTGTCAAGGTTTGTTACATCAAACCTTCAAATCAAGGCTCAGACTTTCTGAGCAAGTTGACGGACAGGTTAAGGGTGAAGCACTGGTGACATGTTTTTTATCAAGGAAACAGGCTGTTGTATTTTTCAGAAGTCAAAAGCTTATTTCTTCCAATTATGTGTCCTAATATTAATGAATTATGCTCTGTTGGAAATACATACAGCATTCTAGTTTAGTCATGAACCTTATTAAGGTCAGCAAACCTCAGTGCGAAGGGATAAATAACTATTGTCTAGCCTTGATTTTTTTTTTTTTTTGTATTATATACAAAGGAAAAATTCAGTGATTTGAATTGGAGCTTGCCTCTTGGGTTCCTGTGAAAGTCCTGCCTTGGGTATGGCTCGTGGCTCAGTGTCATTGAAGGAGACTCCAAGGCTGCTCCAGCAGACACGATCTGGAGCTGACACAAATGGAGCTGTCATGAAAACCTGCAGCTGTCCTTGTGTCAGGCTGCAGAGTGTGCCAGAACCTGGCTCTGGCACTGCAGGGCAGGGGAGGTGTGTGCCAGAGCCTGGCTCTGCATTGCAGGGCAGGAGAGATGTGTGCCAGAGTGGCTCTGGCATTGCAGGGCAGGGGAAATGTGTGCCAGAGTGGCTCTGGCATTGCAGGGCAGGGGAGATGTGTGCCAGAGCCTGGCTCTGGTGTTGCAGGGCTGGAGAGATGACTCCTGTAAGGATGGGCCAGGTGGATGGGCTGCTCAACCTGGTGGCAGAGCTAAGAGGGGGTAGAAAGGTTAAAAAGTATCAGGGGCTCTGAGGAGCAGATTGACTGGTGGAGACATGATCTTTGCCATCCCTGAGGCACCAGTCCTCCAACTGCTAGAGGAAAAGGATCCCCTCCTGGGGATTCCCCTACTGAGAAAGAAAAAAAAATAGACCTCACTAATTGAGAAAAGAACAGTTTAAGAACTGACTAAAGTAAAAGGTAAAAAATGGTGATAATGACACTGCTAGTACTACTAATTGTAATCAAAAGGAGAAGAAGAAGAAATGTGGAACCCAGGAAAGATGAGGGATGCACAATGCAATTGCTCACTGCCTGCTGACTGATGCCCAGACCATTCCTGAGCACTGATCAGCCCGCTTCTAGGTAGTTCCCCCACTTCATAAGCTTGGCATGATATTCTATGGTATGGAATATCCCTCTGGCCCATTTAGGTCAGCTGCCCTGGCTGTGCTCCCTTCCAGTTTTCCTGCACCTCCTCACCAGTGGAGCATGAGATAATGAAAAGTCCTTGACTCGTAGTAAGCACTGTTCAACAACAACCAAAACATCAGTGTGTTATCAACATTACTCTCACACTGAATCCAAAACCAGCTACTAAGAAAAAACTGAGCTCTGTCCTATTGGAATCCCAGACAAGATCACTAAAGCAATTCTGAAAAAACCTAGCACCACAACCTTTAAATACTTTAGACTTGTTTTATATCCTCAGTAACTTTCCTTTTGTTTTGTTTTGGTGGGTTTTTTGCACAGAAAGCTTTGATGTGGTATTAAAGGACCCCTGGTGTTACTCAAGACTTCATGAAGAAGTTAAGTTGTAATAAAATTAGAAGACATCTGGATAAGTAAAACAGCAAAGAATCAACAAATGTTTTAAGTCTTGGTTGGCAAATCTATAGTTTTTCTACAGGAGTCCATAATCATGTGGATTAGAATAGTCTGTTGATAGCAGTGTACTTATATTCTCAGGAAGCATTTTACAAAGTCCTGCAGCAAAGAAATGAAGCTGTTGTAGGACGAGATGCTCATAATTCAATATCCTTTAAAGTTCAGTAAGCAAGAGGCCAGACTTCATAATTGAGCAAGAAAGATTCTCAATGCAGCCCAACAGAGATGAGAGCTTTTGAACTTACTGCATTATTAGGCTAAGGAGAGAATAGGAAGGTGATGGAGTTTGCTGCTGATGCAAAATTATGTGGAAAATTAAAATCTGATGAAAAAAGTTAAAAATTGTTTGATAATACAAAACATAAACAAAGCAGCAAGTGAAATTCACTGTTGATAAATGGAGAATAAAGACAAGTTTTCCTCTAAGTGCATAACTATATTTATCCATACACACAGTGATGAGCTTTACATGAGCAATCCAGTAGACATATATAAAAATGTTAGTCAACAGACATCAAAAAGGCAAAATAAATATGAATTACATTGAAAAAATATAGTTACACTATTATTTAAATAATAGTGTGTCTCAAAAAAGATACAATGTACTCAGAAAATGCACTGAGAAAAGCAACAAAGGTGTTGAGCTTCTGCTTTCTAGGAAAGCAGAGAAAATAAGAGAATGTAGGGAAGCAGAAAATAGATCAGAGAAAGAACTCTTCACATTTCTCGTGATAAGAGAAGTAGGAACACCTAATGAAGTTATTACGAAGATTTTAAATAAAAGGGAACATTTTGTTATACAACCTAAGTGAACACAGAATTCATTACCACAGGATGTTGTGTATGACAAAACTATGAATGGTTCAGAGAGTAATTAGAAAAATTCATAGAAAGTCCATCAAAACCCAATAAGCAAAAGCATGCAAATGCAAACTCTTGTTTCTGGAAATCCCTATGCCACAGACTGCCTAAAGCTCAGAGGAAATATCAGCAAAGTGTCCTTTCATACTTTACCTCTACTGTATTCTTTCCCAAATTACCAGCTGATGCGGCCTCTGTGGAAATAGGACACTGAGCTGGACATGAGTAAAGCATTACTTTCACCTCACCCTGCCCAGCCAGTCTGATGTAAGGACTTGCCATGATACCACCCTGTCTCCCTGCTCTGGAACCAGGAAAAGGCAAGTGCTTTCCTTGGGTCATTTGCAGTCTGAAGGGAGTGACCTCTGCAGATGGAGGAAGCTCAGAAGATCAAGTCTGGAGTCTCAGGGAGATTCAAGACACCTCAATCACAGTAGATGTTGAAGCAGAGAGAAAGAAAAGCTATTATTTTGCTTTCTTTTTTTTTTTTTGTTTGTTTTGTTTTTAATCTGCAGAAGTGAATACAAGATAGTGTGGCTTTTCCACCTCAGATGCCTTATCCAGAGAACTGGAAATCTCACCCACTACGAGTGTTGATGACTTAGTTTAAAGAGGAGTCATAAAGTGTTTCTGGATAAGAAACCAAATATACTATCAGAACATTCTCTGATGTCTAAGTGTTAAGGGCTCTGAAGTTGTTCTCTACACATAAATGTGAAAAAAAGAAAGCATGGAAGGACAACCGGGAGATTTTGCCGAACACCCTGGGTATGTTATATTGTAGTGGCTGTAGACAGTCCTGAGAAGCAAATGGTGGTCCTGGAAGGGCAGGGAATGTATCCTAGAGCAGGTTTAGATTTTGCACACAAATATCCCTCTGTGCTGGCACAGCTGCACTGCCAAGCTGCTGGCAGGCAGGGAGAGGAGCCTGCTCGTGCTCTGACTTCATAGATGCTGCTTTGCACTCTGTAATACCAATAGTTGGCACAGGAGTTTCATAGCACTCTTCCTCAATGTGCAGACATAGGATAAGGGATTCTTTGGTTTTCAAAAATTAAAGCTAATTTTCAGAATTCAAGGCTTTTAGGAAAAGAGATCATATTTTAGGGGGTTTTTTGATCAAAAATATTTTACTGTCATGCAAAGTTATTGTCAGGAATGGAAAATCTGTCACAATTAACAGACAAAGTACCTACAAAAGAAAAGGGTACTGAGAAAAGCTTGAAATCCACTATGCATATTTCATTTTTTAAAAAGTCAACCTGGAAACAGTTTATCATCAAGTATAATGGTCTATTAACATATGACTTACTGAACAGAATGATACTTTACCAAAAGAAAGCATCAATACCCAAGATTTGTTTGCCAAAGTCTTTCATGTGTCAAAGTCATTCCTCTAATAAGGTAAAAAAATTCCTACTTAAAAAAGGCGCAAGATTGAGCAAAAATAATTTTAAAACATAGTCAGAGGGACGTTTTTCTTAGTGTTGATGCACAACACAAAGCACTGGGAGCTGTTACTTTGCTTTGCTTTCTTTAGCAAATTGCAGAGACTTTGAGCATGACCATATTTTTTCCCTCATAAGTTGTGTTCTGTGCCCAGATGAGGAGGAACCTGAGGACTGTGCCAAGGAGCTATGATCACTTGTGATTTAAACTATCAACTCTCAGGTGTTCTGACTGCTCAAGCACTTTGGTAAATTGCCAAGGAACTATCACTTACTTTCTACAGGTTTGAATCAACTACCAGCTGCATCAGCTGGTAGAAGGCTACGTTTTACCAAACCTCTCTTGATGCTGGTTCTCCCTTGTTACCGTTGGGAAAGTATGGGATAACACGGAAAGTGCTGGCTGCTTTTTTGGAACATCTTTCTAAAAGTTCAGTAGTGCAATCAGAGTAATAGCACTAGTAAAAGTAACTCTTTCTAAAAGTTCAGTAGTGCAATCAGAGTAATAGCAATAGTAAAATTAACTCTTGCACATCCTGCTGGAGACCACAGGAAACACATATTGAATCATCAGAATTAATAACATATACTAATAAATACCATCAGTTTTATGACTGTCAGCACTTTTAGGAAAAGTGAAGGGAGGCAGATAATTAGGTAGGGTATTGAGGGTGGCCAAGTCAGTGGCCCAAATAATTCATCATTTAAACAGATTTCTGCAAACTGAAGTCATGGCTTCCTGATGCTGAATTCCTTCCTGATTAAATGATTTTACTTCTAAGGTGAATGCAGACATTACAGGTGCAAATTAGTAGATGCATAATGTCCACCAACCTACAAATATTTTACATTCTTACTCTCCATGCTTCCTATGTCCTCCAGATTAAGCATATTTTACATGATTATTCTGTTTTGTATATAATTCTTTATTTGACCTAGGACCTTGTTGCATTTATTTACAGGAATTTTATTTTCTCTGTTTTTATGAAACTCAACTGTTAAGAAGCCTTAATAAATAAATATGCACCACTTGTTTTCATATGATGCTGATTTTCAAGTTAAATGAAATGAGCAATTTCTAAATTAAGATATTCCCCTCTAAAAGAATATTTTAGCCTCAGTACCATAAGATTTCTGATCTTTTACTATGTCATTTTTATTCAGCATTCTGTGCATAAGGACATAAAACTAAACACCATTTCTGGCATTAAATATTTTATTAGAAGCAGTAATTCTTCAGGAAGCAGATATGTATTTTGTTTTGTAATTCACAGAAAAACAGTAATCTTTCAAATGAGACACATGGTATGTTTTAAACTAAATAGTATTGGTGTTTCTGTAATTTCTGTGAAGACTAATGTTTTGCCTTTACATTTTGAAGCTAGCAGGCAGAAAACAAGATAAAATCTCATTTTATGTTTTCTTATGCATGCGGTGTTTACTTATGTGATCAAAAATGTTGAGATAAATTAGAACTGAGACAGCCCATTAAAGTTCACTATTTCTCAATAGCCCTAAAATGTAATATTACTTTTAAGAGGTGTGATGACAAGGGAGCATGAGTTAGCTATAACATTCACTTTCCAAAGTTACTCACACAGAATGACACAAGGACTTGCTTGTACCATAAACATTCCCCACCCCTCCTACATGGACTGCATGTAAGCCTGCAAAACAGGCTTTCAAGTGCTGCAGGGCCTTGAGGAGTGGTTTGGCAGATTTTTACTGCATGAATAGCAAAGGGGAGTAAGCCTCCAGTGGTGATTGAAATAGAGATTTCAGGAGCACTGTAATGGTCTGTGTTCATCTTAACAAAGTGCTACCTGTAACACGTTATGACCAAGCAGTCTGGATTTAGAGGCTGTGTTTCCATTTTGTAAATTGGTCTGAATCAGGACAATGGTGTCTCTGTCAACAAACCAGCATCACTGGGTGGTTAGTCTAGGCTATATTCTGTCCTGGGAAACAGGGTGTACCACACGTTTAGTACCCACAGCAGCATTTTGACTGTTTAAATGCTTTTCCATTTGATTTTATAACAAGAAACTTCTTCAAGTATCAGCATTATTACCCTGAAGAAAAAGAATTAGGAATAAATCGTGTGCAGCTTGCAAAATCACACAAGTCTTTTGAGAGAGGTAATTAGGCTTTTGAGGGCAGATTGCCATAGCATATTGCAGATAGGAAAATCTTGCTAAATTTTGTGGTCTGCCAAGCCTCTTGCATTTTACAAAGGCATCTTGCATAATTTGAGGGTAAAACATTCTTATAGATATTAAAAAGAAGCTACAGTTTGTTTTATTGTCAAGCAATATTGTCCTTTCCTCCCCCAAAATTAATTTTTCCCTTTTCTTAACAAAAACTTGCATACAGTCAGATGTTAGTACCACTATGTTCTGACACTTCCCTTTAAATGAACTCCTCTTCAGACTTGGTGTCAAACAGAATCTTGTGGAAGTTCTGAGCCAATGAAAGCATAACCACACTGGCATGTCAGCCTTGCTGTGACATAAAACACATTTCATAAAAATATTTTATTGCTATCTACATATGTAATGCAGAGTTGTAATTCTTTAATAATAGGATCTTCAGACTGATCTCCAGTGTCTGGAAGTGCTTTGTTTGTAAGATCTTTACCTTTTTCTTTATGGAACTCATGCTTCAAGGAGAAAATACAAATATTAGTCTAAGATTAAGTGCAAATAGATCCATAGGGATGATCTCCAAGCCATTTTAAGATGACAGTCTTCTTCCTTTCTTTCATTCTGAAAGATGTGCCATCTCACCCAAAAGTACTTGAGATACTTCACATTTATTCCCTACTACAGGTCCTAATAATGTTTTTAGGAGGGGAAAAAAAAGTTAATTTCAGCGAGCAGTTATAGATTCTCCTTCCATTAGTTAGAACAGAATTAGTTGAAGGATCCTGCAAGCCTCTCCATTACTTACAGCAAAGTAGAAAGCAATTGTTTCTGTTGTACTTTAGTAACTTACAGTCCTCAGATGTTTTCTTTTTCCTCTTTGATGGTTTTACTTATATAAAACACAGGAAATTTTTAAACTAATGCTATTGTACATCTCTAAATTAAGTTTTCAGGTGCTCAATGGGCTGATTCTGTGACAAAAGTATGGTGCCCTTAGTGAAAAGAGGGAATTGCGGGAGTTGACACTGAGCTCTTGCAGATCGAGGGAGAAAATGCTTGGTTTCTCTAATTGATCCAAATACCACAGCAAGAAGACAGCAGAAAACTATAAGTGACAAAGTGTTTTCACGTATGATATTAAACAGTGGGTTGCCTACTTAGAGATCTTATTCTTCGCATAACCACTAGACAAAGTATTTGAAAGAATGTGTATGAACAATCCCCTCAAAAAATATTACCTTTCAAAATGTGGCTGTCAATTAAAACAGCATTGCTAGAAAACAGTAATAAACTGCCTGCCTCACCCAGTTTTCTCAAGGACATGTTACACTAGCTGTTGTGAATGAAGAACAGCTGTTTTTCAGAGTTGCATTGCTAAATGCTTCAAATAGTTTTATATGCTTCATATAGTTTCATTTATAGTTGATGATAAGGATAGACGCTAAAGTTCCTGAAGCTGTATTGAGGAGGCACCAAATTGTGTATTAGCTTAATATCAAATAGCATCATTAGAGGCTTCTTTTCTTAAACATATGGTCTCACTTGATTCCTTTTACTATCAAGGACTGTGTACTGGATCCTTCAGGGTGGATACTGGGGGGGAGAAGCTAAGAACTGTTCTACTCACAAGAAGCAAAGTCCTGCAGCCTTTTATTTTATTGTTAAGGTTTGACAAAGGGTGTAAACATTTAAGGCTGTGTCTTACATTACAACCCATGGCTATTGTTCTCGAGGACAAAATTTACAAGTGAAGAAATTTACCACATCTGATATGATTTCCTGCAGAGAGGGCAGAGTATCATTACATGATTTTCCAAAGAAAGGACCATGAGTCACATACCCTGAATGAATTCCTTATATGTACAAGAACAAATCTTGCATTATTGACCTCTAAGAAGGTACAATCTCTGGTGTTAGCTTTACAAATCATATCCTGAACACTTCTCCACAGGGAAGACTCATGCAGCAATACCACTTCAGTACAGAAGTATTTGATGGCCCTGGTATAACAGCTTAACTCCAATGTATATTATTTTAGTGAATAGTCATGGTCAAAAATGTAAAAGATGCTCTGAGCCAATTTGTTCTGGCTACTTGGGTCATACTCTTAACTCAGCTCTGCTTCTGGGTCAAGAGGGGGGTTGGTTGAAGAGCACAGAGTGAGATGGAAAGAACTGAATGGGGCTCAAGGAGATTTTACAGCAGAATTCATGTGGTGCTACTGCAAGTCCTGAACTTTGCTTCTCTTATTCCACTTCAAGATCTTATTTCCAAATATTAATAAACTCTGGGCAGCAGAGAGTGAATCAAGATGAAAGTGAAAGGGAAACATTCCCTACTTCTTAATTGTTTTCAGAGCTAGCCCAGCATGCAGTAGAAGAATAAAAGAAAACATGTGGCCAAGATTTGTTCATGCCAGACACACCTTTTCTTGCCTCCTCACAGAGTACAGAAATGTGTGTCTCCCTGAGGACATTCTGCCGAGTTTTGAGATGTAATGTCTTGACAGTGGAAAAATACAAGTCTAAATATAGTACATTTTGTCAAACTTTGTTTAAAGGAATGTTCCAATACATCTCTGTTAAAAATGCACTTTGCTATTGGTTCCTATGCAAAACCCTTTATTTATAGGGATTCTGCAAGCAAATAATACCAGTATGAGGCAATATAAGTGACTGGTTGTTTGGCAAGTATTCAGGCCTCACAATGGCCTCTGGCTTCACAGTCATGTTTGTCATAGTCTGGAGTGCAGGAGGTTTTACTATTTTGTTTCTTCTTTTTTGTTTACTCACTGATTCCTCTTCTCTGGCACATAAGAAATTGTGTCCTTAAAAGGCACAAAACGTACAGTCAGATACTTCATTTCCAGAGCATTTCTTTCCATGATAGATTCTAACCCACAGCTCACAAATTTCCATTTATATGGAAGGAAGAAAACTTTGCAGTAAGCAGGCAAAAAGGAGACTGTAACAAGTCTTTGAGACATGGAAATTCAGTATCTGAAACTCCACATATGATTGAAATCACAGATACCAGTCATAGACTTTTAAGTGGAAAAAACGTAGAACTAGTAAAAAGACCACTTTGTCTAGCTGTCTATGCTTCCATCATAAGAGTTCCCCCATTATACAAAAAAATTTCATGATGCCACACATTTCATAGTGTCAGGAGTAGTGGAGGCACAGGCACAGTTACTGGAAGAGAAGGGAAGGAGCATATTCACGCAATTTTTGTTGCTCGCCTTAAAGCTCTCTCTTGGTGCAAGTGAAGAATTCACAGGAGGCACTTCATCCTCTCCCCCACTTCTGTTTTTGATGGAATCTCTGATCAGGAGAAGGTGACCTCCAGGAAATAGCATGCAGGGGGTAACAAGCAGGTCAGGATCTCCTCATGAATAACATCATTTCTGTGGGAAGCCTAAGAAGTGTGATTCTTCACACTTTACTGAAGCAGTAAGTCCAACCTTTCACTCCTCCTCTGTGACCACATGCATAGAATCTGAATCATCTAAATACCTAGAAAATACTTTATATTCCCCTCTCTCTTTTCTGATTTACTTCTAAAGTTATCTGTTCCTTGCAGGGTTTTTGTTCATGTTGTATAAACAGTTCTTCAGGCACTGCTGTGATACAGTTCATGCCTATTGGAATGAGAATGAGAGAATGACAAGAAAACTAAAATTATGGAGGGACAAGAAAAAATCTCAGTAGTGATGAGACAATACATGGTGCATTTTACAGCACCCCAAGTTAGAAGATGAGATTTTAGATTTCAAAAGTGTTTTGAAGCAGAAATTCACTCTGATGTCGCTCTGATGACAGCAATCCTTTCTACTACTTTTCTTTGCAGCTGTGCAATTGTGCTGGAAGATACGACTCCAATTTCCATGTAGGAAACAATATGATAGGGAAACCCTCTTCCTACCTCCCACAACAACTTCTTAACTGCATGTGAAAACCCAGCAGAACACAGAAACTAAGCTGATTTTTTCAGCTCTCTCCCCCTCTGTTCCCAACCCAAGAAATGCTTAGGTAGCCCCAGATCTGGCCCCCATCTTCAGCAGGAAAATGATCAGACTATCATTTTCCTGCTGAGGAAGAACAAACATTTCAGTGTTCCCCATTCCTTTTTGGAAACTTCTGTGCTGACACTGTGTCAAACTCACTGACCTCTGTGGGGGGACTTACAGCCTCCACTGACATGGATTATGAGAAACTGATGCCACACGTGGCAACAACAATGGCACAACCTGAGAACAAATTCACAAATGCTCACACAGAACTTAGTACATAATGTTACTGAGCAAAGTTGCAAGTCATTCCATGGCTCAGGCTCTCAGTGTCAACTGTGAATACTCATTTATATTTAGTTAAGTCTCATCTTCAAGTTTTAGTCTATATGTGATATCAAAAGTGAACTGCCTCTTCTTGGGGAACTCTTCAACCTACAAGCGGTACAGCTCTGGAAGATGGGACAGGATTGGAAAAGATTTCCTGTATAAAAAAAGTGCTTAGATAAATTTCTCCAGTATCCAAATGCATATATGATCATTCCTGTGAAAGAAGAACTGGAGATTTGAAAAGGATTCTGGGTCTTCTAGGCATTTTTCTGCTGAGTAATTTCCATATATGGTAATATTCCCTTGGAGCCACACTGGAGACAGAATTTGCTCTAAACTCAAAATGAGGAAGCCCAAAATTTCGTATTTCCAAAGAGTTTATTCACACAGCTCCCCTTTTGTTATCAACCTTCTAGAGGATTTTTTTTTAATGAACAAATTGTTCACTTATTTATTAGATCAAAAGTTGCTCTCTTTAAAAATGCTGCCCATGTATTATAGACGTCAGAAGACATGCTCTTTCACCCCCTCAGAACTGGACTGGCAAAGAGAAGAGCAACCAGAATGCAGGGCCTGGGGCAAACAGTGGCCAGAGCCATGCTGAGGTGTGTTTAGAGAAGTCTTCTGTCACATCAAGTCCCAGCTGAGGCACAGATGCTGTCCCCATCCAGTGGAGAATGGTGAGGATCACAGGCACAGCCAAAAGCTTCTTTTAGTTAGTAGCATGAAATCTTAAGTAATTTCTTGGAAATTCCTGGAACTCTAAGCTACTGCATGGAGATTGTCAGTCTGTGGCTTTAAGAAGGCCTGTATGAGCTGTCTGTCCCAAAATCATAGAATTACAGGATCATAGTATGTTTTAGCCTGAAATAGACCTTTAAGATCATCAAGTCCAACTGTTAACCCAATTCTGCCAAATCCACCACTGTCCACATCTACATATCTTTTAAATACCTCCAGGGACAGTGACTCCAACACTTCCCTGCACAGCCTGATCCAATGCTTGACAACCCTTTCAGTGAAGAAATTTTTTCAAATATCCACTTTAAACCTCCTGTGGTGCAACTTGAGGCCACAACCTCTTTTCAGATAGTTGTAGAGAGCAATAAGGTCTCCCCTGAGCCTTCCTTCCTCCAGGCTAAACAACCCAAAGCTCCCTCAGCCCCTCAGTTCCTCATAACACTTGTGCTCCAAACCCTTTGCCTCCAGTTTGTATCCTCTCTGCTGTGTTGTATTTCCAGCAGCCATCTGGTAACTTGAAGACCCCCATAACAACAAGGGAAAGAGAATATGAGACTGTTTATAGAGTATTTTGTTTGGTTCTTTATCCTGGCTAGGAGGTCTAAAGCAGACTCCCAGCATGATAACTGCCTTGTTGGCCTTCTCCCTGATTCATACCCAAAAACACTCAACCCTGTCCTCACCATCATTAAGCTCCAGACAATCAAAACCCTCCTAACATAAAGGGCTACTCCACTGCCTCCCCTTCCTTGCCTATCCCTTCTCAGGAATTTATAGGTATCCACTGAAGCATTCCAGTTGTATGACTCGTCCTACAACTTATCCATGGTGGCATGAATGAGGGTAAAACATAAAGGCTTATATATGACAGCTTTGTACACACACTAAAAAACCCCCAACCCACCACACATTGTAAAACAGAAGTTATATATTTGTTCTCCACTTGGCTTTAAGGTAGCAATCACTTATCCAAGTGTAAGTGCATTCTAAAGACATAATGTTCTAATTTACTATGCTTCTGAAAGAGTGTTCTGTAATTTCCTTAGTAAAGGGTGCAGATAAATATTCCTGCCAAACTTGCAGGCAGTAGCTGAAGATCATCTCTGACTCAACTCAGATGCACCAGTCTGAACCCTAAAAATTCTGGTTTCACTTTGTTCCTGTAGAAACTCTTGGTTTCCAAGAGGCAGATCCTTCAGGAAAGACACATCAATATGAACTTCTGAGTCTTGCAAGTTGTACCTCCTGACTATTACCATCATGCTTAAAGAAACTGCCATCACAAGCTGCATCTGCTGTGTTCTTCCAAAAATTTTGCAGTAAGTAAGGAATTAAACTGTCAGAAGGGCTTTTGACAAGAGTAGATTTCTCCCTGTTCTCCTGCAGTTCCTTTTGACTTCTAGAGAGAGAGATTTTTTCAGTGCAGTTTGAATTTGCAGGTGGTACTTTTGATGTTACTTCCCTTAAATTTTTGCAGTGCACCTATATGCCTACAGAGAAGACATAAGAGAATGCAGTTGCTTTCTCTATGACAATTTTTTTTCCTTAAAATTGTATTTATGCCATATCAATAGAGGATAAAGGATACACAGAAATGTGCAAGAAAAGCACATTTAAAAATAGGAACTGTGGTCCCTCTCTATCAATTATGATCTTAAATAAGAGCAAAAAGCAACCCTTTTGGTAAATATTCAACCCCTGATTTTGAGTTAGTATTGAAAGAGAAGACTGCATTAATTTTAATTTGCTTCTCCTTTTAATTACAGGTGATCTAAAGATTTCTGAATTGTTTTCCTATAACAAATGATGCAACAGAACCTATACTCAAGCAGTAAGAGCAGCCAAACTGTGATGCTCATGTAATTCTATGCTGATGGTGACTTCTGAGTACTCTGGATGCGTTTGTAAGTTTTGATTGAAAACTTTTTGTGGGCACAATGTTAATGCTAAAAGGAATGCCCATCAGTACAAAGTCAGTTTAAGCAAAGCACATTTTAAATTCACAAGGGAGCCTGACATTGGAGCCATTTGAAAATCCAAGCCAAAAGCTGCCAGCAGTGGAGTAACTGCGTGAGAATCCCTCAGCACTAAGGTGAGCACTAGTTTGCTATTAGACTCAAGCCCAGATTTCCCTCATCAGACTTCTGCTAATATGCAGATTTTGTTCACAGTCTTGGTCTGTGTGAATCTGCATTTCAGCTTCACAGATGGCATGTTTGGTCTTCTGGATGGAAATATTACAACTTGTCTTGGAAATTTTAGATCTGGGCTTACTTTCAAGAGAATCTCAAGTGTATGTTCCAGCAAATGCAGATATTTCATTAACTAGCCAAGCCTACAATATTAAAACTTAACTGCAATCTTCCTTCTGTGGCAGAATGTGGCACTGTTGACATTCTGATCAAACCCAAATTTCCTAGGACTGTAAAATGCAAACCATAAGAATAGTGACTTGTAATAAATCTTTGTAGAAGTGAGGAATTCAAAGCCACAAATACAGCTTTTCTAGTTATGTACTAAAATAAAACTAATTTTATGGGGAGATAATATTTTTGCAGCTACTTATGAAGTTTCCAGTAGCAATGCAATCCTTAAGACATGTTTACAAAACTGACATCCTCATTCTTGGTGATTCAGTAGATTGTGAAAGCTTTCCTTAAAAAAAGGCATTTCAATAAACCTTAAGATATATTTTAATCATTTGAAGGTGAATTGAATAATTCTTCCATGAAAATGTACTACCTTGACATGGAAAGGAATGTGGAAAAGAATTCTAGTTGAAACATTATGTTAGAACACTGGACCTGTCTGAACATACAGACATTTTTCTTGCTCTTCCTGTTTTATTGAGGAAAAGAGTTTAGAGTTAATACTTCCAAACAGTTAAGGTTTCACATTTGATAATTCTGTCATTGCTAACGGTTCTTTTTAATAGACAGCACCAAGCTCACAATTTAACCTGCTGCCCAAGATGAAGGGGGTTGGACCTTTAAAGGTCCCCTCCAACCCAAACTATTCTATGGTTCTGTGACTCTACAGATTAAGAGTAATCTGTCACAGACTAGCCTAGACTGGAAATGTCCAGTAAATATAAAGTATACAGACATCACAATAATTTTAAAGGAAAATTGAGCATGCTGGAATGGAACAAAAGAATGAAACATGTGAAGTACATCAAATTTATTTAGGGAACAAAATAAATATTTTCTTGTAGCAAAGGAGGAAAAAAATTAGGAGAAATGTTACTGGCATTGCTGCTTGTAATAAAAAACCTCAAATAATCCTTCAATATTTTGTTAAGGTCTTCTTTCACATTTCAGGTGTCACTTATAACTGAAAATTACGATAATTTATGGTGACATTATGCATTTATATATATATATCCATATTTAAATCTTTTTTCCCAACAGCAGATTGTTTCAAATTATAATAATAAAATATTTTTAGCTCTAAACTGTTTTGCTTATCTTTTGTAATATATGACATTCTGGAAATAATTATTTCCACTTCTCACTTTTTCTTCCTTTATTTATTTTAAAATTCATAGCTACACAGGTTTATATAGCATAAAAAATTTCTATATAAAACTCTGAAATACCAGAATTGTTCCTGAAACAGTTCAGTGTAGTCCCAAACCTACAGTTGTCATAATTACTTTTATAGAAATTAAGTGTGTTTAGACACTTCGCAAAAATAGGGTTAAATTCTAAAACACATCTACAGTCAATTGAATCTCTACTGTTCTAAGGCTGGTTCATCAAAGCCCCAGCCCATAGTAACCACACTGCTAGTGTGAAGTGTGCCAGAATGTCCCTAAAATGCAAGCCACCATCTGGGAGCAGCTAAAGCACAGTAGCTACTGCTCTGATCTGTTCTGTTCCTCCAGTATTCTTCAGGCAAAGAAGCCAAAACAAAACAAACTACATGAACAAAACTACCGCAATGACATTATTTAATTTATGAATATCTATCCACATTTTATCTAGCTTTGTAAACTGTCTTTTGCTATTTTGTTTGTCTCCAAGTTATCCCCAGCTTTCCCATTCTGACCTCTTTCATGTCAACATCTTCACTCACACACCCACATCCTGGGCATTCGCACGATGTGTAAGCTTAAGTGCAGGAAGAAAGTCCTAACAGGCATAAGAGGGTCACTAACACCTCAGGACTACTGATCCTCTGCAGAACTCTGCATTGGATACTCACTGGCACCTTGGGATAAATAACTGCAAGGGAGTGCCTTAGGTCACTCCAATGCAGTAACCCACAAAATACATCCCATCCTGTGCTTCCTCGGGGCTCACAAACCTTCATGTGTAGGAGGGTTCTTGGGAAAAATGAAATGGCCTAAACTTTTCCTCTTGGGTCTGTTTTGGCTCAGGTGGTTTTTCACTGTAATCTGCACAAATGAAATTTTCTCAGTTAGCACTAGATTGTCTCAAAAGCCAGCCCTAGCAGAGCCTAGATTTGAGCTGGACATACGTGCACTGGACATACAAGCACTGGACATGCGTGCTTGGCAAGGCTGGGGCCAGGGGCCTTTGACAGGTCTATTAGTGGGCTCCTCTCATTGCTTTTTGTCCTCTCCCTTCATTTGGAGACTGATGGAAAAATACAGAGTGTGGTTTTCTTTGGATGGCTCCATTGCTACTCACAGGAGCAAATATTGCTGCCAGAAGCATGCAGTTTCTTTGGGGGAAAGGTGGGCGTTTTGTAGAGGACAAGAGGCTGATCTTGGTATGAGTGATGAATCACACAGAAAACAGGGAATCACATATACAGTGGGCTTGAAAACAAGAAAATGTTTCCTTCACTGCAAGATTCACCAAGTGGGCTCAAGGTACTTGAGAAGAAATCTCTAACAGGTCTTCAGAACACATGGCCTGACCAAGAGTTGAAGGAGAGATTTATAGGAACTTGGATGGGTATTTCCAAAGCTCATACTGAATTGTGGCACATTTTTGTATGCAGATGTGGTTTATCTCAGAGAAAGCATCATCTAAAAAGGCAGGATATATCCAGCAAAGTCAATTAAAAAATAAGTACCTAAAAAAGGAGGGAATAGTCTTGTTTTGCAACTCCACTCTGTTGCTGTTCCAGCAAACATCATATACTTTGGGGTTTGAAAGTATTGACTGACAATTATATCAGATCTAATCAATCTAGCACATTTAAATGGACTTCTATTGTAGGTATATACCCCCTATTTATTCATGTTTTGATATTCTTAATTTCATTCTTGTCATCTGGTTTTCACGTCTAATACATATAGGAAATAAAAAGTTTAAAAAACTAAGAAACAAAGTCCATCACAAACATGTATTTCCTGTTTCCATGCTCTGTGCGAAGGAGCCTGTTCTCCCCAAATATAGGTGCCTATGGAACTGAAACCATAAAAGCCAACCTCTCCAAGGAAAGTAAATTTACAAAAAACACGATATCCTTTGGTGGAGTTCATGTTTCAGAAAAGCTTCTACTGTTAGTGGAGCTTTAATATTCCAGCACATCAGTCTGCAGTCGACTCCAAGCATATGGGCCATGGGCTGAAGCTAAAGCTAAAGCTAAAGCTAAAGCTAAAGCTAAAGCTAAAGCAGCGTCATAGATTGCATCATCACAATGCCATGAATGAGGAAATTATGCAAACAAAAATAATGTGTTACATTCATTCCCTCTCCTTACAGCTGAGTAATTTCTACAAGCACCATGTAATAGCTCTGGTTGCTCTAGCCACAGCCAGTACATGTCCTGCCCACACCTTCCTGCATCAGACACATAAGTGAATCAAATACAAGTTTATTAATCAGCAATGATTCCTTCTCCACAGTTTTGACAAGCTTCTGAGAACTACTAATCAGAAAATTGCTTTTCATTTTCAGAGCAAGGTCAAAGTTCCACCTTTTATTTAATCATACAACCCAAATAAATTCACCAGAACATTTTTACATAAGGTTGTGAATGCACATACAGAGATCTTCAACTAGAATAATGGAGTTGACTTTCTATTATCCCTGTTGAAGTTAGTGAGAAATTTACCCAACCATACATTTCAAATAAAAATAAAAAGCATTTTTTTAACATGAGAAATTTAAATTACTGGGGTTTTTTATTTCTAGGAATTAGAACTTTTATATCCATTTTTAAAATCACATGAAGGAAAATACATTTTGGAATTCATAAGCAGTTCCACTTAACAGCAAATTAAGTGTTCCTTTCCATGATAACCAATGTTAAAATAAATTTTCTTCTAACATACACAGTTATTGGAAAATAATTCATTTTGTATCTTTGAAATGCAATAAATGCTGATCCAGATGAAAAATAAAGAGAAAACAAGAATTGAGTTATCATTATTAAACTGATGTTCTGTTTTCTTCAGCAATCAAAAAACTCTG
Organism: Petroica traversi; assembly: GCA_025920805.1. Classification (NCBI taxonomy): domain Eukaryota; kingdom Metazoa; phylum Chordata; class Aves; order Passeriformes; family Petroicidae; genus Petroica; species Petroica traversi. Next base: position 1,211,090 of record JAHLSL010000021.1, read on the forward strand.
CAATAATAAATCCATCACAGTGTTGACTGATCTTTATAAAAGACTATTAAGCTTGTTGTCAGTTGACTCCTTGGCAGGGCAAGCTGCAGTCTGCTTTTGCAAGCCCATACTGAAAGATTTCTCAATTTTTTAAGAATAAAGTATGTTCAGCCACTTTTTGTAGAACACTAAAATTGACATTAATATTTGAAAATACCCATAAAACACAGTTCAGCTTTTTAATGAGACATGTAACGTTATCTTCTGTCAGCCAAAAAGGCCCTTGATTTTAAATACAGCCACTACCTTGCAATTTTACAGAAGAGAGATGTGCAACTCTCCCACTTACAATGAATGATAAATGACATGCAAATCTCGGATGTTTCTCACACTGTTCTCCTTTTTAAGTTAACATAAATTGAATTATCTTTTAAAAATTAAAAATCTTTGCATCCTACAGTATAAGCTACCAAAAAATATTGTGTTGTCCTGTTTCTTTTTTCCTTTAGAAGCAAGAAGTTCATTCCTCTGAGACCAGCATGATGCAGCATGTTATTTCTGTAGCCATGAGCCTTCTCGGTTTCCTTTAACCACGGCTGTGCTGCCAGCAGTGGCCCAGCAGCTGCAGGCAAGGCATGAAGAGCTGACACTGAAGCCATCCTTCTCCTGACACAGGGAAGGGATCAGCCACGAGTTTAGGGTACTGGGATACACACTGGAGAGGATGGGTACAAGGTAGCTGAGATGAAGAAGCACTCGGGAGGATGAGGGGAGGAGCGGGACACATCGCAATACTCTAGTTCTGACTTGTGCCTTGCCCACTAAAACACAGGTGTGTGAATACTACTTGCAGAGAGACTTACTTGTGTACTGACCAAATTTGTATTGAATTATGCTCCGATTCTTGCACAGCTGATCTGAACTAATTTTGGCCATATGCATGTGCCTTGATTCTGCACTAACTTAGTTTGCCTTCTGGAGGCAAGCAGACAATGCCAGAACACACTCTTTCCTAACTAGGATTTACCAGCTTATACCAGAGGTTGGAAAAGATGTAGTCATGCAGAAATTTGGAAGAATTAGATATGATAATGAAATCATAGAATCATAGAACATCCTGAGTTGGAAGCAACCCATTAAGTTCAACTCTTAGTCCTGCACAGGACTGCCCCAAGAGTCACACTATGTGCAAACACATGGTCACAGCATTGTCCAAACACTTCTTGAACTCTGTCAGGCTTTGTGCTGTGGCCACTTCCCCAGGGAGCCTGTTCCAGTGCCCAACCACCTTCTGGGGGAAGAATCTTTTCCTGATATCCAGCCTAAACCCTCCCTGGCTCAGCTCCATGCCATTTCCATGTGTCCCATCCCTTGTCTTACCTGCAGGCACCTCATTTTTTCTGTGAGTCGTTTTGCCTTCATGTACCTTTTTATTTCCAGAGTGAAAAATGCGGTAACTTCTTCTGATTACTAATTCTCTGCACCTTTCACAAAACACTATTTTTCAGGGCTTTTTTTCTGTATGGATTTTGAAGGTAAGAGTTAAAAATATAAATGCATACACATAAACATATGTCTCTCCAATACATTCTAAATTACTAATGTAGAGTATTATAAATGCATATTATAGTGTTGGTTTTTCGCAAATAATGAATTCTATGTGTATAATATTGATCCTTGTAGAAGCAGAGTTTGTGTAGAAATGTAGCCATTCTCGTTTTGTTCAATAGTTGAGAAATAGCTAACATTTCTATGTTAAATATCACTCACAAACTACCCTTCAAGCAAGGCGATTTACTCCTATCAAGATATTCCTAGACAAGAGACCCCTCTGCTGGGAATTGGCAAACAACTATGCAAACTTCTACTTCTATCAAGATACGACTATACAGACGGACAGATTAACTGAATTCTTAAAAAAAAAACTTCATTAGAATTATGCAAAAAGCTGTTACAGTAAAAAAGTATATAAAGAAAGTCTCTCTCTAGGAGAGGTGTTTTCTGGCTCTGTGCCAAGTGCACCCAGCGTCCGGGACGCTGTAAATCCTTTGCCTTGTGTTTGTCTTTTCTTGGGTTTTTTTGGGTTTTTGGTTTTTTGGGTTTTTTTGGTTTTTTTGTTGTTGTTGTTGGTTTTGTTTTGCTTTGTTTTTTTATTAAAAACCTGTAAACTTTAACAGGAAAGTGACCTCGTTTTTAACATAGAACAACATGATACTCCTAAAATAACAATGTCTCTGATGAAGTACAGCAAAGCAGTATACTTAACATCACCAGACAAGTCAGGAAGCAACATCAGGAATAACCTGGCAGGACATAAGAGAAAGAAGCATGCTGTGAGGGAGAGTTCAAACCCTGGAAATGTGAAAGAAAAATCATATTCTTACTCAGCATTCATATGCCTTCAGGGTTTAACCATAGTACATGTCAGTACTACTGCTGTTGCTACAACAATTTACAACAAGTGAGAAATCAAAATAGCCTAATCCAAATTAGGGGAACATCAGTTATTAACAAATACAAAACCATAGTGTAAAAACAGGGAACAGCTACAGTGGAAAGCAACCAGCAGCCCAAAAGCAGAATCCCTGCCTGTGTTACCCCTCTCCAAGTGCCTTATGCCTCAGGAGAGCCACAACACTGACACCTGTCAGCTGCTACTTCAGGCTGCACCTATGAGGAAGCTAAATGCTCAAATGGGGAATGCTCACAGCAAGAAACTGGAGAGGTTGCTTTAGTGCAGAGCCACCAGCAGGGCTGTGAGGATCCCCACCCTCATCTCCTGGAGCTGCCCCACCTCTGGGTCCCCAAAGGGGGACAGCAGTGATGGAAAATATGGGCATTTCAATACACATGTGAGGTGAGGAATGGGACAAGAGATCTGTGGCTGGAGCTGCTGAAGAAAAAGCATCTACCCAACAACCAGAGGTAACAGTGAGGCAGAAGAAGTTTTAAAGAGATTTTGAGGTGGACTTTTGCGATATGCCTAGATTATTTGAGAAATTGAGGAGATATATATGCTACCTCCTAGGACTCTGCCTGTTTGCCAACTATATCTACAGATGACTTCCTGTAGAAGTATCTACTCTGTGGAGTCTGAAGAGGTAGACAAGATCAGTACTATACAATTACTTGTTCACATTAAAACTTCCAACTTAATGTAAACCAATTTAATTTACCCTGAAAATCAGTCGTGTATCATGCAGGAAGAAAAACAGAATTTTATGTTATTGTTGCAGCCAATGAAAATACAGAAATCTGCACTAATAGCTCTCTAATAGTACTAAATCATCAGGAAAACAAAGTTCCATGATTAAAAGAAAGTAATTTCCCCTGTTTTCTGCCTTTTTTATATGAAAGATCTGTTTGATGGAAAATAATCAACAGAAGTACTTTCTAGCCAAGGAGCTGCACCCAGGGAGGCACCACCTGGGAGGAGTAGGGGCAGCCCCACATCAGATACTCAGCTCCCTTGCTGCTGATTTCCGTGTGTTTCAGGGAAACAGGTTTGACTTGAAGTACAAAGTGAAAGGCAGGTGCCTCTAACCTTTCATCCAAACAGTGACCTCGGGGGGAAATCCCTGTATTCCCCCTGCACTAACAGCACATCAGGTCTTCCAGCACAAAATATAGAGGAAAACTTTTTGTTCATTCATGTAAATGGGCTGTCACAGGTATGTGCTCTCTGCTGGTTGTATTAAAATTTCAAGGTGGTCAGCATCTGAATATAATGAACACACTGAAAGCTCAGTTGCTTAATTGAACTAAATTTCCCTCAGACAGCCAGACTTATATCTGGATGAAAATCAGGAATAATAAAAAACTACCATCTCTAACAAGTAAATATTCCAGATCCAAGTACTTGTACGGCTCATGAAGTCAAGGCTAGAGGTACTTTTTCCATATGAAATATGTTATTTTTCTTTGGCCACCTAAGGGTCAGTCACACTCTCAGTAAGCAAAACTAGAAATATGACATGGACAGTCCTTCTCTTTTTTTTTTTTTTTTTCTCCCTGCAAATTCTGTGTTCATTTCTTCTTGCAGAAATGCATTATTCCAGCATCACAGCAAATACAGTGAGTTAATTCCAAGCACTGCTATGGTCATAGAAAGGCCTTGGGAAAAGGTATCAGGTCAGCAGAGCCTCGGCTTCTGGAGCAGGGACATTCAGACCCCTGAAGACACAGCAGCACAGGAGATCTCCAGAGGTTACAGTCACCCGGGGATCAGCATCAAGAGCCTCCAGGGTGTGAGGCCCCGCCCCTACATCCCAGCCTGACCTGGCACATACTGATGTGCAAAAGTACACTTTGGATCCAACAACTCAAAGTTTGTGAGATGCATTGTGACAGAAACAGATTCATTAAGGGCTCTCTGTCCCAAACTGACTGTCATCAAATAAGGGCACAAAAGATTTCAATCACTAGTTATTAAGAAACACTTCATTAAAGGGGGAGAGGAAAAGAGAAAGAACAAAGCAGGCTTATCTCCTGAATCATGAAAGGAACAAATCCACAAATGCTGACAAATTTATTCTAATTAGTCTTTAGTAAACATCTGCTGCCTCATTAAAAAAAAAAAAGAAAAAAAGAATAAAGAAGAAAAAACTAACAAAATAATTGAACAAACAGCCCCCCAAAATACACATTCTGTGTAGTAATAAATCTGTGTTATCTGCCACGGACTTTCATGAGGGCAGAAAACTGTTCTCTTCAGATGTTACCAAGGTTATTTATCTAGACATTTATCATTATTTCTTTGAAGTTCACATGAAAAAGAACCCAGAAGGTCCTAAAAGGATATAATCTATATCTTAGCATTAGTGACTACAGAAGATTTGTGACTCATTCTTGATCTCACCCTCATCAATGGCATTACTCATTCACTTTGATAGGCACAAGATGAAACTCTAAAGTTGAAATCCTATTTTCCTGAAATCAACAGAATTTTCTATCCATTTTACTGGGTTCAGGATTTCAACCAGAAGCTTTGAAGAGAACAGAAAATATTTACACTTCAGAGGCCTAACATGGTGTCTGTGTGTCTAAAATCCCTCTAAATCTGGTCTGAAGGCTCTAGTAATATATAGTGTTCACCTGAATAATTGCAAAATTGACCCCAGAAAGTCATAGAGCATTTCTGGCTTATTTTAAAATTTAAAAGTCTATAAAAGAAATACAAGTCTGGGTTTTTGGGGTTTTTCTTTTTCCCAAACAAGACTGCATACCCTGTATGTGCACTCAGTTAGCAGTCTACACTCATATTTAGCCCTGCGTTGAATGACAAAATCTGTTTCCTACTAACACTCCAATTCCATTCACAGCTATTGTGGGATCAGTTGCATGGATTATCCAGGTGCTATCCTGTTTCCCTTGTTTATAGGGGGAAAGTTTTTCTTCTTTTAAGAAAAATAAAAAAGGCAGGCAAATACTCCTTTTATAACACCAGCTGTCTAGACTACTTGCATTATAAATAGACCAAAATATTCTCTTCCATATGTGTTTCTGATTCTTATTTCATTAGGTAGGAAGAACCCGAAAGATCTACGGTTCAAACTATATCTTGTACACTTCAGACTCAGTCGAAATTAACAAATAAGAAATGTCAGGGGACTCACTGGCCAACACTTAAATGCTGCATATATCCCATTTGCACAGCTCCCAGTGCCTTGAATGAGCTGGGATTCACGTTTGCTAGCTTAGCACTCCATTCTCAAAAAAACCCTACCTATCTCTAGAGAGCCTTCTCTAGTCTAATTGAAATCAGGAGTAGCCTCTGGAAGTCACTCCAAAACATCCACTGCTGTCCCTTTAGTGATCCAGTCACATTGCCAGAGATACATTCCGTTTCTCAGACACTGTTTGCCCTTGGTAGCCTCATACTGGGTCTGCATTTGATTATTTCCTCTCCCCAGGAATCAAACTGATCTCCATGACCTTTCAAAGAGACAGAGAGAGGCCTTACAACTGGCCAACTCCTCAACACCTTCAGATGCATCGTGGATTCATATAAACTCTGGTACAATCTTCATATTAATTAATGAACTGTCTTCATATTAATTAATGAATTGTCTTCATAATTTTGACCTTACAGATAGAACTTTTAAAACATGACATTGTTTTAAAACATGACATACAGAAAAAGAAAACCCCATTGTCTCCTTATTTGCTTAAGAATACCAAAAAATGTAAGGCATATATATAAATCTGTTCTAACAGTAAGTTATGTAGCTTCAATTTATCCCAGGTATTCCTGCCTCCTGGCATATAAGGTCTACTCAGTTTCTACTCTATTCATCTCTTCCACCTTTTTTTCTTTGCTCCTCCTGTCATTAGTTTTGTTTATGTCTCTCTCAAAAATTGGGGGTTTTCTTCCATATTCCTTATGACACCCCGACAACACCTACTAATATTACAAGCTATATACCTAAGGTCATGAAGGCTAAGATAAACTTTCCTTATACTGTAGAACTGAAGGTATCTTTCTAATTAACCTTTTGTAATCATGTAGAAAACAAGATAAGAACAGAAAAGATCACACACAACTCATCCATTCTTAAATAAATAATAAGAAACTCTCCTTATTAAGGAATAGTATTCAATTCTAAACAAACTTTTTATAGTAATACACGTCACAATATTAGTGTTGCGTTCACCTAGTCCTGGAACATCCAGGCAATAGCACCGGGATAATTCTTAATCCATTAATTTTACATAAATTGGAAGTCCTCAATGTTGCTGCAATAAATTTTACTCCATGCACTTTAACTTCATAAATGGGAAGCCCTTTATTTTATGTATAAAATACTTCAAAGAAGCAATGCAGAATCCCTTATGAATTCCACTCCAGTGGACACCAATTAATCTGAAGCATGGCAACAGGGCTTGACTTCAAAGCATCCTGGTACCAGGGAGAGGAGAGAGCCTGAATGAGTGACACATTGTAGGAGAAGTCCAGGATGACAGTCTAAAGGAGCCACAAAATCAACATTTCTCAGGAATCAGTTCAGCTCTCTCCCCAGCCCAGGGGTGACACAGTCGCAGGATCACTCAGGTTAATTGAAAAGATACTGAGCCCACTGGTCTGGATGGACCACGTGGACATGAAGAAATCTTAACAAGAGATGGTGTCAATGACTGCCATCAATCAAGGCTTTAATCTCCAGGCAACATTAGGTCTTGTCTCTAGGCAATGGCAGTTCATAAATTGAATGGGTGTGCTAACAGCCCTCATTCAGGCTGCAGGAAAGCCGCAGCTGAATACTTCAGTGGACTGAGATAACGAGACAATTGAAGCTACTGCCCAGGGCAATCCTGCACATGATAAAACCTAAGTAAGGCGATACTTTTAATATCCCCATCTATCTCATTTGAAAAAAAAACAAAAACAAAAACAAAACAAAACAAAAACCCCAACAACTTTAATTCGTTCTCCATTTATCCAGGGAGAATGGATGTCATCATATCCATTCGCTTTAACCGTATCTGAAATTGCCTGAAAAAAATTCACAGACGAGCCAGCACAGCTCATTAACTCAAGGACAACGCTACTTCTGTTGCTTCCAGGATCTGTGGACAACCTCATCACTTGAGTTACCCAGGGCAACCATCCCGCACAACCACGGCAGCTCACAAGCACACTGCGCACTGAGTGTCATGGGCACACAAATGGCTCTGCAGAATGTGTTAAATCCAGTGGGATTTTCTTTGCCCTACTAGGCCTCCCAGAATCACTGCTTTGCACCAGTTTTCTCGGCATGCATGGCTTCGTCAGCCCACTCTCAACTAGGTCAGAGACAGCCGAGTGCATCTCTGTTCAAGCTAATACAGTCTTCCAGAAACGGGAGCACTGAAAAGTGAAGAGATGCAAAGTAGTTCAGAGAGAGCCAGGCCGTCCTTGACATGGATGAGGCAGATCCTGCTGCAACCTAAGCAGCTTCATTCCGTGCTGCTCTGCCTTTGCACCATAGGTCGAATGCTGACATTCCAATTGTCACAGGTCTGTCTCTTCCCCCTCGCAGTCCCCTGGGAGAGAAAAGCAGGCTAATGGAGACAAATCCTGAAACAGCCACTTTCCCAAAGAGAGCAAACAAGCTGCATGGAGTTTTTTGGGGTCAAGTTTTTGGGCTTTTTATTACTTCTTCTTTCAGAGCTGTTACTTTTGCCAATGCTATTTCCTAAAGAAAATCCTATACTTTAACATGTAGTACTAGAATACTCTGCTCAGAAAGCTCAAAAACAACCTAGTCTATGAATGCAAAAAAAAAAAGACATATCAATGAACAATAAAAAAATCCACAAAACAAACCCTCAAATTCATGTTTTTTCCTGATTTTCTCTAATACATTTTCCTCTGTCAAAAATTAACACCACCGACTTCTAGTTTACATAGTGAAACTGTGATATTCTAACCCCATATAATTATTACCAGTGACTAAATTTATATTTTGAAGTACTACTATTGTATACAGATATTGAAAGACAAAAGGAAATTACAAGCTTTTTACTATATTAGGTAATGACAAGTTATTTACTATATTTCTAGAAGCCTAAGGCATAGATTCATTTAAAACACACTGTAGTATGATTGCTTCCTCAGAATTATTATACAGTCAACATCTCATATAAAATTGAGTGATTAACATGGTAAAACAAACTTACTTGGCAAAAGAAAAGCTCTGTCACAACATTGTATTTTAGGCACAACACTGTATTTATAAACTCTCCCAAAAACATACTGGAACTGCCAAATCTGTGTTTGACACACAATTCATACAGCCGTGCTAAGAAATGAGTGAAACCAGGCAGTGCTAGGGGTGTAGGCGTGCAAATGCCATCTGAAGACATCTTTGTGGAAAAGTGCCATTTTGGTTGTGTAACTGGAGGTCCAGAACTCTCATCAAGGAACAATTATATTCTCTGCTACTCTGGCAATGATCTGATTAATTCAATCTAGTTGATGGATGTCTTTAGCAATTTTTGTTAGCAAATTGACTCCATTGTATTTGCAGGCGTGACTTTAATGCTATTTGGAGGCTGTGCCATGTCAAATAGCAGGATTTGTGCCTGACCTATGTCTGAGAAAGTTATCCACATCATATGTCAAGAAGTAAGCTTGCTGAGCACATTGTGCCCTTTAAAATGCTATTCCAGGAAGAATCAGTCACACACAAGTTGTTTCCTCAGTTCACTACTGCAATTGTCTGTCCTACATGAACTCCATAGGCTAACAGGAATGATCTCATTTGGAACACAAAACTAAAAGAGAAAAGTAGGACTAAAATATCCAGCAAGGAATCACTCACAAAATCACAGAAAAAAACCCAAAAAACCAACAAACCAAACCAACCAACCAACAACACCCCCCACCAAACAAAATACTGAGACTATGTGCTATTTTTAAAGGTTAAAAATATTTTCAGGAAGTGTGTCAGAATCCTGTGCACTTTCACAGGAGTTAGAATCTTTGAGGTTTCTGCAAAGACATACATAAATAACCTTTTATTTTAAATCATCTTCCCATTATTCATATTTTTTTTGTATGCATAGAAATTGCAGATCCCTCCTCACCTCAGTTCTACTTATGTTGTGTCACACAAACTTCCAGTCTGTCATATCTGCAGATCTTTTAGCCACTTAAATATATATATCTGAATCCTGAAGGCCCAGTTGCGTGCTCTGAGGGCAAAAAAAAGCTACAACTAAACTACAACTACAACTAAATATGGTTGGTGCTGAGAAGACACTTTTATGTACGGAATATGCACATGCCCCATCCTTTAGAACTGACTGCTCTAAGGGCTTTGAGGCAGAACTTGCCCCCTCTGCTCCACAGGCACCAGCAGCATGCTCTGTACAAGTCTTGATGAGTCTTGTTCCAGCTTCATCCAAGCAGGATGGTTCTGGGATGAAAAAAGAAAGCAAAGTCTTCAGCAACCTTTCACCACATACTACCAGTCTGAAGGTGGAAGCAGTTTGTCCCTGAATTCCTATGCACATTCTAAATGATGCACGTCTTCTGAATTAGCATACCATACAGTCATAAATTCATAGTTACCTTGTCTTTAGTCATACAGTAACTGAGCATTTAGAAAAAGGAAATAAAAAGGCATATTGTGTTGACTTTTGGCCTCTTTTCATGGTACTTATATGGCCCAGTTTCAGGCCACTGTCATTGTGCCTGATAGCCCTGCAAGGTACAAGCACAGGTTAGACACCCTTCAGATTGAGCTGTAGGTTTTTCTGGCATGAGTAACCAAAATGCTACCTTGTGCCACACTCAGCTGGTTTTGTACCTGTTCTCCGTGACTTGCAATAGAACGTAAAGGCAATGATGGTGTATTAAACTGCAGACTGGAGACCCTGTTTAATTAACAAGACAGAGAGACTGCACTGCTGCAGCCTGAGCACATTCTCAGTGCCTTCCTACCAATTAGGTTAAACACTGCTCTGGAGAGCCCACTTTACGGGTGAGAGACTAATGTTTACTTAATGTTTCCCCACCTTTCAGCCTTGGTGCCATGACTACTACTACAAGAGCCCATCAGTATTAATTGGTATAGTCTTTTATGGCACACTTGAACAGCAGAAACCATTCCCATATCACCAGCTCATTTCAGAGGCACAGATCCTACCCAGCGCCACCAGCCTAAATTAGTTCTGGGCTAGTGACCAGCGTGGAAAACTTGATATCCTCTTGCTAATTCAATGAGCTCTTACTAGCATAATTGCAGAATATTAGCTCAAATAAGTGTAACATTACTTTTCTTATCACTTTAAAAATAGATATACATTTTTAAATTTTTATTTTAAAACGTAACATTCAGTGTTTGGTTGGGAAGCTGCATATATTCTTTACAGAATCACTGAAAATACACTGTTGTATTTACACTGTTGTATTTTCAACAGTGTATAAATACACTGTTGTATATGGTTATAATATATGAGTTTTTAAGGTAGCTGTATTCGTCTTTTCACAAAGAAGAACAGGAGCATTTTCATATATGTTCCTCTGGCTGCACCAATAAGATCACCTCATATAAAACATAAACTGCTGTATAAAACATAAAACACTTACAACACTTTTGTACTTCTGTGAAGTACAAAAATATTAGATAAATGATAAATAAATTGTAGGAAATCATGAACATCTACAACTTCAGGATGTCAAAAACATCAACTAAAGCTTGTCTAATGGCTCATAGACCAACTAAAGATCTTATTCAGCTTGCTGCAAAAAAAAAAAAAAAAGAGCTGTGTTTTCCACTTTCCACAGGCAGGCAGATTTGGTAAGTTCATCTGCTATAGCAAAGCTTTGTGCAGAGAGGCAAAGGCTGATGGGGAGCAGAAGAGCTACAGTTCTGTACAGGATCCATTAACACCTTAACATCTATGCAGGATTCCCTTGGCCCAGTTCATCTCTTTATACACAAACCCAGGTATCTACAGGCAGATAGCTCCTGGGAAGACATTGTGTTCTTTACAGACACTGTCACTGCTTAATAAAGTAATCTTATAATTAGCTTGAATCAGTAAAAATTTTTAACTAAAAAAAAAAATAATGTGCTTTAACAATGTTAGGTTGTCCTCATTATAAAATTTTAGTAAGTGTCCAACACTTGAAAAACTTGACATGTTGAGGGAAATGGTTAATTAATGTGCTTATTCCACATTACATCTCCTGTCTAGATAAATATGAACACATACTATTTGTGTTATCGGTGCTATGAAGATCACATCATTTATTTACACAGTAGACGCAGAGCTCATGTCTCACAAGTTGTGCTTTCATCTTGACAGTCTAGAGCAGTAGCTGCAACAGAAGAACTACACTTATATAAGGAAAAAGTATTTTGCTGCCAATTAATGTCACAGCAGAAGTTAAAAACCCTTGGATTTGATTACACATAGGCACAGGACAGATGTCTACAGATCGTTTGGGGTGGCTGGTTGAGAAACCACAACACCTGTGCAACCCTGTACAAGACAGACCTGGAGTGAAGAGGATTATTTCCTTTGCTGCTAGGATTACTTTACACACCAACCAGAACATAACTTGCACTCCCTTTTGTGCCTCAAGAAGTTTTACATCTGTGATCAGCTCCTGATCCACAAAGTAATTAAAATTCCCACATGGGAATTTTCACTGCATGTGTTTGAAAAGAGGTCAGTGGTCTCCAAGAAGGCCACGTTTGCTGTTCTGCAAACAGCAAAACCAGCTCCTTTACTGGTTAGCTTAAATCCTGCAAAGTAGTTACACAAAGTAAATGATTATTAAAAAGCACCTGTTTATTAAAAATCATCATCATTTGTAGGGTACAAAAGCAGATGTGGACACCATTTGGGCACCACAGTGGTAAATAGCTGGAGAAAGATGAATTAAACATTTCCAATTAAGTTAGCAAATTATTCAAGTTGCAAAAGGAATTCCAGTTCTTGGATTGAAGCTGTGAACTCAGTGGGGCTAATTTGCAGTTCTATTTTTGATGCAAGTCTGTTGTGACAAGAAGTGGGGGAACAAACTACCAACTTTTCTCCCACGCACCCCTCTGCTTGGGCAGTGCACTCTGCACACACAGGTCCTGCCTGGAAGGTAAGAAGATGCCAGACTGTTCCGGCTGCCAACAAAATTCCATACTTGTATTTGAATCACAGTAATTCCTAACACACCACCTTTATGCAGGTGAAGCCAATTTCCCCATTACTCCTTGGAGCCTCTTGGATTGCATTGTGCAGAAATTATGGGCCAGATTCTGCTTAAAGTTTTGATGAAGCAAATTTAGAGTAAACTTTATGAATACTGACAGCTTGTGCAGATTTACACCTTCATCTAGGACTTGCCCCTGAACATAGTAGGGTAGATTGTATTTATATTGTACATAAAGAATTACATATTTTCACCCCTGCCCCCAAGTTTTGTGAAGCTTATTTGTTGTTTTTAAATTATCTGAATTCATAAATTCTACAGTGCTAAATGGAAGGCATTTAATCTAATTTGATAATCAGATTTGTAGGCTTTGAAGTGGTTAACTGGGTAACAGCTATTTTCCCTGTGGGATGAGCAATGCTCTAACCTCTCCTCCCCCTGAATGACGGCAGCATATAAATATCCACTGAGTTTGAAAAACTCTTAAATCACTAGCCATTAAGAAACACTAGTAACTTGACTGGTTCCATACATAATTTATTATGAAGAGACTAATGTGGTCTGTATCAGAGCAACCCCTGAATCTGTTGAAGTTTCTTCCAACTCTGGTGACTTTTGCTAGGATTTCCAGTAGGTCCAAGCAACTGTCAGCACTGCCCTTTACCAGGAAATTTTACTTGCCTGGTTACGACAGCCTGCCCTCACATATTTGTAGAGTTGTTCATAGGCAGAAATATTAGCTGGAATCAGGAACAAGGAATGTTATAAGATAGCAGAGCAAATGATCTGCCTTGCAAAGAAACTGATTTACCTGCTGGTACTATCAGCATATGAAAACAAAGGGGATCAGCACTCATACAACAGAGAAGAGCTTCCCATTTAATTTTGCCCATGGTCATGGTGACTGAATTTGAATTTCATGGGAGTCATTCCATTCACTTTAACAGAAATATACATATATATTTCGATACAAAACTTAGAGCATTACAAAACTGGAAGAAAGACTCTTGATTTCTTAAGAAATTAATTAATCTCTTTGATTCCAACAGCTTTTTGATGGGGTTCTGCTCAGAAAGGTGGTGGCAAATTGCTCGATCCTGCTTGCATCAGTGAAACAGAGCCCAATATGAAACATAATGAGAGGAACAGAAATCATCTGAATTGAATAGTTTGAGCTGAACCTGTTCCTGTCATGTTGATGGCAGCAGGATTACAACTGTTTCCTGGATTACAGACTAAACAGACCATTCTCTTTATAAGTCACTTAAATACAACAAGAAAAAGTACATTAAAACCCCCTATCCACCAGCAAATATTACAGCTTTCTATAAAGTATCCAACAAGTTTTGTTTACTAAGAGAAGTAGTAAGTTTTATGATGTATTTATTTTATATAAAATCCTACTTCTTCAAGTGAAGAAGGATTCACTCCAAAATCACAGAAAATATAAGAACAGTGCGTAAGGTAAGGGCTCTCATAAACTTCAAGACATGCAGCACAACTTAGAGTGTTTATAGAAGCTTACACAAAAGATCCTAATTCTGCATTACCTGTTTGCTCTGAATTTAAAGAAATGTAACTTCCAAGAGTGGGAAGACTTGTTCTCTCTTTCTTACCTATCCTTATACCCCAGGAAGCAAGCTCTGGTAAATGGAATACCAGCATTAAACTGAAAGCACTGGTTTCCCCACCATACATTAATTTAGCAACTTATAGCATTTCCCTCAGTGGGTATGCTTTGGGGGCAGCTTGCTTCAAGCAGTGAAATCTGATTACACTTTAACTGAAGACCCTGTGTTTATTAACATGAATACAGCTAAAGAATAAATTATTTAAAATCCTTAATCATTCTGTATTACTTTGATCAGTGCTTCCTGAATAGGAGGGACTGTGTTTATTCAATTTTCTCTTGCTATGATGGTAGACTGAATGACAACAGGTTTATTATGCTAATACATCTACAGTGCTAACAACTGACACTTCCTGGCTGCAAAACTCCTCAGAGTTACAAATACCTTCTTTTATTAATATGAATTTCCCCACCAGGATAGAATCACATTCATAGGTATTTTTCTACAAAAATAAATCCAGCAGGATTATCACAGATGTCACACATAAATCAGATTTGCCTTCAAATAGCTTTAATTGATGCTGAACTGTTCAACATCTTTGTGGACAGCATGGATCTGCTGGTGACACCAAGCTGCGAGGTGTGGTTAGCACACTGGAGGGAAGGGAGGCCATCCAGAGGGTTCTGGACAGGCTTTAGAGGTGAGGCCGTGCAAACCTCATGAAGTTCAACAAAATGAAGTGCAAGGTCCTGCACCTGGGTCATTGTGATCCCAACCCCAGGAACATCCACAGATTGGGCATAGAAGTGATTGACAGCAGCCCTGTGGAGAAAGACTTGGGGATGATGGTTGATGGAAACCTCAAGGTGAGCTAGCAGTGTGGCTTCACATCCCAAAAAGCCAACAGAATCCTTGGCTGCATTAATAGGAGCATGGCTGGCTGGTCAAAGGAGGTGTTTCCGCCCCTCTGCTCTTGTGAGACCACACCTGGAGTGCTGCAACAGTTCTGGTGTCCCCAGCATAAGAGGGACATGGAACTTCTGGAGCAAGCTGCGCCACAAAGACGACAGGCTGAGAAACCTGGGGCTGTTCAGCCTGGAGAAGAGAAGGTGGTGTGGAGCCCTCACAGCACCTTCCAGAATCTGAAAGGGGCTTACAGGAGAGCTGGAGAGGGACTCTTCATCAGGAACTAAAGTGACAGGATAAGGAGTAACAGGCACAAATTGAAAGAGGGGAAATTTAGATATTAGGAAGAAATTATTTGCTGTGGGGGTAGTGAGGTACTGGAACAGGTTGCCCAGGGAGGTGGTGGATGCCTCATCCCTGGCAGTGTTTGGGTTGGGTAGGGTCTTGAGTAACCTCAGCAGTGGGAGGTGAGGGTTGGGCCTGGATGATCTTTAAGGTCCCTCTCAACCCTTAACATTCTATCCTTCTATGGATAACCTAAATTCAAACTGCCATTGTAACAATTAAAACAGCTATCCTGAATGCCTTGGGGTGTCACAAAAATAACATTAGACTGATATTTGTTAGAACATTGTCCTGATTCTTCTCTTACCTGTGTTATATTGTAAGTAGACAAGTTCAAAGAGATGGATCCTTCTGCCATAACCAAAACACGCCTCCCTGGTAAACACAACAATTGCAAGGAACACCAAAAGCAAACTCTTCCTCCCCTCCTCCTCCCTCCCCCCTCCAAAAAAATCAATAAATCCTCCCTGACATAGACACTGTGTTTATGGTGGAACTTGTAGCAGAAACATGTTAGTTATGTCTGAAGATTTACAAACACAAGCTTTGGGAGGAAAACAATGCTTTACAACAGAACTGACCTGCAAATAATTGTTGAACCAAATTCCTGTAGCAGCAAACCCTACATTTTATGCTTTCACCTGGTGGCTCTGTTATACAGCCTGCTACATCTCTGGGAGTGCACATGGTGCTGCATTTACCCTGGGGTTACACAGGACCTCCCAGGAAGCTTGGGATGGAGGGAGGCAATTAGCCTAGACAATGGGTTTTGTTTTGGACTTAAAAATATAGCTGCTCTCCCAAAGCAGGCATTTGTTGGCTTGACATTTGGGAAGAACACATACCTAACCAATATCTCAAGGCTGGTCTTGGTATAGAGAATAGCAATTTGCATGCAAGTTTCATGTTTCTGATACTTCTTCCATAAGAAATACACTAGCAAGCTAACTGAAGACCTGGGAGGTTTTGCTGGGACAAATACCAGAAGAAAGTTGTATTACTGCAGATGGTTTTAAGGGAACTTGTTTCACTGAGCAGATAAAAATGAAGATCTTGTAATATCTTCCCAAAAAATAAGAATAACTTCAAATTTTAACAAGCTGTCTGGTTTGTAGAAATAATATTTTTAACTTCTTCCTTTAACAAAGATAATCTATACATTGTGCTAAAAAACTCCAAATTAATCCAACTGAACCTGCATCTCCTGTCTTCCAGATAGTATCCTAATTTACACACAGCTGATGAACATTCAAAACTGAAACAGATACCTCTTCAGCATATGAGGTTAGATGCCACTATACATAATTTTGCATTCATACATATTACGTACATTGGTTAGAAAAACATGATCCCACTGAAGTCTCTAACAATTAAAAATCAAATTATATTTAGGTTTTCTCCCTCTATTTTTACATCCTATTCACATGTAAATCACCCTGACAGTAGGAGAGGGGCAAGTATAAGTCTAAAAGGTGGAGAGTACCTGAAACATACTAAATGTTCCCACCTTTCCCCCCTCACAAAACTATAACTGAAGTAAAGTGTTTAGTACAGTTTATCAGAACTGAGATTTCTGTATTTTTTCCTAATAAAGTACATTACCTGCAAATTTGCTCCCTGTTCTTTAAAATTAAAAATGTCTTATACCAAATGTGATTGATAGAAACATGGTCAAGAAAGCAAGAATCTGAGAAGATTGATTTTATTAACAGAATATTGGTTATGGTATGAGACAGGGCTTTTCTGATGTTCTGTATCACTAGTTATCAAGTTCATATTTTTGATAGCTCTGCTTCTTTTCATTGTACGGGCTCCACTCTCATTTACTTGCACACAAAGTCTTGTGCTGCCCTCTTCTTGTACTGGTGTTTCACTGACACCAGTGAAACCTCTTCGTATCTGAGGTGCTGCCACTCCTTGCTTGACTCTAACACCTTTACCCCTGCAATCAGTTACCTCTTCCTTTACCCAAGCAGAATAATAAACTCATGGTTTATTCAGATGAATTATAGATCCCTCAGAAATATTTATTCCAACCTGATGAAAATCTTTCAGCCTTTCTTTGCTAAGTAATATAGATTGAAGTCGTAATGAAGAATTTTTATTCTCTCTCAATGTAAGACATGAGAGTTATTCACTATTCATGTTTAAAAAAATAAAATTAAGTATCTGTTTTTCAAGTTGACCCTGTCATTTAACACACTCTCCCCCTTGAAAAAACACAAAAATTAAATCATTCAAAAGAACTTGCAGCATCTTGTTCTTAGCAGATTAGAGAAAAATATTTATTGCTCTGAAGAAGAAATTTGTCAACTATCCAAAAGAAAATGAAGTTATACTTTTTCTGTCTCTTGTAGATGAAATAAGAAAATCAATTTGATTGTGTATATGGCAGTAAAAGAGCGAAGGAGATGGGGCTTTTAAAAGACCATCAAATGCAGGAACCACATTCAATGAATACTGAGACACTGAATTGAACCCAATCCACTTTTATTAATGGGGTTTATTGGAGAAAGTGTTTTCTGGCAGGTTATTTACTATCATATGTAACGAAGGCATGGTATTCTTAAGACTACACTATTCCACTTGGATATATTCTCATTCAAAACAAGCAATCCTTCAGAACCACCTTATCAGGGAAAAATAAATTCTCTCTGGGAAGAGCCTGCTGTAGGGTTCAAGATGAGCCCTTTACTTCTTAAATTATCTATCTTTACTCTCATATTTTTTACTCTTGATGAGATACAGTCCCACTAGTAACCCTAGAAGAAATGTGGTATTTAAGGAAGGACAAACTGCTTAGGCTTGGTTTGTTTTTCAGCAAACATTGAATAAGAAATAAGTTTTATATTTAACACTTGGTACCTTCTATCTGGCAGGTTTGAAATATATGCATTTAATATTGATTTAAAAAATCAGAAGAAGTTAGTGTAGATTTAGATCAGTGTCAGATAACATGAGAAAGCTGTTCTACTCTAACTAAAAATATCAAAATCAACCCAATTGTGCATTATGTAGTTGCAGTCCCACAGGGATTTATCTTTTTCTACTGGAGTTGAACTTGGGCCAAACCACTAGATGAATTTTTATTAGCTGAGAGTCAGGAGTGGTGTCATTCAGCTTTTTCTCAGGGTTCACACTGGTGATGGTTTCTCTCCAAGATCCCAGCAGATTTTAGTACCTAAATGATGCTAACATTAGCAGCTATGTTGGGAAGTCTTGACCTGTGAGCAATCAGTGTCTCATGTTTTATTAAAATGAGAATTTCTTGTTTTTAAATAGAATGTGTCATCTGGTTTGTAGATGGAATTTAAGCAAATTTCTCAAGCCATCATTTTATTTCCTAGTACATTTATGTTCTAAAAATGACTGTAGGGAGGACCTATTTTTTTTGAGATTTATTCAGAGCAAGAACATCAGAAACTTGGCAAACTATCAAAGAGTCAACCTCAGCACTGTTTTATACACAAGTGTAAAGGGAAAAACATAATTCAAACTGTAGATAGGGGACAAAAGAACCTAATTCCATACCCAAGTGGTCACACAGGTTCCTAAACAAATGTTTGACGAAAGTGCCTGAGGAACTGCAAGTCAACAACCCTTAGAACAGGTCATGCTTGCCACATTTCCTCTGGCAGAGGAAAGAGAGTGTCATTCTATCTTCTGCAAATTAAAAGAATAAAAGAATCTCTCAAGCATATTAATTAATGAGATTCATTGGAAACATAGCAGACTGCTGTCACTGTTTAGTTTTCATGAACATATCTGGCCAATTAGTATCTAAATTTATAAAAATAATTTTTTGTACATGTTGAATATTTTATGCTTGTAAAGTCTTTGCATACTGCTATGTGCATACTAATGTTCTGTAATTTCAACAGTACAATAACTCTATGATAAAATCCCACTGTTTTTCCTGGTTCAAGATATAAATCAGGGTTTATCGACAGCATTCAGTTCCTATAATGTTTTTGAGGGAAAGAAGCAAAACAACAAGCCAGTTTGTTAAAATCTAAAAGGACCTTCATAGCAAGTTGTCCTGAGGCTGATCCTAACTCAGAAGATTTGTCTCCTGAAAAATCACATCTCTCTCTTATTTATTTAGTAATATATTTATCAAGCAATATTGATCTAGCAAAATAATATGATAAATAATCAGAATACAGGAAAGGGTGAAAAATCTTAGATTTCATGCTCACATATATGTTGTGTGCAAGGAAACTCAATAGCTTCATTCACCATCTCAGCGTTAGCTTCTAAGGGTCAGGAAGTCACTCTGCAAACTGAGGTTAGCAGCAGTATTTGTGGTTTGATCCTCTCCATAATATCTTTTTCTCCCCCCCCCCCGCCCCCCCCCCCCATCTCTGCAGGGTTTTTTATGGATTTAAAGAAAGCTTAAGGGAACAAGAAAAAACATATGAAGACATTTGACACCGTCAATAAAGTTGAGTTTCTGATTAATACCCTAAAATCATAGCTTTTGTAATATATATACAGAGAACTGAAACAATCCCTAAAACAGGAATATCACACTCCCCTTGGGCCAAGAGATCTTCCATGATATCTTAAGAACTTTTAAACTTTCTTTTTTTTTTTTCCTAAGAGTGGAGAATCAGAAAAATTCAGCTACCTTAAACTTTTTAAAACTATAAAATATAACAAATTTTTATTATAAATTTTATAAATTAAATTAAATTAAATTATAAATTCTAGTTCATTTTTAGCTATATAGAATTATCAAGCTGTCTGAAAACACTGCACATGATTTCAGAATGAATAAAATATGAATAATACAACAGGTGCTTTGGTGTGCTAGCATTCCCTTTACTTATAGAAGAGAGAGTTGTTGGGTCTTAAAAACCTCCAAAGACAGAGATTGCACAACCTCTTTGTACATTCTCATGTACCAGGGAAAAAAATTTTTCCTTGTATTAAGTCTAAACCTCTTATATTTCAACCCCTATTCTGGTTGTCTGCTCTTGTTCTGCCTTGCACCACTGCAAAGTGCAGGCTACAGATATCTCATTGGTACCTCCTTGCAGACAGCAACCTCAGAGTGTCCCCTCCCCAGCTCCCTCAGGTGTTCCTCACAGGGCCCCTGATGATTGTGGTGACTGCTGCCTTTTGAATTGTTTCCAGCCATGAAGGAGTCCAACCACCTAGGCCATAGTGCCCCAACATGGGCACAGGGATGCTCTGAAGACGACCATCAGAAGTGAAGATAAGCAGCCTATCGAACAGCCCTGGAAAATCCTTCTTGCCCTTTTTGAAAAGGGATCTAGTATTTGCCTTTTCCAAGATGTCATGGGCCTCCCATGATCTCCATAAGCTTTCAAGGATGAGAGCCTCACAATGACTTCAGCAGCTCCTTCAGGATCCTTCAGATCCTTACTATGCATTCCAGAGGGTCCCATGAACTCCCATGGATCAAGATTTTTCTCAAAAACACAGACTTAGCCCTTTTCTACTCCCAGTAATAATTGCTCTCCCAGAACTATGCCTCCAGAGTCAAAAGCCTCAGTTTTATCTGTCTCTGCTATCACTAAATCACCCAGCTACTTCAGCACTGAATCAATATTTTTGTTCTTTGTTCTTGCCCTGCTTGGAGGAAGATTTTTCTATTTCCCAGTACTCAAGACTGGTGCTCTAGGCACACTATGTTAGAAATCATGTCCTTTTTTTTCAGTCATTTTTCTCTTCTACCGAAGACCTCTAATGAGAGAGAGACTGAGGGTGATGCAACCTCTATTAGCTGAGAGCTTATGGGTCAGATCAGTAATTTTTTTCTTCCCCCAAAGATTCAAGTTTTAGTATCCCAAGAGTACACATGATTAGTTGATCTTGCAAGCTGGGTAGCTTGCCTACAGAACTATAAAAGATTTCATCTTTATCCTGATGTAAAGCAAGAAAATTAGAAAATCCCGAAATATTTCTTGCCCAAAATGACTCAGCAGATGATATGATAGCATTCTATATGATTAAAACCAAAACCAGATGCTAAGAAAAGGGAAATACTGAAATGAAAGGACATTAATGAGCATCACTTTTCTGGTGGATGCTGTCTCTATAACTCAGAACTCATTTATATTCAAAGGATATGCAGAGTATCTGTAAAGGACAAAAGAAGGATACAACATTAAAAGTGGCTTGTAATGGCTCCAAGTTTGAAACACTAAAAAAGTGGAAAACAAAGACATGAATAAATGCTTGCTTGCTCATCCAGAGTAGCTATGTGATCTGAATCACTAATAAAAATCTTCAGAAAGGTTGAATGAGTAAGAATTTTGCATAGTTACTGTTGCTATGAGAGACACTTTCCTTATTATCCACACATTCCACAAATTATTTTCCTTTCCTTATCACTCACAAACAGGTAATGAGGAGTTAGGAAAATGGCCTCCTCCTCTAAATGTTTCTGAGATCATATTTGAAAGAAGGTAGTCAGAATGATGCTTCTCAAAAAGTACTGAGTGTTCAATAAAGAAATTGTAAGTGCAGTGAATGGGGCAGAGTCAAACTCTGCAAATGTGTCCGAACAGCATCTGGATCATCCGAGACAGAGTTGGCAGCTCCATCTCCCATCTGTCCTTCTCTAAAAGGGAGAAGATGCAGCTAAAGTCTACAGCACCTACTGCATCAAATTCCACCACTTATCTAACTAATATACCTATGTATGTTATGTGCTTTGCTAGTATTAGCCACAAAGAAGTAATTTGGGAGCTTCTACAAAAAGGAACCACATTTAGTTATGCAGATGAGAACAAACAAATATATTCAATGGCCAAACAATAAGAACGTTATTTGGAAAGAAAGCGAAGTATTCTTCTGTAAATACGCCAAATATCAGTTAATGTCTTCTAAAAAGAATAAGATCTTTCTAGAGTGTCCCAAATAAAACCTTGCAGAGCAGGAAGGGATTTATACATTGAAAACAAGAATACCACAAGCCATAATGTCTATCTTTCAAAAAAGTTTTATGCTTATTTTGGAGAAGAAAATAAGAGGCAATCCCCTAAATCTGTTTTTAAACCGTGACTACAATAGCAGGTTGTCTCATGAGGCAAACTCCATTAAACTCTCAGCTTTATTGTAAATAAAGGTGGATCAATGTTGTCCTTTTCCAGTTTTGAGTAAGACGGCAGATTCACTGTTATATCTGACTAGCTCCCTCACAGAAGCTCTCCAGAAAGACCTGTAGCTACATCAGGGTGAGAGATTGCTGAGATATGAAATCACCACTTGAACTGATGTTAATGCCACACGTTATTTTATATTGGCAGATTCTATGACACTATATTAGTTTAGTAATAAATGGGTATGAATTCACATTTAAACAGATAGTTCTCACATATTTTAAAGTAATATTTTAAGGAAGCAAACTGGAATGTATGCAAACAGAAAGAAAATTAATCTACTGCATATCTAAACAATACAATATTTATTTATGCTTCTGATGCATTATAACAGTCATGGCTTAAACAGACTCACTGGAAAGCATATAGAACAGAGGTTAGGTATAATTATATCTACTAAATAGTAGGTGACCACTTTTCATTTAGTTCTCTCTTAACATAATAGGAAGAATGAATTTATTAATCACTTGGAAACAACACAATGTATTAGTTTTCCTTATAAAATCATCTCTATTATACTCTCACTTTATATACCATCTTTTATACTGCTTTGTGCATTAGTAATAAGTCTTGCAATCAGTTATAACTTATATTTCTATGCACTAAATTCTTTGGAATATCCATCTTCTGTTCACAACAATACATTTAGAAGTGGTAAAATGTTACTAGTGACTTGGGGATGTTGGTTAACAAGAAGCTCAACATGCCCCAGCAAAGTGTGCTCACAGCCCAGAAAGCCAAAGGTATCCTGGGCCTCATCACGAGCAGCGTGGCCAGAAGGCCAAGAAAGGTCTCTCCACTCTGTGAGACCCCTCCTCTAGTACTGCTTCCAGCTCTGGGACCTACTGGAGTGAGTCCAGAGGAGAGATGATCACAGCTGGAGCACCTGTTCCTATGGAGAGAGGCTGGGACAGATGGGATTGCTCAGCCTGGACAAGAAAAGGCTCCAGGGAAATCTTATAGCAACTTCCCAGTACCTGAAGAGAGCCTGCAATTAAGGTGGAGAGGGACTTTTGGCAAGGGCATGTAGTGATGGCACATGGCTTTAAATTAAAAGATGCTTGATTTAGAAACTAGAGAGAATTTTTTACTGTGAGGGGGGTGAGGCATTGGCACAGATCACCCAGAGAAGATGTGGACACCCCATCCCTGGAAGTATTTAAGGCCAAGGCCTGGGTCTAGTGTTAAAGTGTCCCTATGGCAAGGGGGTTGGAGCTAGATGAATTTAAGGCCCTGTTCATCCCAAACCATTCAGTGATTCTATGACTAAACTAATCCCAACTAAATTTAAAGTGACTACCCACTGAAACTTTGTCTCTTACAAAGAAGATTAGGAATCGACGTGAAAATCAGTCTTTTCCCAGTTATCACTTTGGCATTAGCTACTAGACAATTGTTTTGGAAACTTAGTCAATTAATATGTATTTATTCAGACTTGCTTATCCCAAAAGCTTAATTTCTCTTCCATACAGATTTTGCATTAGTTAATTCAGAGTACTAATATGGCAAGGTCAAGCTAGCAGAAAATACTTTCTCTGTTAAGAATTCTACTGGCCTCATTTGCGAGAGTATGAAGGAGGAAAAAGCTTGTTTCTTTTTTCTTTTCTTTTCTTTTTTTTTTCTTTTTTTTTTTAACAAGTGGAACATGATTTTTTTTTTTTTAATTGACCATGGTAGGAAAGGAAACTTTGGCATTTAGTATTTCCCAAGTGTCCTCATGTTGCATATTATTTATAAATATATATACTCAGGCATTCTGTCTAAACAACTATGCGTGTGCAGTTGTAGCAGCAACACCTTCCACTGACGACAGAGACTGTATCAACAAAAGATGTCTCCTGAGGCAGTTGATAGCTGTCTTCTAAACAAAATGAGCTGTGCTAGCAAGAGCCTGAACAGCAATATTTGCATTAAGACTTTTATTAGAAGACGCAATGAAAAAAAATTACTACATTCCTCATCTCCCCACCAATACTGTGCTATAACATTTTCTAGTATGAACTACTATCCTTTTTCATCATTGCTTTTGCCTGATCAGGAAAATATTTTTACATGACCATCTTATTTTTAAACCATGTATTAACTCTATACCAGTGCTGCAGTTTTATTTTAATGGCAAACAGAACAAAAGAAGGCCCTTTACATCTACAAAACCAGGATTATTAGGTACACAGTCCACTGGGAATGTCCTCTTAGAGGTATCTAAGCACTATACACCAGGCTTTCACAGCAGAGTATGCCCCTCAAAAGCATGTCTCCACACGTGAACTACTTCATTCACCTTAATAACTTGCTAAAAGTATATTCTGAGGCATCATACTGCGAAGTATAGTCCTACAACCCTTCAGCTGGGTCCTACAAACAACACAGCTGTGATGCAGCCACCTAAGAATGGCTGTAGCTCTTGCAGTTGGACAGGGCATTAAGCTGATACAGCCTTGCTCTGAATTCAGGTTACCCACATCATTCTCCATTGTATAATGCCCCCTTTGCACAGTGCTGAAGACCCAGGCACCTTCTTTTACTCTTTTGAGGGAGTTGCTCAACAAAAAGCACTTCAGAAATAAGTGGCCTGAATTTTTAAGAGCCTGCAGCATCTAAAAAGTCTAATTTTAGGTTTTTATTTTTAAGTGTCTTGTGTGCTGTTTCTAGAGTTCTCAAAAAAACTTCATCCAACCCACCATGCAGACTGTTTTTCCTACACTCATCTTATTAATCTAGAGGTTCCCACTCAATTTCTTCACACCAGTTCAGCACTGGAGGTGCTGGAGCCTTCCTGCCTGCTGAGCCTGCCATATGGAAGAGTTATTTCTCCCCCTCACCGACTCTCCATTTTTTATTTCATTTCAACCAAGAACACAACTTCTTCCCCATTGCCTATTCCTATCAATTCTTCTCTTTCTTACCTACTTTCCCCCACAAAAAATACAACTAGACTCACTAAGTTTGGAGAGCACCTGAAGCGTAGCCTGTGGGAAAGATGAAATGCAAAATAAGTAACGTGTTTATAGCTGTCTAAAGCAGGAGAAGTGATGATGCAACTTTAAAATCTCCTGGAATTACCACATATTTCTTCCTCATTACACAATCAGTTTGGGAAGATCTGGGTAAATCTGTGTACACATAAGGTGGTACAAAAAATTTAAAAATATTCTGATGCTAGAGAGCCTTTAGAAACACAGACAATTGCCTGTGTCTATTCACAGTAGCTGCAAGCATACACAAGCTGCTACAATTTCTTCTGCAAAGCATATGTGTGCAAGGTAAATGCTCACATCTCTGGATCTGCAAAGCAGAGTATGATTTATAGAAAGATCTCTGAAGTGCTTCCTGCATAGTCAAATAAAAACCCACATATTTTAAAAATAACTTTTATTTTTTTTAATACTTCCCATGAACTGATAAAGTAAAACTGGTTAAAATTTCTTTATACATAATCATAAGTTGCATGGCTATTTAATAAAATGAGCAGATACTAACAAACCCAGCTAGGTCTTGAATGTAAGTTTTAATTTAATAGGAAATGTGATGCTGACACTTCCATTTTAAAGCACAAACTGTGTATATGCACAAGTCTAAACATGGATGTGATACTTTTTTATGCATTTAAACTCAGTTGTCATATCTATAAAGTACTTAACACATCATGATAATTACTTAAAATAAATTTTAAAGGAACAAGAGAGTAACACGAAACAAATTTGGCACTTGTTAGCTCAAGCTCAGTTACTCACTGCCATAAACACTATCATTTGCCAATTTGTTCTGAGGTTCATGTAATAGAATACTAATTTTAAAATAAAAAAGTCAGCTGAGAGCATCAATTTTCTAATGTATTTTCTTAATCCATTTACTTGATCTTGAACACAGGTTGCTTTTAGTAGAACAACATGAAAACAAGGGGAAAACAAGAGCAAAACAAGGTAAACCTCTGTGTAACTGTATTGAGTTGGCAACAGATCTAATGTGCTAGTTTATGCTATATAACAGCAATCATACACAGAACACCACAGGAATCTGGTTATTTTTCTGTTTTAGAAAATGAGTCTGTTACAGGCGTATCAGTATACCCTCAGAGAGTAACAAATTATTTGATTTTACTTCAATTGTTAGAAATTATTTTTGAGGTAAGTCGCAGAAAATTTCTTTTAAGTCAAGAGGGTGATATAGGTAATAAATTAACATATGCTCTAAGAAGATAATTATTCTTTCTCTCAGGTTATCAAAGCCATTGACTCAATCAGTACAGTAAGCATGTTCATCTGGTATCAGTACCGTGCTATCCAAGATTAAACCACTCATTTTCACAATCATCAGGAACTTGTGCCATCAAACATTTGAGAAGACACAGAGAAATTCTCGTCTCTTTAATTTGCCTGTCAGCAAAAGTCAAACACAATGCAGTATGCTGTAATACTGGCTCTAGTAACTTCATCTTTGTCATTTAGACAAGTCACATAGACAAGGTTGTATAAGAAAGGAAAACCAACACATCTCCCATACTAGGTCGGTCCAGACAGCTCTGGACTCGCCCAATGATGTAGAAGGGCAATGGAAGATGATATTTGGAAAAAACAGGCAAGTTGGCCACTTTCTGAGGTCTGTTCCCCCATACTTCCCTAAGGTCTACAACTGTTGTTCACTAGCGTCAGCATCTGTTTGTGGGCAAGTTGCCCATGATTGCTGCTGTCTATGGACACACTGTCCATGTTCCAGCATGACAGGCAGAGAGGCAGTGGAGTATCCACCCCTGGGGACTGTCAAAACTCAGCAAGACAAAGCCTTGGCTGTTCTGCCTGGTGCTGGCTGAGGTCCCGCTTCAAACAAGACACCAGACTTTACAACCTCCAGAGGCCTTTACCAGGCAACAAGTCTGTCAAATCCAGTGCTGCACAATATCCAAACAAATTATTCAAATCTATGAAAAACATTCTGTTATTCCAGCACAGAGGCTACATCCTGAGCAGCTAGTGCTCAGACCTTGTGATCACTCAAAGCACACATAGGTTGGAGTTCACGTTACAAGGACTGTGTAAAGATTCCCAAAAGAAACTGCTGTGAGTCAAATTTAACAAGTAGATAAACACAAACCTTAATCTGCAGTTCCCAATGCAGACTGTGTTTTGGGTGCTCACAGAATAATATTCAGCTATGGTCAATTTGGCAGTAAAATGTTTTAATACTGAATTAAATTAAGAAATAATTTTGATGATGTGGTGGATTTCTACTTTCATTACTATTCTTATGAAACCTACCCCACATCCTGCTTCATGTATATAGCAATCTTGGCTTCTCTTTGATATTCCAGTAAGATCATTTGGAGAAAAGAGGAGAAAAAATACCATAGAGCAAAATTTTGGGGATCAAAAAATGCAAACACATACAATCACTCACCACTTAAGATACAGACTTCATTACAAAGTAGGTGGATTGCTAATGAATGCTTCTTTAAAAGCAACACAACTTACAATGACAGCCAGTTTCAAGGGATCAGACATAACACAATGAAAGATGTCTAAGGAAACACATTTTTCTTTACTTTCTAGACAAGTTAAAGACATGTAAATAGTTCTCTTGGAGCAGAAGAAACAACCACATACTGCAATAATTCAACAGTTCACAAACTATTGCAAAGCAATAGAACAAGAGGCAATGGGCCTCTTTCTACTTTGCCAAAAGGAGTCAGACACAATCTCAAAATTATGGGAAAGCAAGCTGCAAAACATGTTCCAGTATGCCTAAGATGATTTTATAAGATTCATGGTAATGCCAACATTCCAGATGAAGATCCAGAAAACCAAAATATTCAGAGAAAGATATCTATAAGCTCCCCCCTAAATAATTTTTCACACCCAGTATGTCCCCTCCCTCTCCTAACTGGAAATCTTTTCTAACCAAGAGCCTTCACAACAATCTCTGCCAAAATTCCAATGCAATTGGACTTGTAAGAGTTACATTCTTCCTTCCAAAATTGCTTTTATGCTTTCTTCAATTTACCTTCTTATGGAATAAATTTTAGAAAAAAGGAGTAAAAAAGAATTCTGGTAAATAAAACAGGTTAATTCTTTAGAGCAATTTGACATCAGCATTAAGATATTACTTATTGCTCACTGTGAGCAATTGTAATTTTAGCAGCCAGCCGTGATCAAGCAAAAGAAATAAACCCCAAACAAACATTCAGACCCTGCATTTGTAACAAGAGTATTTGATTTTTTTTCTGTGAAAGACAACTCACCAATGGTGTAATATCTCTTCAAATCACTTCTCCGCGGGTTGCGCCTCTGGGTGTTTGTGGTGTTGTTCTGTTCCTCCTCGGAAGCCGCTGTCGGAGTGGCAGGTGAGGCTTTGCTGGGCTGAGGTGTCGGAGCTTCAGCTGCCACTGGATTGCATCCTGGCCCACTAATATCCACCGACTGGGACTTCTTCTTTAATCTAAAGGCAATTTAAGACAGCAAAGTATTACTATTCATCATTCTATAACTAGATTATGTGTAGAATAATAGTGATATTCTACTGTACATTGTACAATAATTCGTGCATGTCACAGTAGAGCATGGGACAGCAGTGATAAATTAGGCCTGGCACTAACTTCCCCCTTCAGGTTCTGTTAATTCAGTTACAGCATGCTCATCTCCCATGTAGCTGTAAATGGTAAACTGCCCTCAGATCACCTGAAGAGCTGCTTGAAGGATCAGTCCCTCATTTCCAAATCAAGCTGCTCACCATTACTCTATCATTAAGTTGCTTGGCTTAAGTTTCCACAGATGAGGGGAGTACAAAGAAATTAAATAATTTGTACGAAGGCACTGAAAGCCTTGAGAGAAAAGAATTCATATATGATCAACTGCATTCAGATGTAGCTCTACAACTGCATTTCCCATTCTGCAGTAGTTTCAACACATTGTTTCTCAAGAATCCCACTAACCCCAGGTACCATTTCTGCACTGCAATAGCAGTGGACAAAGGAAAAATAATTCTCTGTTCTGCAGAAGAAATCAGTGTTCAATTCATTACTGGCATCCATGTATGGTATGAATTATTAACCACTACTCTCTAAGCCAAATCATCCAAGTAGTTTTTTGCACCTCTAGTTGCACACACATCCAGACATAACATCACAACTTTTGCATCGGTGTATTCTAAGACATTGACAAAATCCTTTTTAAAGTCAAGGCAAATTACACTATCATTCTCAATCCCTCCTCAGATATAGGCATTTTATCAAACTTCTGAGGAAGAGACTTAACTAACTCTCAAATCCTACTTTGGAGCGACTGAATCACCATAGTTCTGATACCTCCACTATCTGCAGCAATGTAAAATAGAGGTTACTATGCTGTCAGAGTTATTGAATAGAGACAAACGACCTGTTACAATGAAGTTCACTACATACACATTGGATTTTGTCAGTACTTTTCTTAAATTAGGTCTCTATAAATGTATCTAGCTGACTACATGATTTGATCCTGGAAATAAAAGAGGTTTATGACATTGCAGTGAGATATTGATTTTAGAGGAAGGGATCAAAACAGCTCTGAAATTTTGAAGCAAGTGAAGTAAAATGATAAAATTCTGCAATGCTAGAGGATGATTTTATTATGCTAACAGTTTAATGCTAAGCAGCCCCCTCTTAACTCTGCACATCCTTATTTTTCAAACGTTTTCTTCAGGTATTGGTTGCAATTAAGCAAAATGGACTACTCCACTGAGAATGGAATCTGCTAGTTTGAGATATTAATTGATTAAATATTGTCATAATAATAACAACTGCTCTAAATAGACTGAAAAATACACAGGTCATGATGAGCCTCAGGAAGATATGTTAATGTATCAATGTGTATGTAGAATATTATGAATGACACTATGAGAGCAAAATAACTATACTCATACAGTGTATTGCTTAGTCCAGGAAAAGGACTAGAAGTAAGAAAATTTTCAGTTAAAAATTAACTTCTCTATGTCATCCAATAAGACTACTTTTACTAGAACCTTTTTCTGGATTAGTCCAGGGTGTCTTGCATTTGAAGGAATGTCTCTCAGCTCCAATGACTCTGCACAAACTATTCAGGTTGACAGGGACATTTATCCCTCCTTCATATAAGAAAGGCTATACTGCATCATCTAGACAAATATCTCTGACAAGTCCATCAATGAATATCCTTCTAGCCTCCAGCAGACTCTGGTTTTGGGTTTTCCAAGTTAGGCACTGGAGCTTTGGAGTGATATTTCTAAGTTTGTCCCTAATTACTCCAGAACTCATTTAAACTTCTGAGGCAGGCAGCATCGAGCCTTGATGGTTTCTGATTTAACTCTGCACTGCATTCATACAGCAACACCAGTAGCTTATGTTAATGACTTATAAAAGTGACATTATGAGAAACAATGAGCAGCTACTCCTCAACATAAATCAGCTGCTTACATTAGCTCTTGCTGTTCAAAGAGCCCTACAGATATAGGAAGAATTGGTCATTGCAATAAAACTATCTTTACATGAAGGATCTTGGTCAACAGACCCACATATGGAGTCAGTGGAGATTCAGCTTGGGATAAATAAGAGCAATATGAGCACTGATACATACAAAATCAAGAATGGGCAGGGTATCCTGAGTAAACACTGCGTGAGAAGAAATGAAAGCTCTTTTGCTTACAGTGATGCTTCTGAAACTGAGACCTTGTTTTGAACACTTCTAGCTTTAAGCCTACAGCTGTCAAATATATTTACCTAAAATGAAGGCTGGAATATTTCATTGAATCTTTAGCACTCAAATAGTGTTCCACCATAAAGTTATTCTGCTACATTGTTGAATATAACACCTTTCAGGTGATATAAAAAGTCTTTATAATTCCTTACCATTAGAAACCTTTGAAGATTTAAAGGATGACTTTTGATTACTAGTTTTCAAGAAGTAATTCTCTACCTCAGACCACAGCTTTCACTGTGATTGCAGGGTATGCTTCTGTGCTGTGCAAAATAGCTGTGGGCAAAGAGGCTACAAAGTGTTTAGCACCTCTCCATAATCCTGAGGCCTCCAGATCAATAAGTGTACATATGTCCTGCATTACCCAAGTCTGTGTTCTCCCTAGAGGAAGACAGCAGGTGAGTGGAAATAAATTTTACAAATTGAAAAATACTGTTATGATTTATATTCTCAGCTGTATTATGAACACATTCTTCACCACCAAGGCTGTCTGAAGGACAGTCCAATTAATAAAGCTGTCTGGAGGTAGCTAATAAAATAGCTTGCTGCACTGTGGGGAACACTAGATTGTTGTTACAAGTATACTGTCTATTCTTCTAGTATCACATAGGAATAAAGGGATAATACTTGTCATCTGAGCAGTAAAATTTTCACATGGCCTTTTTCAAGTGACTTATGATTAATAAAAGACTTGGTTGAAATGCCTGTAGCAAATTAATGTCAAAAAAAAGTTATCTATTCTTGCAATTGAGAATAATTTAAAAGTAAAACTTCCAAAGCAATAAGTACCAAAATTAACAAAGCAGGAGCATGACAGCTAAGTAAGTGCACATAATATTGTCAAACTGTTCTTGAGAGATCATGGTGACAGTCATTTGGCTGGCAGGAAAGACAGAAAGATACAGGGTCTGAATTAATCTAGACTGCAATAACAGGGTCAGCTGAATAGGACACAGGTACAAGCAAGGTCACAATTTAATGGGAATGACTTGACAAAAACAAGCAGCTTACTCTAATGCATCTTCTTTCAGCCCACCTGAACTGTATATTGATACAGCCATGGCTAGCAAATAGCTTGAAAAAACACTTCAGTCTTTGAACTTTATCTTCACTAGACCACCATGTCTTGAAAGAAATTCTGAGTTCTGCATGCATTTTGAAGCTAAGAGAATGAATTCTTTGTAAGCCCGGCCCTTCTTCAACACCCTGCTTTATTACTAGCTCTATGTTGCACTTGGTTTTGGATTTTCTGGTGGGGTTTATATATATATATTACAGCTGCACATTTGGGCTGAAATTATTTATTCTTTGTCTGAAAGGAATCTGAAGTGCCTTGGGATCACATTCCTCATTCCTGTTTTGTTTCATGCTTGTAGAAAAATAAATAAAAGATGTAAGAAATACTGTGGCAAATATTTTTTATCTTTTATTCTGCGTACTTTGTAGCAACCTTCACCTAACTTTTCAACAATGGGTAACACAGGTCTTTCAATATTGCCTGGCAACACAAAATGCTGCTGCTGCAGCCTCCCGGCTGACAGCCAGATAGTGATTGCTGCAAAGACAGTGCTGCACTGGTCAGCTAGGCAATGCTTGTCTGACAGCAAGGACAAAGTCCTAACTTGACTGGGATTTGAAGTAAAAGGGGCAAATATTTCCTTTTCTGCAGCTATTCTGAATCCATAGAAACTCAAGGGGAGAGAAAACCATGCAACAAAACGAACAAAATCTGCATCCTTTGGGAGGGGTGGAACCCTGAGCTGGTTACTGCTGCTGTTTCTGGCTAGTGGAAGCTCCTGTGAAATATGGTTGTGCTCTTATTGAGGTGTTAGAAGAGAGCCATGTTCCTGGCAAAAGTGGCTCATTCAGAGGAGAAGATAATGTGGAATAACTCTGACAGAACAATTGTTAACAAGTAATCAAGACAACACATCCTAGGGCCTGGAGATGCTATGTTTGCTTGGAACGCAACTGAGCAGCACCTTGGTTTGACACATCCCTGTTCAAACACACATTTGTTGCACCTGTTTGTGTAGCTCAATTGCACTACTGCTAATAAGCCATTAAACTCCAATTTCCTCCCTTTCTATCTCACTGTATTTTCCTAGGACAGATGCTGTTCACTCTAATAACTCCAGCTGTAGACCCTCTATGCCTTGGTACCTGTAATCTACTGAGCACAGGCACAAACCCCGAACCTGTCTCTCAGCTCCCTCTGATTACTAATCACTGAGGATTTGCTCAGTCAGCTAATCCAGGAGGAATGTGCATCTCCAAGTGGTGTGATATGACATCCCTGTAGGTAGATACACTGTCTAGCTTTTGAACTTGCACTTTATTTCTCTGTCCATCCTCCCCATACAACTGCGAGGTTTTCTACTGCATCTTAGAATCCACCTGACAGATGCTTTTACCTCCTCCTGACCAGACGGCTGCTGAGCTCCCCAGCAGCACTTTCCAGGAATGGGTCACTTTGTACAATTCCTTACTAGCTCCCTTAAAAAGAAAATATCATCAGGTGTTTGGTAGGCCATACATATAGGAAGTTCTGGGGCTAGTGAATTCCCTGGAAACTGCTGTAGAATTTATGAGCATTAAGATTTCATTCCTGGCACTCACCATCACAAACATTTTCCATTCCTAACAAAATCCATGTTGTTTTTTTTTTCATGTTACAGTGTCAAACTGCATTTTTGTAAAGCAAGGTAAAAAAAAAATGAGGCACTAGTTTCCTAAAGAGATCTAGAAAGCACCTAAAACCATCATGGCTGGCAGTCCAGTCTGAAGCAAAAGGGGAAAAAAGAAAGAAACATTTAAACCATTTATGGTGGTAAAAAAAAACAATCATAAGAAGCATCTCAGGAGCTGGGAATCTGTACAATTAAGTCTTTGTGAATTTCTAAGTAAAAATCCCTTACTGCAACGAAGATTTGGAAGAAAGCCTAGCTCATTCTTATCTGCTGAATACAAAAAACTACTCTCTGTGTCCCTTGTGACAATTGCAGAGATTTTACTACACAGATAATAGGAGAAGCAAACCCTTTTGTTTGAAGAGCCATGTTTACTCTTCAGAGATGTGTTTAGTATTTTTGAATGCTCAGAAGAGCTGGTTATGAATTTTATTTCTTTGTAGCTAGAAATGTGATTCAAAAATGATGTCGACAGCAAGGTTTTGAAAAAAAAAAAAGCAACCGGGTAAACTTCTCTTTTAAATCCATCACTGCAAAGGTCTGATAACTTAAACACAGGAGAAGGCCTAATCCCCTGACAGCTGCACAGAGAGCCCCCAAGACAGTTATTTTATTCTCCTGTGGACACACTGGTTATCCCCCCTCAGCCAGAAGAGAAATCTGCATTTGCACGTGGCTGGGGCATTTTTTGGCTGCTCTGGCAATTCAGAGGGATCAAGTAAAAGGCTTGTGGTCTGTAGGCTTCACTTACCACCTGACAGCTCTGCACACCTGCGGTGTGAGGCAATGCCATGGAGGGCTGCTGGAAAATATTTTGTTCAATGCTCTTGAATATGACCTGGCTATGCCATCCCCTCCCAAAAGTAAGACAGCAGGATTAGACTGGCACAGAAAAAAACCACCTGTGATGGTGATGAGTTAGTTCCTCATGGCGCAAGATGAAACAGACCATGGGAAGGAATTACCAGGAGGGAATCTGCCCGGGATCTCTACAGACATCAGCAATTGGAAAGGGGGAGGCAAATGGTTTTAAACCCATGGATATTTCAGAAGAACCAAAGGAAGGCAAGCAACATATTTGGAGCAAACACAGCTAAGTACTCCTTTAAATGTCATATATAATTGCATGAAAGTAATAATTGTACAGAACAGGAATATCACTTGGTACAGAAAAGAAAGACACGAGTCAGGCAGAAAGCATCATTAAAGGCTATGAAGCATGCAGGTAATTCAGCAAACAAGTTCCTTGAGCCAGGGATTGCTGGAAGGTGGAGGGTTTTCACAGGGAAAGAGCCACTCAGTGCATGCTCCATCTTTTGTATTATCACTAATTATCCAGTACTAAGTACCGCAGGCAACCAAGTGCAACTTGCAATTCAAATCTGAATTGGCCATTATGAATTGCAGAGGAAAAGAAACCAAACACCACAAAGGAAACTAGAATATAGGACGGCACTAAATCAATGTCTCACAAAAACCTGCAGAAAAGCCCTTCAGTCTGTTACTTAATGTGTTGATCATGCAGCAAGGTTTTCAGAAAATGCAAGCAGCAAATGAGAGTATTTGATGGCACAGAGCAAATACAAGGTGATCTTCTCATGGGTGGCGATATGAAAGGATTAGGAATGAACTCACACCTACACAGCCCACAACACAATTCGAAGTGGCAGGTATGTATTAACAATGTAACACTGAGCCCAGCTTCAGGAAAGAAAACATTGCAGGCATGAGAGCGATGTGCAAAACAAATAGAGGCATTTCATCATATTTTGCTATATACTCTCAGCATTATGCATTTGGGCAAGAAGAGGAAGCATACAAAACACGCTCCCTTTATACACATTACCAAAAATTACCATACAAAGATACAGCAATTTTTAATTGTTAGAGTACCAGAAAGCAAACCAAAACCACCCTCTCTCCACCTCCTAGTCACCCTTCTGAAAACAGCCACAGCATACAGGAAAATTGCTACCATCCCTCACTCTATAACAAAGGACAATGTCAAACGAGAAGTTTTGACCAGGCTTCAGGGAGAAGATGAATAGTATCTAAAAAATTGAAAAATAGCTTTTTTTGCTGTATAGAACAGGTAACCCACACCCTTTTAACAAGATTTATAGACAAAGCTGGAGCTTTATGCGT
Organism: Petroica traversi; assembly: GCA_025920805.1. Classification (NCBI taxonomy): domain Eukaryota; kingdom Metazoa; phylum Chordata; class Aves; order Passeriformes; family Petroicidae; genus Petroica; species Petroica traversi. Next base: position 1,247,201 of record JAHLSL010000021.1, read on the forward strand.
TTCAAGGGCACATCACAGAATAAAGACTTACAAAAATGAACACAAACCTTGTGATTATTCCTGGGAGCATGACAGCACTGCTACAGGTAAACCCTTGGAGGATCATTTACAGAAGACATATAGATTGGTTGCTGCCAGGTTAGATCCATGAACTCCAAGCGGGAGAATCCAGAATCCACTTGTGGTTCAAGTGTGACAAGGCATTCTCACTGCCTGGGAGAGAAGCGTTAGTGAGTCCGCGGGCAAAGGAGTCAAAGCACTCTCCACACCACACATGGGCCTGGAGATGTACAATCCAGGAGGATGAGGCATGGCAGGAGTAGGGGGGGAGGTGATGATGATGATGATGGAGAGGAAAATGGCAGCAATCACGTTGAATACATAATGCAACTCAAACAGTCATAGAAAATACAATTCATTCTTCTTTTCCAACCTGAGCCTGTGTAAGGATTAACAGCTCAAGATCATATGGCTTCTCCATGGCTGTATAATATTTTACAGCTGCTTTACATGGCAGAAATAATATGCTCTGCTACTAAGGTTTGTGTTTTGTCAGGGATGAGAATTTTTTGATTTGCTCTTTCAGAATTTTAAGAGGGTGGGTTGCAATGCTGTACTATTTGCTGACAGATATCTTGATTCTGGACATGTTTTAGAAGAGACGTGTAAAGTAAATTACTATTTTGAATCTCTCTATTTTGTTAATAGCTGCTATACTGTTATTTAAATAACTCCCACTAGTTCCATTTTCACAAAAGCTCTTCCAGTGCATTATGCAAATCTACTTCAGTACAATTTTCATGGGTCTTGAAATTTCCAGCTCTGTCATATCCAGCACAGAAACATTTTGCATAATGGTTTAAAAGTGATAATGATTTCTATTTCATTCTTATTTGTCTCATTAAAGCTGCAGAATTATATCTATTGCAACTTTATTTATAAGGGTGGATTCAAACTGTCCAGGCTATTTTAAGGTTGTATCTCTAAGGAAAGTCTTTACTCCACCTGATTAGAAGTTCCTGAAATCACTTTATTATAGGCTACGCAAACAGCACCCGGATCCTGTGCCCCTGAAAATTGCCGTGAGATTGCCACACATCCTGTGCTATGGAGGATCACATTCTACATTACCATCTTCTCTCCCATACACTGCATTCAGAGTTTTCAAGGGCCAGTGTATCCAGTGGTCCGGGAGCTACACGGTATCCTCTTAGACAGACAGAATACCTGGCTTACAGTGAAGCCATATTTTTCCATGTAATTAACTTTGTCATAGTATCAATTATTTTCTGTGCTAGCTGCAAGTAATTTATACATCAACAAAGCTGTTTTACCCCTGGCCTTTAATTTAGGCAATTGCATTTACATTTCTGATTCCAACCCCACGCTTGACTGTTTTCTGAGTTGTTTACAAGTCAGCTGCAATATCCCCAGGCACTTAATGTTCCTGAGATTGCTGTGCTGTATGCAATCATAACATGCATACATTTATTCAGTCAAATTTGGAAGCAAAAGGGCCTTTTTACTTCTCAAAGAGATGACAGAGCAGGTAGGAAGTTACAATGCTCTTACAGTACCACAGATTTGTGTGTTCTACTTCTACCATGTCAACGAATAATTGTCAGCACAGCAGGCAACCGCAGCTCAGGTTCAAATAACATGCTGTGGATATGCTTGTCATGAGATATGGAAATGCAAATCTGCACATTCTTCTGTCTTGCCCAGTAAATTATACAACTTGACACAATTATAAGACTTCTTTTGAAATATAAAACTAATTTATACATAATTATTATCTCTATTCCATGAGAACTACATGGGATAAAACATTCTGATCTCATCACTGAAAAGTCAGTGGAGTATAAAGGCATTTTGTGAAAGTGGAGTTGATAATAAACCACCCGTGACTGAGATCCAGCCAGCAACATCTGAGCTCAGGCAGATACAAGAGCCCTGAGGCTGCAGTGCCTCCAGGCAAGTGGGAACTGTTTGGTCTGGCCTTTTTCCTGCAGCTGGGCATCCTGTGCTGTCTTCTGACACCTCTGCCTTGTCACACAGGCTGCTTGGCAGCTGGAATGCCAGCCCTAGGGCCAGAGGTGCAGCAAGCCAGAAAGGCAGTGAGAGCAGTAAGACATGCTGCAGAGTGTAAGGACCGTGCTCTGTGACCTGCCAACAGACCACAGGGCTGAGGAAGGGAGTCAGTCAAGGCCACCAGAAGCACAAATCTCACAACAAATCATGCAAACTCCTCACGCTCCTTTCCAAATGGAACATATTCGTCCTTGAGCCACAAAATTTACCCTTGTACTGAGGCTGAAGTGCCCTTTGGGCAAAGTCTCTTTAAGGCTAAAACATTTAGAATTTCTCCTTTCCAGGAACATAAACTGGTTCTCAGAGTGTTCTGCAGGATATAATTATATCAGGTAGATCTCTGTGGAGACACCTAACTTGTCACAGCCAAGTTAGAGACTAAGCAAAATGAGAAAACTTTCATCATCAGTGTTGAAGCAGAACTGAATTTTTGACTTCCAACTTATGCATAATTCAAGTATTTTGAATAATAAGTACCATTTTAGCATTTTAGTGAAACATTCAGAAAACATTTAGACAGTATAAAATGAGCTTTATATTGGCTGGCTTTTTTGAATATTTGATCTATTTATCACATCCTCCATTGAAAACACGTTAGTTTAAGCTCTGTTTTCTTGAGGGAGTTTTGCAGGGTACTGGTCACTGGTTTTAAAAAAAAAAGTCTAGTCTTGTTCTTTTGGCACTTCTTATTCATAAATGAAGTTAGCCTATACTAGATAGGAAAAAAATCTTCAAAGATACAGGAACATTTTACACTTAAGACAAAATTATCCTCCTACCCTTGGTCAGAAGACCATCCTACTCTAAGCATCAAGTTCTGACTACAGCCAGCTTTCTCTTTTTACCCAGGGTCTTTAACAGGGCCAAACAACTGCTGGCATTTCATACAGAGCTCCCAGAATGGCCCAGGGGGCTGAGTGGGGATGCCAGCCCATATTCTCTTCATTCAGACACTGCAGCTGCACAGTAGATAGAGATCCAGAGCCCTGATATGGTCCCACCAGACACAAATAGAAAATGGGAAGTCTGTTAATGGCACCTATTCAGAAAATGCTATCTTGGGCATATATGTTTTCATTTCTTGTCATCCTAAGAAGTAAGAAATGCCCCTTGATAAGCTGACTAATAACAGGTTGTACTGAGAATCTATATATAAAGGAGAAACATACTTCAGAACAGATAGGTTGTGAAATACTGCTTACTTATTTAAAAACAAATGGGAAACCCACACAACTACTTTATTTCTCGGTTTTCTGGGAGTAGGAGGAACATTTTCAACAACTTTTTACTTTGTGTTCACAAGAGTATAAAGGTTGTAAAGATATTTCTTTATGTCTTAACCCTCCATGCACAGTCCACAGCGATGATGATGCACCCCCTTGGCTGCAGAGGGGACTGTGCACTAGGGAAGCTCTGCTGCACCAAGCAGCAGGAGCCACAGAAGCTCCCACAGAGTGGGAACTAGGGCATGAGCATCCCCACAAGAGAATGAAGTGGCTCAAGCAAGCAGAGACATGTGCTTGCATTTCATGTGCAATGATCAAAGCAAATCACTGGCTGCCAGAAGCCACCGAAGATAGAGCCAACAGATTTCCACTATTTTAAAATAGCTGTCTTCAATAAAAATGCCACAATTCATTTGGAATAAGGCACTTCTAGACTACAGACAACATTGTCACCACCAGATCTCCTGCTGGGAGGCTCTGTCTGTGCACAGCTGCTAGAGTAGTACAGGTGTCCCTCTCACTTGAACTTCAAGCAGGTGGACATTCCACTTACAGCTGTCACAGAAAAAATAAACATGTCCAGTACTTACATAATTCAGATTTATATAAATATGTAAGATTCTTAAATAGGTGTATATTTTAAAAAATCTATTTTAAAAAAATATTTAAGCCTCAAAAGACATTTTTCAGACTTTCCTGAAAAAAATCTATATCTTGTTTCTATACCACATGGTAATAGTTAAACATTAGGAAAGGATATTGCCCAAGTAAGAAAGATACTCTCTTATTTCATAAGTTATAAAGTTCATTTTGCTATCTTTAGACCTAAGGCTTCATTTTTAATTTGTGTGTTTAATAAACCCAACTTGACATAATGGACTGCAGTTATCAAATTTGTCAGCACTTTTGCAGAAGCTGCACTTTCTTCTGACAAATGTAGCCAGTCAATTAAATTAAAATAGAGAACAGCACGATTAAGTCTGATACTGCTTAGTCTTTAATAAACCAGTTGTGTATTCCTGAGTCTCTCCCAGCTTCCTGTCAGGGGTACTAATTCCATGGCATCCTTAGGTCCCTACCTGATGCTAAGGCCACCAGCAAGTTGGTTCAGCTGACTCCATCCTGAGAAGGAGGTGACCATTAACGCACCCTATGGCTTATCAAGAGATACCACCCAACCTTTTTTAATATGTGCAATGTAAATCTTTGGCTGTCAATTTAACATCAGCAGTAATAAGAAAGATATGACTTGCAGGAGGTTGAGGTACCTGGGCTCTTCTCAGCATCCTGCTATGGCAGAACTATATTTTTTGAGCCAGCTGTGGAGGCAGGGCATGGCTTGCCAAAGGCCACCTGGCTCAGTAGAAACACGCACATGCCGAGATTCAAGAGCAGACAGCTTGCATCCTTCTGTAGAGTTACCTACCAACCCACTACACCACAAAAACACTTAAATATTAAAAAACAGTTTATGTTGCAGAGCATTTAGAAGTCTTGTAAGAAATTGCATTAATAAACATGAAGTAGTTGATGCCTGAGAGGCAAGAAAGTGCCCAGGATGATACAGGCCTGTTCAGATCCTTGCCTTAAGGATCTTGGAAAGCAAAACATTTCAGCGCAACACCAAAGCAAAACGATCCCTCTAAGCTTTTCCCTTACTTTTTTTTTCAGAACACATCTTGCATGTGTGTTCCTGTGCTTCAGCGAACTCCCTTGGGTCAGCAGTGTTTGAGCTGTTGTGTCTTCAGTAACAGAACTCTCTGTCAGGAGCATGGGGAGGATTTTTGGGACCACAGCACCTGAGTGTGCACATTGCAATAAGCACAATTTCATTCTTTCCTTCCCAGAGATTCACAGAGGAACTGCTTGATATTTAGGAACATTTACCACTGCAATTGTCGTGGATTGAGCAGGAAGGAATATGTTCCCAGCATGAAGTTGAGAGGAGACACCCGGAAGGGCAGTTGTCCCAAACCCTGCTGTGACATCACCATGGGTTAAAATGAGATGACCAAGCTTGATCCACAGATTGGGGATCTTCTTAACCTTTCAACTGCAGATGGGGGAGACATTGGAGTAAAGAAAGGAAGAAGAGGAAGGAAGGAAGGGGAAGACAAGCAGCACTCCCAGGCAGCCACCTCTGTTTCTGTGGAGGCAGCAATAGCTGCTGCCCAGCTGCAGCTCGTGTATGTTGGGAAGGGACTCACAGCCATTCATGCCTTTTCCCACTGCAGGTGGGACTCACAGGCAGCACATACTGAGATTCAAGAAGACAGTCTCAAGTCATAATTCAGTTTCATGCTGAAGTAAAGACATGTCCTCTCCAGCAGACATGGATGACCTTTCCCTTGAACCACTATTTAGATTTATGCCTGTGACAAGCAAAAATCTTTTCCCATTTTTTTTCTGCTCACAGTGATACAAAATAGAGTTGGACAAGCATAGAAACAAGAGATTGTATAACAGCTGCCCTGCAGTGTTTTTTATTATAATTTTTAAATCAGTAAGTCCAGAGAGCAGAATAAGAACTGCAGCTACACCCACTGCCAGACACTAGCAATCTATAGGTATAGTAAATGACATTAATGAAAGAAGAATTCAATCAAAAGCACTATACTGAGGTTTATTAAAGTACAGTAAAGCTTTTTTTTCTTAGTCCAGAATAAAGAGCACCTCAAGGCTGCTGCCTGGCTGACATAGCCAGTTTAAGAGCCTCACGATCAAACATAAGCCTCAATGGATAGATGAACAGAGAAATACAGGAGATGAGGAGTTAGCGTCTGACAGTGTGAATAAAGAAGCCAAGGAGAGATTTAAACAGTTGCAAAAGATCAAAACCAGAGCCCAGAAGACAAATAAGGCCACAGCATGTTAAATGAGGCAAGTGAGTTTGGAAACATTTGTGTATTTAGCTTCCTAACTAGAGCTCAGCTCCAAGGCAGAACTGTTAAACAACCACCTGATCAGAATTTGTAAGGAAACAGAATACAAGCTAAATCATGGAAGCCGCATTTAGACACATGCAACAAAACTGTCAAGATTTTAGAAGTCCTGTTAGATGAATCAGATGCTTTTTGTCTAAATGCTAAATGAGAATCATTAAATCACTTTTCCTTTTCAGAAAGTATTGGCAGTATTTCAAGATGTATTTAACTAATCTCACAATGTGTGTTTTTTTCATTGGTTAATCTTCTATGAAAAGCAACTATTAGGAAATCAAAATATTATGGCTAAGCCTTTCTAATTGCTCTTAGGCACAGAAAGGTAAAACCTTTTTCAACTCACAAGTGAAAAATGTGAGAAATAGGAAGAACTTAGGGATATAAAACAAGACTATATAAAAATAAGAGATTGGAATCCATTCCCTTCATGCTGTTCAATAGCTCTCTGAATATCTATAGCCTTAGTTCAGATCCCAGTAAATTTGGGGGTAACTCCTTACCACATTAATGCTAGAAAATACCTATTAAAACCTGCATAAATCTTTACACAAAACTCAAAGGAATAGAAAAGCTAAAAGGCATTAGAATTTCTCCGTCTCCTGCCCATCCAGACTAGTGGCACAGGTGGATACCTGCCCTCACTGAGCACCTCAGTCCTGCCTGCAGTACTGGATGGATGGCTCTGCTCCAGCTGCACGTACCAGGCAGGGTCCTCTCCTTGAAACCCTGGCAGAATAAGAACTCAAGCCTAGCTGCTTCAGCACAGACCTCCGGTGTTTCACGCAGTCAAGACTTCCACTTTCAGAGTAGTTTAGGCACAAAACACCCAGCTTTCCAAGTAAGTCAAAACCCAGAAATTATCAAGCTTTGGATTGGGAAATCTTATGCTTCCCAAATTCTGTCTAAAATAATACTTCCCTCTAGAAAAATGCTTAGTTTTGGTAAACTAACTCCAGAATTCACAGACTCAGTCTGGCTGTAAGATTAATGCCAGGTTTGTATTTTTATAGAAATATTTTAAAGCAACCACAAAGATTCATCTGGAGATACCTAAAATCAGACAGAAGTCCTATCCAGTGTCTTTCTTAGTAGTGATCATTACAGTGACCTCGCTGATCCAGTCCCACAGCTTTTCCAAGATAATTGGGTGCCCAGAAGATATATATTTAGAGCATTGTTGTACTCATAATTTATGTGAACAGAATACAGAGTCCCTTGAACTTCCACAACGTTTCCCTGCAGTATATACTGCAGGGAAAAAAAGGCTTGGAATTCAGTAAATCATTAAAGAATATATATTCTGAGACTATAAAGCTTTTAATGTTAATATGGTAGAAATTAGTAATTTCCTTCTATAAAATAATAGGACATGTAACAAACAAGTAGAGAAAGAGTAGATACAGCATGTTATGTATGAGAACGGACATCTTCATCTGTGCTGCAGATACTGCATTTCATCTTTACAGAGTGCTGAGAAATCAAGAAGTTACATAACTTTAGTGAAAAGCTGATAGGGCCAGTGACATTTTAAATTCCACTCCGTGAAAAAAAATCAATTGCAAGATGTGAAAAGAAAAAAAAAACCCTTTTCAGGAACCAAAATCTGCATCCCATAATATAGTGGTATATATGTATAATTTAAAATAAAAAAAGAGCAGTAAAACTTTGAAGAAAAAGGGAGTGTGGGAGGAAAGTGGAAGGACAGGCAGAGCAGAGAAGGAACAGAATAATCACAGATCATTTCAAGATACTGTTACAAGGAAGCAAAAAGAATTTATTTTGATGACATACTTTTCATTCTGCTTATGCTAAACAGCAAATAGGTAACACAGTAGCAATTTACAACATGGAGCTTAATTGGAATTAGAAAGCAAAAAAATCCTTGCATACATAAAAAAAGCATATTTTTTTAACCTGGAAATACAACACAGTCCTACTTGGATCAGTCTATACTTTTCTAAAAGAAATTACCCCATCAAAATTATTTAAAGCTATCTTTGATTAGAGGCAGATTAGAAAATGTCAACAGACCTAATTTATTTTCCAGTTGTCTCAGCAAGAAAAAACAAAAGAGACAATGATACTGGATCAGGAGCCATAAAAGAATTCCTACAATCCCCCAAAAGAGATTTTTTTTTTAATATTCACAACAATCTCTCTCACTTTTTATCCATTCAAACATAGGACACCACAAAAAAGAAAGATCTGGTAATTCTCATTTGATTCACATACAAGTGGAGTGAACTTTCAAAGAAGGAAAGCAAAAGAAGACATTTTCTGTAAAAGGGGATATTGTATGAAAAGGAGCCCATTCAAAATACGCCCAAAGCACATGAAAAGAGAATACAGTGAATGAGTGCCGAATTAGAATCATGTTCCTGCTCATCCAGAAAGCAGCTACTGAAGATGCCCAGCAGACCAAGGTCTGCACATTTTTAGGCACAGAACTACATCTGGATCTAATCCTGGCAGCAAAAGCAAGAGCTGCACAAGCACGTGGAGACAAAAGGCACCACTGCCCATTCCCAACAAAGGAAAACCTTGCGCTGAGGGGAATGCCAAGAGTTAAAACTCTTGCCTGATCATCAGCATCTGCAAACTACAAGCATTTTGATGAGCTGGTCTGTTATAAAATCAAGGCTGACTCTTGAGTACAGCAACTGGCAAACACAAACCTGCCCTACCTGCACAATGCTTCCTACAGGAAACAAAGAGCAGTTTATTTTATCAATAAACTTTGCATGATCAGGACAGCTGCCAACTGAACCTGGCACCTGCTAAACTTGCTTTCGCAAAACACTTTTAATCCCAGAATTATATTGAGTACCTTTTAGAAATATAAACCAAAATAAATGTTCACTGCATTTTGTCCAGTCATTTCAGGATCTACCCCCACTCAAACAGCAGCAGCAGAATTTTAATTACTGGAAAAATGCAGCAGGACTGTAAGAGAATATTGTACTGCAGCAAAACACTGCTTCTGTGGGTTTCCTTCACTGTAAGTCTGATCTCCTAAATCTGCTACAGCACCAGTACATATTTCTGTAAAATACAGCTTTTACCAGAGATTAATCAGGAAAAAAGAAAAAGAGCTTGAGCACTTCTTAATCAAGTTCTGTTGTTACAACACGTAGGAAAGCTCTAACCAAAAGCCCAAAAGCAGAATTCCCAAATATTCCTGATATGATTTCTTTCTTCTTCCTTCTTTTTACCCCAAATGCCTTTGCATTTTAAAGTACCCATACATTCACTGTACCTTTCTGCCAAACTGCCTTCCATGTAGCAATTAAATGTATAATTGAGATCTTCAAGTCATTACAAAGCAAATTCAGTGTCTTTTGGAATGAGTGGAGGGAATGAGATAATACAAATCAATTTTATGCCAAGACAGATGTTTACATGCATTCAGTACGTATCACACAACTTCTCATAAGCCTGAGGGGGTGCTTCTTCCACAAAGAATACTTCCAAGGTTTTCAGGGGAGGCATTTTCAAAGCTTTAACATGAAGTTCTCAACTGTACTGTGAATGAGCTCATCAGTCAAATATTAAGATTTTAAACTTTTTACTGGTAGTAGGTATTTGAGGCTAGATTTGTAGACAGCCATGTTGATCCAAAGAACATTTGCCCTTCTCCTCTCATTTTGTTCACTAGTCATTACTGGAGCTAGGTTGAATGTTCTATGAGTCTCCTTCTCCCATTTGCATCTTAAGGCTTCTGAAAAGGGGCTGACATAAAGCACTTTATTGCTACCTTCTTACAGTTTACAGTCTTGTTAATCCATCAGTGCTTCATTTCACCACTCACTTATTTAGTCACTCATCACTACTCAGAATCATTGATAAAATTGTGTTTCACTGGGGGTGACAAAACTAAAAATTCAAGTTGCTCCTTTCAGGTTTTGTCAGAAACTCCAATATTGCAAGAATAATACTTCTGCCTTTTACTGCTTTTTTTAATTCATCCTGACACTAAATGTCTAAAAAGTTTGTATAAAGATAATAGTAACTCACTACAGATTTTTATATTTGTGTATCTTCACATCCATACAAATGGCCCATGATTCAGGATGTGTAGGCTCAGCAGAGAGGAAGGGCTGTCTTTCATCTGGATGACCCAGTAAAACCACTGCAAATCTCCTGCTTCCTGGGCTTAGCTCTCTTCCTCCTCATGCCTCCATCAAGCAAATGGCACTGAAGATCCCCCCATCTTAACCTCCTTGTTTTTCTCTAATACTTCATTATTCATATTGCTCCACTTCCTACATGATTTCAGGACTAAAGGAACACATAAGAAAAATGCAGATCAGAACTGAGCTAAGCCGCTTTAATAACTATTTTCACACGGACTCCTCTCTGCAGGAGGCTTTTAAAATTTTTCTTCTTTTTTTTAAGAAGAAAAAATGGGTGAAAGAATAATATAAGCAATTAGATTTTGGAAAGTTTCCAAGAGCAAAAATGTCAAGAAACTACTGCAGATGCAGTAACCTGTGCATTTCAATCAGGAATACAAGTAATAGCTCAAAATCTATGTAAACCAGCTGTACACAACAGTCTAATAAGAAATCACTTCCTTGTTGTTTCTTAGGCCTTTATTTGAGCAGTAGTTTGAAATGAACACCCCCTGACAGAGGCCTTCACGCAGGAAGACAGGGGTCACAAAAGGTATGGGTCATCCCTGCCTTGACATTTCAAGTTCTCTCCCTCTTGCTATAGCAAACTGCTTTCCCACCCTGAAGGCCCATTCTGAGTGTTCCATGCCTTCTGCAGCCTCCTCTCCTCTCCTCTCCTCTCCTCTCCTCTCCTCTCCTCTCCTCTCCTCTCCTCTCCTCTCCTCTCCTCTCCTCTCCTCTCC
>JAHLSL010000021.1:1258324-1285970 GCA_025920805.1 Petroica traversi
CCTCTCCTCTCCTCTCCTCTCCTCTCCTCTCCTCTCCTCTCCTCTCCCATTCCTGACCCTCTTTCTTATTTCTTCTCTTGAGGCAATGCAAGCCCCTCAGCAGAGGGATACCCCCAGGCTCTCCAGAGCCCCAAAGAGGTGAACATAGTCACCTACCTGCATGCAGTATCTTGCATGGTCATGGCCTGTTTGTGGGCTTTTTTGTTCCTGTTGGTTTTTTGCTCATAAATGGCTTTAAAACAAAAGTATCCCCTCTGTCAATGTTTTAATGTGCATCTGTCTTTATAAACCAACTGGAATTGTTTTACCCATTAACCTGCTTGTGAGAAAATGACAGAGCCTTAATACCAAAGCATGACATTGGAAGCACCTTTGTCAGGATGCTGCCAGTAGTCTTAAAGTAAAAAGCCTGCTTCAGAAACTGTGGGCACTTTCAGATACCATATACTAAAAAGAAAAGCTGTTTTAAAATATCCTCCTAATCTCAGCAGAACAAGACCTGCATTACAAAATGGCATCAACATTCAAAAACCATTTCTCCATGTCCTCTAATACCAGGAACATTCAGCAAAAGCAATTTATTTTCTAAGTGGCTTTCTCAGCAACCACTTGCCATGGCACAGGTCATGGCCTGTCTGTTCTTATGAGAGTTTATCTTTTGTCACCCCAGAGCTGTCGGTGCCTTCACAACTGCTTCACTCAGGAGACTGCTTAATCAGGACCACGATTAAAAATGCAATTCAGCTCTGAAATTAATAAAAGAGAAGGAAGAACACTTCCTTCTCCAGGTGCAAGTCTCTATTCCCTTTATCCTGTGACTCAAGACTGCCAAAGAGGCCACATTATCACTGATAAATCCAACTCCCTTCATCAAAACTGTTAGGCTCATCAAGGAACCACATCAAGCATTTGGGTTTTTTACCCCTAGATACTCTGTGGAGAAAGAAAGCCTTTAATTAACTGCTTTTCTCTACCTCTCATCCCATCTCCTGTCCCTCCTACCAAATATACCAGGGACAGACTGAAATGAAAACCCTTGGAAGCAGTTACCTTCCCTCATCACAAGCCATCTCACTTCTACTTCAGTGACTCATCCAGGGCAATCACATAAATAGGAATTCTCCAGCTTTTCTGCAAGTCACATTTTATTTTTCATACTCTTCATTTTCACCAGCAGTTGTTGACTGTACTAGCTAGTTCTTAGAGCCATCCTGACACATGAGATGTGAGAATATAGCAAACCACAAAATTTTATCAGGGATAGCAGGCTTGTGAAACTGCAGTTTTAAAGAAACCTTGCAAAAGGTTTCTCCCTAATAAACTCCGTGAATCACACGTGCAGTTTGCAGAGAACAAAAAGGTTTTAATCCCGTTGGAAACTAGAGAACTGTAATATGTCTCTTTCTTTGATAGAAGGAAGGATAGAAACACGGAAGGTCATCTCTGAAAGGAAGAATACATCCCTAATTTCCCAGAAGAAAATCAGTTTGAGATATAAACAACTTCTTGCATTGACATTAACTACAAATATGGCAGGGAAGAAAAGCAACACCAGGGCTGTTACCAAGCTTCTCTGAAGTTCAGAAAGTAGGTGACTAAAAGTAACAAGTGGAAACAGGTAGGCAATTTATTCCCATTTAACTATCATTTACAGAAAGACTGAATAAAAAGGTAAGAACTAACTTAGTTATTTTCCCATAAGATGATGTATTATTGACAGCACCTTAACTTGTTACATTTAACATCATGTAAGAGTGAGCCATCCTTGTGACAAGTGTCTTTTAAAAAAAAGCTTCATAAAAAATAAAAAAGGCACTTAGGTTTCTATTTGATTCCCAGTTCCTGTAATAAAATTAATGTTCCAAAGGCCATAACAGTAAAATATACAGTAAAATCATAACAGTGATTATTTTAGTCATTTTGGCCTCTTAGTTGCATCTTGAAAGGAAGGTTTCAGTTGGGAACACGCTGACTCCTAGTCTAAATTTTTTTTCTAGAAGTGGTATTTAAGGGACATATATTGTATTTCAACACTTTTCAAAGGTTGAATGCAAATTTAGGAACTGATATCAGCAATGACCTTAGGTTTCACCATTTGACTTTACTGAAACAGTACTGATCATTAAGATCACCTTCAAAACAAACCAAATCACATTACGTAGCCCATGATGTTAACATCTATGCTATAATAAAACATCATGAATGCAGTTTTGTTTTCTGCAATTGTTTCTTTCTTCCTGTCCTTTCAAGGAGAATACATGGACAGCCTTATAAATGACACAGGCCCTGTCCATTGTTCTTCCTCACGTCCACCTTGTAAACTGTCAGATCAAGTCTCTTCATCTTGAAATTTATGAAACAAAAGCTTATCACTAGAAAGTCTCATTCCTAAACTAAATGGTTGCTAACATCCTTCTCTGTATTACATAAAGGACTCAAAAGGTACCCAAATAATTACTAGCTATTAAGAAAAAACAAAACATAAAAAGGAAGAAAATATTAGACCACTCATGCTGCAATATTTTCAGTTTGGTATTTTCTAAGAAGCTCTATGTATAGTACTGCTTGCACATCCAACCCTACATTGCATGGTATCCTCTCTAGTAGAAAGGTTCCACTGCAATTTCTCTTGTTAAGTCATAATTTAAAAGGTACCAAGAGGTATGAGCACTAAAGTACATGGCCATAAGACCATAAATGAAAGAATACGGTTGGGCAGAAATTAATGTCTAGAAATGTAGAGCAGAAGAATGTCCATTCTCTGTAAAATATACGGATTATTGCAGACACACCAGAAAACTGATGTGACAATGACAACTCTCCAGTAATTTAGGCAGTATCTAAACTAATTTCCCACTTGGGAACTTACTGTATCACTGGTCAGAATCCTCCCAGCTGAAAAGCTACAGGTTTTCGTCCCCATGCTTGCCCCTAATCCTCCACATCTCCAACAAATGGATGGAATACCTTTCTTTGAAACATGCAGCAAATCCACTGTGCTCAATTCCAGATCTTCCAGCTTCAAGAACTTGTGTGCAAGGAAACTAGAAGCATTTAAAAGGCTAAGAAGCACTAACAAGCAAATAAGAGAAAAAACTATTTACTGTGATATTCATGGCCTGGGCACTACAGTTAATTTTGTCTTAGCAACAGTTTTAGCATTAACCTTTCAGGAAAATGAGTGTACATATGTACCTGCACTGCTTTGAAATGCAAAGCTTTAACAAGGGTATTGGCCTAGTTGGTATTTTCCAACTTCAGTAGATAAAAAGTGAAGTACCATATTCCTTTCTTGTTATTTACATTGACATGTTTCCTGTGAATTCAGGAGGAGCATTTAGATTCAGACCACTGAAAAAGTACAAGTTGTCTCCCTGTTCTGTTCTCTGCAGCACAAATCTTTCTCTTCAGCAGTTTTCTCTGCTTTGAAAGGCAAAGCAATCAGATGCTGAGCACTAGAATGGAATTACTATTTCAGGCTTGAATTGCACTATTCCTATTTAGAGGAACATCCTGTGTTCAAAAGCACTGAACAGCCAGAAACACCTATTGAAATCAATGCTAGTTAGTGCTCAGAACCAAAGCTAAGTAATATTTAATTTTTTTTTTTTTGCACTGAATTAAGAGATTAATTTCAGCATCCAAAATGTTAATTCAGTACTAACCTCCAAACTCATGGATTTGAGTTTGGTTTTGTTCACAGAGTAAATGCCTTTGCCTCCATCTTTTCCAGAAAGTTGCTAACAGCTCCACCTGTGAGAGGAAAATCAATAATGAACTGAAAATCAGTAACAAGCCAGTCAGAACACAGGAGGGCTACTGTGCCATAGATCTGCTCTGCACATCTATGACATCTTTCACTGCTGTTCATTTTCCATGGTCATATTCACCATCAAATACAAACAGAAAAAACGAAAGACAAAACAGCTATGCAAGGTGTAGGCAGCTAACTAGGACACAGAGCAGTCTGGAAAGTGGCGCCCACAATTACAAAACCCACTGTATTTTCTCTGACTGAAGCCTAATGACTGATATATCCAGTTTGGGGTTTTGCCATGAATCTGTGTCATCAAACAAGGACCCATTGACATGGAATGTGTGGTCAATTTAATTAAGACAAATTGAACTGTGAGTCCAGGATGCAGAGATAGAGGCTGGCAATGTGGTATATGGACACACAGTTTCTGAGCTTCCCTTGGAAGATCATATCACTCCTTACTCCCCAACCAGCCATATTTGAAACAGACCTGGGTTTTGACAGGTCTATTTAATAGTAAATCACCAGTGCTGAGAAGTTCCCACCATCTATGACAGCCATTTTTACAATGCTTGTATTTCCTTCCACTGTTTTTTAACCTTCCCCCTTCTCATTTTCATAGCTTCATATTTGACCCACAGCTTCCCAAAACACCATCAGCTTCTTAGAGGGTCCTCTAAAGCTCCATGTCATGGAAAGCACCCACAGCTGAATGATATTGCAGCATATCCAAGCCTCGAGCCTCTCCATTCAACAGACACAGAGAGGAAGAACCTACAGTGTAATCCAAGCTGATCTCTTCCCCAGAGATGTATTTCATTCCCAGTGCTCATTGCTTCTCCTCACCTCCCCACTTTGTCAATCGCAAGTGGTATCTGTATACACCAGAGGAACTGTTATCTGCACCCCACACCTCAGAGAACACACATCTCAGAGAGAGCAAGATGGAATCAGACAAAAGGGGAACATGCATGGCAGTATGGAGGAGAATTCAGTGCTGTGAAATCTCTTGAGTTTCCACCACTACTCCTGAGAAAAGGTGGGAACGGTACCCTGCTCACACTGCATCTTCAAAAGTCTCTGGGAAGAGAGTAAATACCATGCAGCTCCTCTGGCCAGCAGATCTGTCCTTTCACTCCTTTGAATTGACAGGGATACCACGAAAGTAATCCTTCTAACTACAATGGCGGACATACATCTGTTATTTACAAATAGTTTTACTCTTTGCATGTTCAGTACATGTGCATCCTCTTTTAGGACAGGTATCCTAGATTAGCAAAGCTTGACTGGCAGTGGGTAAGGCCTAAGTATACATTGTGATGTATCTCTGCTGATGTATTTTCCAAACCCTTAGAGCAAAGGAAAAATACAAGAATGAAAACAAAGCATCACTATTTTTAATATCAACATTTTATTTTTTGTTCTAAAGATGATGGTAAAATAATTAGTCCTAAGATAAAGCAGCGAACTCCCATCTAAAATAAGCTCTTTAAGAAATGCTGACTTGAAGCAAGAAAGAAAGGAGCTAGGAAAATCCAGAAACTGGATAGTCCTGATGTGGCAAAAAAAAAAAGAAGCTTGTGAACTCAGTAGGGGCTCCTTTGGTGCAAGTAGAGGGTGATGACATGAAGACCAGTGTCACTCAGTTTAGGACATCATCTATTTGGACATAACCTACATTAAGGCCAAATTCTTGTACCAGTGTAAAAAGAAGCAGAACCATTTTCCTGATGCAGCACTGCACTCATGAGGCTGGAACTGAGGCTTGCATTTCTGCAAGCACACAAAAACTCAGCAGGTGCCAGTAGAGATTGTGGCACATTTTCCCTGCTGCCATGACCTGCTCTGATCAAGGCTGGACTCTACAGCCAGACAGAAATGTTCATTGCAACTTCACTACTCCATTCTGTCAGGAGACTGATACATAGCTGCAGGTAAATTCATGAACTTCAAGATTTTAAGCCCTATCTAAGCCCTGGTTAGCATCCTTTTCTTTATTCACGGTATTGCTTGGAGAGGAGAATGAGAATCAAGCTCATTTCTGGTACCTGGTAGAACTATACCAGAGAAATAAAGCATAGGTAGGAATGAAAAATTAAAATAAAAGTTTTGTCACTCTTTCATTGAATCTTGCTAAAAGAACTGTCTATAAGTCCAAATTTAGGCTGCTCATAAATCTTCCATACCAGAGAAGTAAACAAAGACAACTAATAAAATATCTGCCTTTGCCAACTGAGAAATAAAATTAAATAATAGCTCAGTAAAAATCTGAATAACTGGGGTTATTTTCATTTATTCACCACCTTGTATTATATGGAGGGTGATTTGACCTTTCTATGGTAGCGCCACGTACATTGCATCCCTAAAAATTTGGAAGAACTCTAAAGATTTTACAATTCTACATTTAAGCCTAATATTTGCATAGTAAGAACACATCCTTCTGCAATGGGAAAACTTTGGTTTTTCTTTAGGTTGAATGGTCCATTCTGCCCTCCCATGTACTCTACCAGGTCAGGTAGTTGATTATCTGAAAAGTACTGTAAATTCTCAGAACATTAATACTTTACACCAAGGGAACATTAGACTTCCATACTCCATTGCAAGCACAAGCAGAAGGTACACGCACTTGCACATAAGGTTATACCTTCCTGCATCTAATATGAACTAAGCAAGTGGACTGCATTAAAATACAATCTATTTTCTATTTCCAAACAGGCACACAAATCTGGAAGATTGCATTCCAGCAATTCATAATAAAGGCAACACACAATAGGGCATATCCTCAAAACTGAAAAAAAGCTCTTCATCTTCCATTTTTTAAAGATACTGGATAGAAAAAACGAGAAACTCAATTTTATCAGTTTCTACCAACTCTCTAGCATTATATCTTGAGATATGAATTCAAACACTCTTCTCAATAGAAATGTCCAAGAAACAGACCTATTGTGGTATTTTTGCATTTCAAGATTTAGCTGATTTTGCACCAACAGTCTTTCCCATTCTCCACAACACACCTGGGTTCTTCCAGAAGCTATCATACCAGCTTAACAGTAACTTGAAACATACAGCTACTGTGAGAGAAAAGTGCAATATCTTTGTTTCCTTGTTACTTAATGCCTGGGAATCCAGCAAACAGCAATATTCCATACTAGAGCACTATTTAACCTGAAAAACTCTTTCCTGCTTTCTGTAATTCTTAAGCTTTTTCTGTGGTCTTCAGCCTGGATCCTATGGCCTGACAAGTGTCTGCCGGGATGAGCAAGAGAGGTTAAAGGAACCCTAAGTTTAATGCATTCCACAGGGAAAAAATTATCACTTTAAAATAATATCCCTCCTTCAAAAGCCTTTTAGATTTCTTGTCAGAATTCACATACCATAGACAGGTCTAACTGTGAGCAAGGACCAAATTTAGACCCAAACTTGAAATAAATTCTGCACAAGTGAAAAATGGCTACCTGCACAGACACTGCTGGCAATTAAAGTTGACAAATTTCCACTGCAGAAAGAAGTATCTTGAGGTCAAAACCTTAC
Source organism: Petroica traversi (assembly GCA_025920805.1). Lineage (NCBI taxonomy): Eukaryota > Metazoa > Chordata > Aves > Passeriformes > Petroicidae > Petroica > Petroica traversi. Next base: position 1,265,613 of record JAHLSL010000021.1, read on the forward strand.
CACTGTAGAAAATAATCTTTTCAAAGGAAAAAATGGCTCATGTCTATGCCTATTCCTTCTCAAGATAGAAGCTATATTAAAAAAAATTAAAAATCATACAATGCCAACACAAATCTTCTAATTCTGTGACAATCAAGTTAGGTATCTCCCTTTCCAGCCAGTGTCCCTTTTCCTTTTTTTAATAGCAAAAGAGAGCAAGTTTATTTCAAATGGAGCATCACTGGAAACAAAGGATTTTGGATGCCTCTTTTCCCCAAATATCTGAAATATAAGCTGTGGTGGGGCACATGCTGGTATGTTGCATCAGTAAATAATTTTGATTATGTTTAACATACTTGGAAACAGTAAAAAGTATTTATCAAGGAAATGTCTTAACTGCAGATGTTACAGAGTTTCTAAAAGGTGTAAGGAAGATCACTATGGAAAAATCAAATTATAATTGACTTTTTGTAATGGTAGACTAACAAAACCAGTGTGAGGAACTTTAAAGGTGTAGATTGCTGTGATGGTTGATCCCATCTGGCAGCCAAGCACCCACCTAGCTGCTCACTCTCTCCATCCCCAATAGGAAAATGAGAGAAAATAGGAATAACAAGAATGAGAAAACCTATGGGTGGAAATAAAGAGATGGAAATCACTAACCAAGTACTCCTGAGGCAAAACAGCCTCACTTAGGGGATATTTAATTTACTTAATTGTCATTAAGTATAAATATTTAATTAATGATTCACATATTGGGAAAGAAACAAAAGAAGAAAAAATACCTTCTCTCTCTCCTCCACCACAACCTTATTCTAGACCACTTTCCTTTTCCTTTCCTGGTCTCCACTCATCATGATACCACTGTGGGCTGCACTCAACCAGATGAAGGGTCAGATCACAGCAGTTTTTCTCAGCCACTCTCTTTCCCCACTCTTCTCTTCCACTGCTCCTGCCTTCTCATTTGTTTCTTCTGCTCCAGCACAGGCCTTCCATGGGCTGTGGTCCCTTTGGGAGAGCACCTGCTCCAGCAAGGGCTCATCACTGTGCCACAGCTCCTCTGCTCTGTCTTCCTTCTCTCCATATCAGTGCCTTATCCAGGCTGGTTCCACAGAGGTGACACCAGGGTGGCTGATGGGCTCAGCTGAGGCTGGCTGGGATCTGCTGTGCTGAGCACAGGGCAGCCCTGGCCTCTTCTCTCAGAGGCCATCCCAAAGCCCCCTCTGGCAAAACCTTGGCAGGGGCACCAAAGATAACTTCTAAGTGTAAGAAAAAGACCAAGGATTTAAAGTATTTGGAAAAAGGCTACGTAAATATAAAGCAAGGAGTGTAGTTTTAAAATGCATGCTGCATTCTAAACAATGTAAAATATTTACCTAAGCAAAAACAATGAAATAGAAAGATCTTATAATAAATCCAATAGTAAAAATACTTAAGTAAGAAAACTAAGTAGATCTTCAGTATTTAAAGAAACAATGAGGGAAAACTGGCAATGGCAACATTTCTTAGGAAAAAAACCCAAACCATGTCCAAAATTCAGCATCCAATACACTCCAGAAATATTTCCAAAAAAAAAGAAAAAAAAAGCTTTTAGTTTGAAACCAATTGCTTATGTCTAGAGTAGTGAATTTCTCTGAAAGGATCAATGAATCTGGAATTGCTTATTGAATTGATATCTAACATGAGAAGGATCTGAATTTTTTCTGAAAATAAGGTTTTTCTAAAAGTTTTTAAACTTTTATAATTTAGAATAATAAAATTTGTTATTTTTTAGTCTATCATTAAAAAAATCCCTATTAAGTACTATTTCTTGGCTTTATACTTACTTTGTTTAATATATATTAATAGTAGAAAAGAACTCTAGACAAATGTAGTTGATGGCTCTGACCATTTGTTTCTCAAGATCTGTTTAGGAAAATTGTAAAGTTTGAGAAACTGCTTGTAAAACAAATAGGTTTTTTAGTCAGGTCTTCTTTTTCCCCATCCCTATTCAAATTTCATCTTGCAGCTTCTAGCTTCAGCTAGAAGAGGAGGTAAAAGCCTTCCCAAAACTGTAGGTACCTAAGTCTGCACATCCTGGAGTGGATCAGCCACAGACCTCTAGGCTCCCCAGGGTATTTCTTTCAGAAGTTTACTTCACTGGCTTCTTGAGGAGTTCAAAGCCCTCTGAGCTCCTGCTGCATACATTTATATGTAAGATTTGGTGGTGTACTGGAGAAGATCAAGAGATTTTGAAATTCTTCTTGTTATTTATTGAAAGTAAAACAAAGAATAGTTGTGGGACACTTTTACTGCAATAACCTAATCTTCCAGTAAATCTGATACAGTCAGGCTGTAGAGTCTGACAGTATTTGATGTTAGTAACCAAAGGCATGAAAGCAACTGTGACAACACTCCAGAGTTCTGCCTGGTAACAGCAATGGAAAAGGTCAGGTACTGAACTGGAGCTACTGTGTCTGGCAATAAAGTAAACTCCAGAGGATTTCAATGATCCAGTGATTTACATTCTTAAGAATTTGCAAAAAGTTTCTCCCATAAAAACAGTCTTAAGAACATACGTGCTCATTAACTTTCCCATACACAACTAAATCTAACAATGAATCACAAACCAAAACTGCTGCAGGACATAAATCTGGAACACATTTTGGATATCAATCAGGGTGCTTTTAGAAGCAGTGAATCCCTACACCCAAGGCTGGTTCAACAGTGCATAACTTTCTAGAGAGTTTCCCAAAGGCTGGGTCACCCCACAGCAGCTGCAGGAGATGCAGATCTACCTCCACCTTGGATGGCATATCCAACCAGACACTTCAGGCAAGGCCTTCCATGAGCTTTGAAGCTAACAGAGAAGTTCAAGGTCTGATAAGAGACATGCTGGCAGAGACACACGGAGGATAAGCTGACAGGCTACTACACACATTACCGCATGTTCTTGGTTCTTTGTTGCTCAGAATCAGTGACTCTACCTCAGCCTGGCTTGGATAATAAAAAGGGACCAAACAAACAGAAAAATCCCGGCAGCACAGCTGAGCTGATCAGCAGGTTTAAGAACAATAATCTGAACCCCATTTCTCACCCTGTTCAGCAATAGGCTATTGGAGTTTGTTTCCTCACCTATTGTCAGTGGTTTCAAAACTGAGGAGCAGTTGATATGAATACCACACCATACATGCAAAGTTATAACTTCAAGACCAACTGGCATCAATGTTTCTCCCAGATAGGAAAATGACACCATGCAAATACCACAGCACTGAAAAACTTCAACTGCAGGGACACAAAGAAAAACACTTAGAGTGACAAACATGCCCAGGGAGCTCAGTGATAACACTACATCAGCCAGGAATAGGCAGATCTGCAAAATTCCAGCTTGTTTCCACCAGTAACACCTTTCTCCTTACCTTTCCTCTGCCAGGAGATCTGCACTACCACAAGTCCCAGCTGGGAGTGCAGCAAAATCACCAGCTCCTTCTTAAGGGCCACATCAAACAATGAGCTCAGTCCAGCCCTACTTAGTCAAGGAATGCACATCTTTGTTACACAGCTGGTTTACATATATATGTGCTGTAAACACCAGAGAACATAAATGCATCTAGAGCACACACTTATGAAAGCTTGGCTTTGCTGACGTAGAGGATGACAGCATAAATCTAAAAACATTTTCAGCTTCTCTTTGAACAGAGATTTCCTTTCTCAGGCTAGCACTATTTATTCAGTGCAGAAGAGTCACTGGGTTTAAAAACAGGATGACTCATCCTTGTTTAGATGTTTATAAGTTATGTGCAGTTACAGAAGATGTTTGGAAAAAATGTCAGGAAGGTTTAAGTACTGTTCTTTGAAGGTGCAGTGAAGTGATAGCTAATGTATTAATTCCTGAGCAGCTAGTTGAGCACTAAAATTAAAGTGACTTGGCTTTTCACTTCATCATTTTATCAGTGTACACCTCTAGCTAACAAAGATCTTTTAAATATAAAACAGAGATTTTTATAACAGTGTGCAGTGTTTAAACACATAGAAAACATATAGATTGTCTTGACATTACAGCCTCAAAAATGACACCTCGACACTGACATTTTACAGCAAATACTTTCAGCTATGGCTAATAGGACTGTAGGATTGATGGAATAATGCTCAAATAATGCAAAAGAGGGTTGTTTCTTACACTTGTCTGTATAATTAGAGTAGCACAATTTATCTACCACACACAGTGGTAAATATTATGAAATTATTGTTACATATTATAAAATTGTCACCACTAATGGTTATGGTTTCTCCATTTATCTTGCTTGGATACCAAGGGCAGAGGAAAAAAGTTGAGTCATACCACCCACTACCATCTACTCTTGAACTCTGCTGCTCTGTATTCACCACAACAACTACCCACAGAAGGTAAGACAGAGAAATAACTTTTTATGCCATGTGGAAGTGTTTGTTCTTTTTAGTCACAGTAGGGTCTCACTGGGTCTTACTCCAAATTTTCCCTATCCCCTCAAAGAGGAGGCAAAGCAAAGAAAATGTATAGCACACCCCAAGATAGAGCTCCTCTTCCCTACCCTTCAGAAAAGCTAAGTAAAGACAAACTAATTAGAGGATAAGTAGTTACAATTTGCACAATTTTGTCACCATAAGTAAAAGAATTTTCTCTCAAGATTAAAGGGACTGGAAAGCACTATGCAAAACCTTTCTTGACTTTTTCTTCTCAGGGGAATTTTTGCAAAGCTTTCTTCCAGTACTTCATGCAAGGATCTGATTATATATTTTAATTTATTTTCTCTTTAATTAGTCTAAAAAGCTGGGTCATATGAATATTTAAGCTACTTTAATTTGAGCAAATTTTCTACATTATATGAGTTAGAATTTGGGGCACTGAACTCAGTATGCCCACTGGTTTAAGAAGCACTAAACAGCCTTGGAGGATGGGCAACTGCAAATTAGATTCTGATTCTGTCTACCCCAAAGAAACCAAGAATTCATGCATTTGCTTAAATTTACAAAAGGTCTGTAGAGCAAGTTCTCAGAATAGCAATCTATGTCATGCATAAGGATATGGTCAAATGTTCACCTATCCAGCAGAAGCAATGATTTATAGGAGTTGCACCTCTGCTGGTGAGATGTGATAATTTGCCACAGTGCTCTCATAAACCGTGTTAAACTAATTTATCTTTCCACTGAAACACATCACAAACACTATATATTTCAGTAGACGGGACAACAACATTTTGAAACACTTTTTCTCATGAGGAAACAATTTTCAAAGAGCAAGGCTTCCTGCTGGATACCAACCCAGCTGGTAGCTGGTCACTACGTAGTGCCCACTGTACAAAGGGCTGAGCATCTCCTTTTGCTTGCACTTGTATCTTCTTTCCCATAACCAAAGTAAAACTTTGCCAGACTGATTGGCTTTCCTAAACACCACACCAGCAGTGAAGGCAGCAGAGGCACGCACTCTCTCAACACTGATCATATTTAGGATTGAGAGACAGGGTTGAGAATTTTCTCTAATTCATTGTCATGGAAAATTACACACAGCCTTGCTCTGAATTCCAGATACACCAAAGAGCTGCATGCCAACCAATGTACTTACCTTTTAAAAAAACTATATTGTGATGGCAGTGTTTGCTCACTGCATAGAACAGTCAGGGGTCAGGATTTCCTCAGGGGTTTTAGATTTCTTTTTTTTCTCAAGAGTATTTCATTACTATAGCAAGATGAGTGCTGCTAACATTCTATAAGTTTACAATCTCCTGTTATTGTGTTTGAGCATGAAATTATTATATTCCTGAAAATGTCATTAAATATTTTTCTTTATGATCCTGACCTCAAGTATTGGCCATATATTTTCCCTTGATCACATTGTGATGTCATCACTGTAAATAATGGTGATGCCGGAATGATTTTTGTCTTTTCTTTTAAATCCCTTTTACACAGTTCTGTGTATCCACAAGTATTAGCATGCACACTTGCAACCTTTTACTTAGTTTAGTGCTTAGTGTTTTGTAAGTGTTCTGCAGGCCTGAGACTGAACAGCCCAGAACTGCAGAGCCAGGGAGACCAAACATCCTACTGTCTCAGGAAGCCAAGGTCTCCTAGCAGGACAGACTCTGTAAACTAGGGGTTAGCCCACCCCAGCCCCTATTGGGCTCCCTTCTTAGAAATGCTAATGGGTAAAGTCTATAACTGGTGTGTGTGATTGATTGATTGACAGTGTGCATTTTGCCATGCAGTCACCTGGGTGAAGTGGATGCATCAAACAGGATCCTGATTAAAATACTGAGGTAAAGACCCCAACCCTTCTAAACGTGTCTAGTTTCATTTTCCTAACACCAGGAAAAAGACATCAGTGGAATATACTAACTGTTTTATTGCACTTCTGGTTCTTCTTTAATAAAATACATTAGTCTAACACTGTATTAATGCACCATTTTGTTTGGTACTTTATAATTTTAATCTTTAAAAGATGATCAAAACCACGTGTTCAAAAATGCTGCAAGCCTAGAATCCAACAGCAAGTCTCCTTATCCCAAAATTTCTCAACCCAATATTCTTTCAAATGGAACTGTTTATTCCACAGGTCTGACATTTGACATCTGAAATCAAGGAATTCCAAATTAATTGTCCATTTTAATAGACAGACACCAGTCAGTCTGTCAGCACTATGACAATTGTCAAAAGTAAAGGATTTTTACATGCTAAAATGAGCTTGTCCGACCATAGCTGTCTGAAAAAATGCAATCTTTGAAAGATAAAACAAAAGAAAACTGGAGGAAGATTTTTGCACTTATAATAGAAGAGGAACGATTCCTTCCAACCATTTACTGCTAACAAAATGTGGAAGAATACAAAATTTAATCCAAAATGAAAACTAGTCTAAAATGAAAACCTAACTTAAAAATGAAAATATAAACCAGGGCTTGCAGTATCTTGCATTTAACAGGCTTTATGTTCAACAGACTTTGCATTTCTATTGATACTTACTTCCTCCTTCCTTAGCATTAAAATGAATATAATATTGATACTGCTATTAAATTCTTTACTTATAGCTGTATTTTCTGTAACTGTTCTTTAAGCAGTTTTACAGAGCAGTATTTGTCCTTATCACCCAGCCATAAAATGGACAAAGTAGCAATTTGCTGGAATACACCTTATTATAGTCAGGCCTTCTCTAACTAGATCAGTTTTCAGGTCCTTCATCCAGTCTCACTTTAGGTTCCTTCTGAATTATGACAGGTATTTTTCTTTCCATGCAAGAAGCCCATTGACATTGTCTTTTTATTGTTACACACGGAAGGGGTTTGTGCTCTGTGCTGTGTGGTGCAACTAACACACACTTTTATGTTGCTTAGTACTTTATCAACGCAATGTTCATCACATTTTATAAAAATCAACACTAATCTACTCTTTAGAAAGCCTCATCATCAGAAATGGTTGTAAGACAAGGAAGAAATATCCCCACCCTACACTTACAACTGACATCCCAGACAGATTTAACCCGAAAATGCAATATGGGAGAAGGCTTTCTAGAGCCAGTTCCTGCATGATATCCTGACTCCACAGGTCCAACCAAGTTTGGGCTCAGCTGTGGGATCTGGGCAAGTTTCAGAAGAGTAGCAGGAGCAGATCTGAGCAGCAGGCCCCTGCACAGCTGCAGAACATGGAATCATAAAACCATTTTGGTTGGTCTTTGAGTCCAACTGTTTGTTACCCCAGCACTGCCAAATTCACCACTAAATCATGTCCCTAAGAGCCACATTCACATATCTTTTAAAAATATCTCCAGAGACGGTGACTCCAAGCACTTACACTTGGCAGCCTGCTCCAATGCTTGACAAGTCTTTCTGTGAAAATTTTTTTCCAGTATCCAAACTCCCCTGGTGCAGCTTAAGACCATTTCCTTTTGTTGCTTGTTACTTAGGAGAAGAGCCCAACCCCTACCTGACTACACCCTCCTTTCAGGTATTTTTAGGGAGTGATAGGGTCTCTCCTGCCCCTCCTTTTCTCCAGGCTGAACAACTTCAGTTTCCCCAGCTGCTCCTCATAAGGCTGGTGAATAAGCAGGGCCTGGCCACAACCACTTCTGCTCAGCCAGGTTTTTAACATACAGGCAATATTTTTCTGTGGTGACTGCATGATATTATGACTCCATAGACAGGACAGCAAGACTTTTTTCAGCATCACAGACCTGTAGTGTTGAGATGTGGGATTTGAAAAGATTTCTTTTGAAGACTGCATTCACACAGAGCTCAGGACAGGGAATGTGCTGTTTTGCAAGCCATCTCTTGAGCCATGTCACTGATGATGGCCCAGATAAATGACCTAAATGAATACAGCTCATGGAAAAGAAATCTGTGGATATGCTAAGAGGTAAAGCAGCTGAGCTCTCCTCCCCTTTTGTCTCAACTCAACCTTCAAATTTTTCAAGATGTTTCCTTCCTACCCCCTCCTTCTGGACACTCAGGTAACTCTCAGCTATAGCTCCTCCAGAAAATAAGTTTACCATAGCCTTTCTTGCACAGAGCTGGAAGTTCACATTTTTTTTTTGTTTGCTGAGGCAGTTCTTCAGTCTGTGCAAAGCACAGACATGCAGATCAGTTTGCATATTTCTCTGTCTCTTTTCACAGACTGTCTCACACTAACATGCTCCTCACCATCTCAAGGCTACGCTGACTATAAAAAGAGTTGTGAGGCACTAGCAGCAGGCAGCCAGTCGTACAGCACATTCTGGCAACCATGAAGCAGATGTGGCTTCAGAAAATGTGTGCCTGCTTTAGATCCTGAGCTTTGTGGAGCTTCATATATCAGAGAGCACATGGAATAAGAATTAATTAATTTCTCATTAAAAGTTTTTAATGACAAAATAGATTGTGCTCACCCTCCTAATACAACTGGGAATTTATCCTTGTCTCCAAGCTGTAATTTCCCTTCAGGCAATGTTCTGTGCTTGTTTCACACACTGAAGTGCTTGGTAAAGTCAGCCTTGTCCAGAAGGATAAATCCAGAACAATAAAATAGGTGTCTCCTAAATAACTGTTTCATCTGCTTTGTTTTGTCTGCTTGGCTGGCAGTTGAGTCCACACAGTCCATGTTTTAGTTACTAGGTGGGGCTCAGGCTTTGGACAGTTTTACTATTCCTGTAATGTATTATTTAAGCATCATAGAAATGGTGGAAAGAAACAAAGAAATAACTGGACACAGAGTGAGAAGCTTTGTGTGTGACACTGATTTTGCGTGTGCCTCTGATTTGTGTGTGCCACTGCTATTGGATGACAGAGTCAGGCCAAGATGATGGAGGACCCAGGAATAGCAACCACTGTACATGATTTGGGTCTTTTGGCACAATGCTCGCATTTCCTCACAGACCTGTCTTCAAGTTCACTTATTTGCTGTGCTACTTTTGTACAGGCTGTCCACATAGACATGTTTAAGGCACACTGTGACTCCTTGAGAGACATGTTTAGATTTTTTCATTACGAATGCAGAGGTTTGGGATTAGTATAAAAACCTACCTCTGTTTTATAAAGGCACTTGAAGTTGTCTGTGTACACAAACAAGGTATGCGGACAAATCACCACAGAATTCTCCAATATTTTGTTTGGGCACTAACATATAGGCTCCTACACTTAAAATAATCAACCTCTTACTATACATTAGGCAAAATATGGGGGGAAAAAAGATACAATTTAATCTAATTCTAGCTTTCCATCTTTTCTTTGTGCAGTTAAATTCATTAATTAAATGTAGTTAAAGAAAAACATGGAATACAGTCACGAAAAATTTCACAGCCTACCACTGCAAAACTTCTACAAATGTAAATTTTCACCACACTAGTAAGAACTGAAAATGAATATTTGTGTTGAAAACTTCTTTTACTCTAGTAATCTAAATGTGTATGAACAAAACTAATACAGAAGCTATTTGGATACATCAACTAAGCAAAATTCTACAAAAATATAATAATATGCATACAGATTTTAATGCACTAAAGAAGACAGCACTGAACAACTAAGTATTTCTGAGATTTCATCTCCTCCAGGGACTGATCCAAAACCTGTAGACATTCAGGTCCCTTGAGCAGAGTTGATTTTAAGTGCACTGACCCAGAGAACTGCTTGGATTAGACAACCTCTGACACACCAAGGAAAATGCCTCACTGGAAATCATAAGATTAAGAGCCATCTTACTTTTCTTTTGGCTCTCTTCTGTAGTTCTACAATCAAAATCTTTGGCAGTTCTGTTTTAGAAATAATGTTATTTTTAAAATATCTCTTCAGACCTAGAATTTTTCTGTAATTTTGAAAAATCCCTAATCAAAAATTTAAAAAAAAATTAAAGCAGAGGATATATCAGTTTAAAACAGCAATATTTTCAGTGCCTCAAAAGAAGAGCAAAAATATGCCATGAAAACAATCCTTCAGAAGCACACTACGCTAATTTACATCTTAATACACTTTTCAGTACCAGCATTTTTCCTTATCTCCACAATAAATCAGAGGCTTACCGGCCTCAGTAACTTTGGAAAAAGCAATTTCTTCAATTCCCATAATATCTGGCACATGGTGAACACTGGTAATTTCAAACACTTACAAGAGCACATTACGCCTGCTTTACTGTTTGCTACTTTCTCTGAGGATATAATTTTCAAAGAAAACACATTAAAATGTTTAGGAAACAAGATGCTGAACAAAAGTAAATTATAGCATTATGAAATCACATAAATAATTATCAATCCTGATGTAAAAGATTTTACAGACAGCTACTGCAAATCTCCTTGAAATGATATCAAATCACTCTAAAAGATCTATTATTTGATTGCAAATTAAACACAAAGCAACTACAGGTAAAAGCTCTTGGATACTCCACATATATCCACAGTTCCTGAATACCAAGAATCCTGATTTTCATGCAAGTTTAATGGCAGCACACTCATACACTTACTGGCTGTGAGAGAGAGGGGCATTTGCACTTTACACTGTCCAGTTGCAAAATGTTTAAATATTTCAACATCTTCAACAGAATCTGTATTTCCAAGCATTAATATTGAATAGCACTATTATTGGCAGTTTATTATTCCACACATCCAGCAGCATGCAAATAGCTATTAGCTACTACATTTCTATCTTTGAGCAAGCAAAGCAGTCCGAGCAGTCAAAATTCCAACAGCGATTCCCGTCTTATCCACCAGGAAGCCACCGTAGATCATGGTGTCAAAGAGACCAAGCAGCAATCCTGTGTTCCACACCTCAATCAATGCACAGGCTCATCAATATTACATGGACCCTCCTAGCTGCATGCAGAGCCTTAGAAAAGCAGCCAGGCCCAGCTCAGCTAAGCAGGTATGTTTGCAGTAGCAGAGCAAGTGGGATTTTTTCTGGTTCTCTCTTTTTTTTGTTTTGTTTATTTTCTCATTTTTAAAAAAAAAAACATTTTTTTTCATTTTCCACTCAATGCCCAGCAAAACTGTGACAGTAAAGGAACTGTAGCACCAGCCTAAGAAGCTCTTTTTCTCTTCATCAATCCTGTTCCCAAGAGTAGTCAAAAACTGGACCTTACAGAGAGAACATAAGAAAAATGACAAACATACTGTTCCTCTGTATTTATCCTGCTGAATATTGGTAGCTTAAGAACTTGCTGAATAGATCAAAGGGATTATATCTAGACAACGGTGTTTTATCCTTTTCTCAACCCACTTATGCTTTTGGTCCCTGCAGGAACCAGTGGCAATTTACTTTGGTCTGGGTGAAAAATAAGTTCCTCTGTTTCTGTGTCTGGTATCCTGTCCTTAGGCCTGGGAATATGGTCTGCAGAAACAACACCATTTTCTAAGACAAACACCACAATAGGTCAGTGTGCTGATCCCACTCCAGCTCCCTCTCTCTTCCCCTTTTCAACACTGTGGCTGTCACCAGGATGTGACGACCCCATTGTAGAACAGATCACCCTCCTGTCAGCAGTAGGAGAAGATCATTTGCCCAACAAGCACCAGGATGTGGGGACACCATTAGGGAATAGGGAAGGGTACCAGCATGTGAGATATTGCCCATAAAATCCAGCAGCTGCAAGTCCTACGTGGGACACGGACTGGAAAGGCTGCTGGGCAGGAAAACCTGTGATCCCCTGGGGGTCTGGAGCACCCCTGCTATTGTCTGCTTCCTCTGAGACTTAGTGGCTACTCTTATTTTCAGTAAAGTCTGAGCCTAGACTGTGGTTATTGCATCACACGTGGATTTTTAAGAGTTTGACCCAATCTCTGGGGTCAGGTCCAGGTACTGAAAAGCCCTAGATGGCAAGAAAGCTACACTAATTGCTAGAAATGCTATTTAACTGTAAGCTATGATAGTTACTAAGGATACTCTGCAAGCTATGCTAAGAGTAGCTAAGCTGCACTGCTAGAAACAGTAGATAAGAATAACCTATGCTGATTATTAAATTTTTAATGCAATAATAAGGCTCTAATTATAACTACAACCCTATGGCCAGTCCTTACGCTGCCAAGAACCTCCATGTCCCTGGGCAATAATTTCAAACCTACTGACAGCTAAATTTAATGGATGATGTACAGACATTATACGTGTGTGTATATATATGTACATATACTTGAACCAAAGAGTCCTTGCATACTTTCTCCTTCTGTGGAGGTCATGCCAAACCTCTGAGTAGCTTTACCTCCCTGCTCTGCCTTTTTCTGGTAAACACTGATTAAAAAAATAAAACCCCTTACTAATACCAATATTTTCCTATATACAGCAATCATCCATTCTCATTGGTAAGCACATGCTAAAGCAAACGTGGAAAACTGCTTGGAAGTTTTCCACATAAGTGCAGGCAGCTGAAGATGGCAGTGCAGATAGAATTCAGGTTTGTGTCGTGGTTGAATTGCAGATGTACTTGAAATAGAAAAAAAAAAAAGCAACAAAAACCAAACAAACCAACAAAAATTGAAGAAGTTAATTTCACTTTATTTGTTATAATACTTCCATATGTGGTTTTTCATACATAGGGCAAAGTGCTAGTATATTCCTTATTCAAAGTAAGCATGATGAATTATAGAAATACAAATGAATTAAGTATTTTGAACACAAAGCTGCCTTGGGGAAGCATAATTTCAAATAAATATGTTAATTTTGAGTTGCATGCTAAAAATCACACCAGTTCCAGCACTGGTAACAATTATGCATTCTGGAGTTGTCTGCAGTGCTCAAGCAGAAACATAGGGCAGACTTGTCTGCTGGTTAATAAAGTATCTCAGCTCAACTTACACAGTGTAAGAGCGACGAGCGACCAAAGGTTTACTTTTTCTGACTGAAAGAGCCATTTCTATCACCATGGAACATGATTTGCTCTTTCCAGGATAGAGTATATTGCTTTCCCTTGAGGCTCTAAATGTGTGTCCAAACTTCTCATTTCCCATGAAATATATGGCATGCTGTTAATATACTACAAAATCTTTTGTGAACTCTCAGGTTCCATCACCACCTATCCCTTCTGCAACCACTAGGAAAGGTGGATCTGTCTTGTTTAGAAGCATAATCTAACATGCAGCTTCCACTATATCTAAGTAGATGAGCCAAGGAGAACTTTGAGGCTTCAAAGAGTACTCTGGTTGGAGTCTGAGCCATAAGCAACGACCTCACCCAGATATTGGCTATTTGAGAAGGAGACAAAGATGGGGTGAGAAGGGTCCTCATTTGAGACAGTGAAGAGCTCAGAAGGGGAAGACAGGCACCACTCAATTTAGAAATGGCTATGAGGCACAGTGCCAAGTTTACAATAAAGGCTAAAATCTGTACTGATGGGACCAATGAAATCTGTCAGTTTCCTGCCAGACTTTGCTACTGCTCTACCCAAAAGAAATATGTGCTTCAGATATGAATTCACAAAATTTATTTTCAAACAAACCAAGCACTTCTGGATAAAAGTGAGTTAAACAGTTCTGTTCACATGTAAGGAAGAACAGTTTGCTAAAAAAGGACCATTTTGCTGAAGGGACAATATATCCCAAAACATAAACCAAATGAAGGCATCTCTGGGCTCAAATTACACTCTTGACCATTTGAGAAGTGTCAGCTCCTCAGATCTTGTAGAGATGCAAATTCATATGAATTGATAGAATTAGCCTTTAAAAGATCACCCTGAAGTTTGAGTTAAAAAACAGGCACACAGAAAATGTCTTAAAGCAAAAAAAAAGGTCCTCTCTTCCTTCAAAATTTTGTCTTAAGGGAGAGGTGCCTCAAACTTTGGCCACTTGACAAAGTAATATTAGACCATTTAGACCAACTTCCTGTTTCTTTCACCAGAGTTTTCCACTTTCTGGCTTGATATTACTTAATTCAAATAGTCCTGTTCAAGAACTAAAAAGAAAACTGGAAAGGTAAATAGCCAACAGAAATGAGCAAGACACTAGCACTGCCTGAGGCACTTCTGCTGTGAGGGAACTAATTAGCTTAAAGATGCCCAGATGAACACAAGGGAACCACTAAGTCCCCAGGTAAAAGATCTGGAAGATGTAAGATATTAAGAGGTCAGACCTATCATTTTAACAGCACAAATGCAAAGAAATAAAACTTGAATCAACTGATTCAAACAACAGAAAATCTTTCTACAAATACTTGTCTGAAAATCAAATTTCAGCCTAACATCGCAATCACACCAAAAATCTTTCTGCAAATACTTGTCTGAACATTTAGTTTCAGCCTAAAATTACAGTCACACTGAGAATTTAATTCTGTTAATATTGTGGGACTTAAGAACTTCCGATTCATTATCTTTTGATTTTTGGAGGGAGAGTGGGACAGGTGTAAAGAAGCATAGAGCTAAATTGCCATCCTTTTAAAACAAGTAAGCAAAAAGTATAAAAAAACCAAAACCCAAACAGATTAAAAGAGGAATAAAGGAATAAATAAGAAAAACACTTTAACCACTGTTAATTGAAATAACTCCTCCATTTCTAAAGGGCAGGAATTTTGAGGGGTGCACAGAATCTATCAGGGATTTGTTACTGCAGACAAGTTTCCAGGAATAATATGCTTAGTTGCTGATGGAAGTACAAGAGTATAAAGTCCAACATATGTCAGGAAGACCTTGGGAGCAGAAAGCCCATCAGTTTCGCATCATGGTCTGCCTCGTTGCTCTATCTCCCCAAGTGTCCGGAGATCTAATTTTTCACCAGCCTAACATTTCTACCAGTTTCTAATGCTTGCAGTGGCCTCTGGGACCTGCTCAGAACAGCCCAAGGAAAACAAGAAAAGAAGGCCCTTCAGGCTGCTGCTGCCAAGAAGGCGTAAGATGTGTAACAGCCCTGTACAGATCACTCCAAGTCTGTCAAAGCATATCCAGACAGCTTAACTTGCACAATCACACGGTGTTCCCTGGTGCTCTTGTATTGCACACCATAACAGAAGTCACCGACATGAGCAGGGCATGCTGCTCTTTCTCACATACATAATACAGCATGATGTCAGATCAGGCATGACAGCTGCCTTCCATCTGCTGGGAAGGGGCAATTTTATCATGGGAAATTTTGTCTGTGCTCTTCTGCCTACTGACAGCAGTCTCAGGAGCAAAGGGCGTCACCAGCAGTGCTTGGCTGAGTTCTGCAGGGATACCTGCACTGGCCACTTCTGCCCAAGCAGAAGCCCTCCAGTCAAAGCAGCCACCAAGGATTCCATGACCATGAAAAGGTTCAAGAGAAACAAGTTCACACTCCCTGAAAAAGGCTGAGGACCGCAAGCCTTATTAGGCAGGGCTGCATCTCTGTGGGGACAGGGCTGCATCTCTGTGGGGTCAGGGCTGGCTGCAGCTAACACTCCCTCTCACTGCTCCCAAACCAGAGCAGGTTATCAGGGGCAGTCACAGGAGAGTGGCTGGAGAAAGGCAGGAATGCTTAGAGGCTCTTGAACAGGAGGCCTGGGGGACACAGCTCCCTGAAATGTGGGTCAGCACATGTAGAAGGGTCCCAGTGGGCAGCTCCTAGGTTGGGAATCCTTTCAAAATTGCTGCTGCAGCACAGACTTTCTGATTAATTTCAAGGTAGCATTATAGGGCCTTGGGTGTAAAAGGTACCATAGAGTATAACAGCACAACAGACATCTATTCCCTGTAACATGATTTCATCACATGTTTATATTGTTTGCATGCTCTTATGAGATGGTATGTGAACAAAGATATTTTGCACAGATTTTGCGAAGAATTGTGTCATTGGATTAACAGCAATAATATAAAAGTAATTAGCCTTAAATAGATTTTTAATCACAAATTTGTTGATTAAGGTTGTTAGGGGGTTTAGACACAAGTTTAAGTAATTTAGGGAAAAAAATCGTAACTTTTCTTTAGAAAAAAGTTCAGGTAAAAATTTCTTTCACTTCAGGAATACTGGAAAAATTTAGGTCAGGCTGTTATTAATTTTCTTTCCTTCATCATCTCAGCACCTAAAAAGGGTAAAAGCTAATATACTGCTGGAGATAACATAAGTTGGAAAGCCCCACAATCTTTGTAAATAGCATATTGTTTTTTACTGTACAAGCATTGGGTCTTTACTTTGGGGATTCACATCCTTATGGAGATAGCTAGTTTTAGTTATTGTGTCATGTATGGGTTATTTTTTTATATTCCAGGAGGCACATCAGTGTATATTTCAAATTCTGTGAATTTGTTCAAATGTTTGAAAAGAATCATAGAATCACTTCAGTTGAAAAAGACTTTTAAGATCATAAACATAACACTGACAAATCCATCACTAAACTATGTCCCTATATGTCATATTTATAAATGAAGAGATAGTCACACCACTTGTCTACTGATTAGCTTGACTTTACCTGTTTGAGAGTTATTTAATCTCTCTACTGATGAGAGGGGAATTAAGGGAAAATTTGTCAGCAAAATGTGATGTGAATTAATACAACGCTGTGTGGCAAACACTGTGCAGTTCTCTGAATTGAGGCAGAGAGTTCATTTGAGCAGAAGCTGTGCACTGGGGATTAGGCTGCTTTTGTTAGAAATGCTCATAAGCCAGAACTGCCCTCAAATGGTAACAAAACTGGAATTAGGCACTGTGAGAAGATCAAACATCTGTATCTGAAGAAACAGGTAATGATACTGTTTATATTCTTGATTTTAATCTAATACATTCCACGAATTTTCCTTTACCAGAATGAAATATTGAGTAAAAACTTCAAAGCTAGAGAAAGCTAGACAGGAAAGGAAAACATCCACAATGAAACAAAGCAGGAACTCCTTTAAT
This sequence comes from Petroica traversi, assembly GCA_025920805.1. Classification (NCBI taxonomy): domain Eukaryota; kingdom Metazoa; phylum Chordata; class Aves; order Passeriformes; family Petroicidae; genus Petroica; species Petroica traversi. The sequence goes on from JAHLSL010000021.1 coordinate 1,282,822, forward strand.
AAAATTAGCAATCTAGAGCTAATGTGCACGCTTATGCTCAGTGCATCTATAGGCTGATGTGCATATATGCCTGGTTTCCTAATGTCTCCACTGATTGGATAGAGAGCACATCCAGGAAAACAAAAACCAAAAAGCAAATGAAGGACAATGTACAATCTTTTTCCAGTTTGACATCTTGAGTGTAATAGGATTTGGGGAAATAAACCCTGGCTTTGATGTTACAAGCAGTTTTCTGAACAGCATAATTTCTTCTAAATGCACTGTTAAGTAACTAGAGCAATACTTTTTTCATTTAATCCCGGTCACAAATTACTGTTTAGGTTTCTGCAAGGATCGCAAGGCAAAATATTTCTGCACACTATAGCTAGAAGGAAAAACAAAAGCAACACTCCTATATTAGTAACTGAGAAATTTCTAACAATTTTTATTCACGTAAACCTGGAAGTATAAAATACAATAGAGTCTCTGCCTCACTACATATCTTAGATCAAGTCAAACCAATATAATGGAAATTGTTTGTCCAAAGTGTCTGTGAGTTCTCAATGTTTGATATGCAGATCAGCTCTGATGCACTGGCATAATATATGTGTTTTTTATTGGACATGGTGCCAGATTTTAATTATGTATTTATTAGTTCTTGAGACAACTTAAACAATGTACCATGGAACTTTGGAGCAAGCTTACAACCAATGAGCCAAAGTCACAAAAAGATTTCTAAAGCTGTCCCTATAAGAATATCAAAATAAACAGAATAAGCACCAAGAAGAACACAGAGGTTTTGAGGTTTTTCTTTCATTCTGATAAACTAAAATTGTTCAATTCTTGCATTGCAAGCAAGGGTTAAAGTACTAGAACTGAGCCTGGTCTGTTGAGGACAAAAAGTGGTGCTAGACATGCATTTTTGTTTGACTTTTAAATCTTAGAGATCCACTCTAAACTTTTATTTTTTAAATCTGGTCTCTTTAATGGCACCTGATGTTTGTGTGTGGTGGGTCTTGTCTGTCAAGTGCCAACCCAGTTGCTCTCATTCCCCCTTCTCAGTAAGACAGACGGAGAAAATAAGATGGAAATATTAATGAGCCACAATAAGAACTGGGAGATCACTCACCAATTACCATGACAGGCAAAACAGACTTGACCTGAGGAAATTAATTTAATTTTATTACAAATTAATAGCAAAGTTGGATGGTGAAAAATAAAAATCAAAACTATAACCACCCTCACCAACCCTCTTCCTTCCCAGGCTCAACTTCACCCCTGATTTTTCTATTTCCCCATTTTTTTCCCCTTTCTTAAATATTTTACCCCAGAAACTCCACCACATTGGCCAATGGGCTTAGCTGTGCCTTGCAGTGGGTTCTCAGAGAGGCCACCCCACAACCCCCAGTGACACCCAATACACACTGGCTGGTTTAAGACATATAAAAAGCTGTTTATTTGGATCTTCTTTACAACTTTTAAGGAAAATTTGTAAAATCATGTTAATTCATATCTCCTCTAAGTTACTTTCAAGAAACTTTAGGTACATCCAAAGGTTCCCTGAGAGGTCTATGAAACAGAAGTCACAAAGATGGGCTTGGATCACCAATCCTTACAGCTTCTGTCTGTGCAAACATTGCATTGTTCAGAGAGGAGAAAAGCCTTACAAGATATCTGTGACACAAAGTCTGGATTCAGAGGGAGGAAGGGGGAAAGCAGTGCCACAGGAGGAGAAAGGGAAACATTTTTGCTTTACTAATGTTTTTCTTTCCATCCAAAGAGGGATGAGCAAATACATCCTGGATCATGGTTACTAAAACCCAGACTCTTCAGAGAGCAGAGATGTGAGGTCTGTAACATCACCATGTGGATTTTTATGGCTGAAAATGAAACTGCTGTCACTTCATGAGGTTTATTAACAATACTGCAGTTTCATAGGAGGAGCGGTCCTCTGCAAGTCCCAAGTAAAAGCATCTGATAGTCCTTCCAGGATATTAATCTTTCATTGTACACTGCAAGCACAGATAGTTTTCCATACAAGCTAGGAGTCTGGTCTGGGTTGCAAGGGACCTTTAGTCTCATCTACTCAATATCCCTGCAGTGAGCGGGACATCCTCAATCAGACCAGGTTGCTAAGAGCCCTGTCTGACTTCACCCTGAATGTTTCCAGGGATGGGGCCTCTACCACTTCTCTGAGCATATGTAATACTCTACTTCAACTTTCATAAAAAGTTAATCGCCTTCTATATTGAGAATAGTTTAAGTACATAAATATATTTGCTCTCTAAGAAAATAGAATGTGTAAAATTTTTGCACAATTACAAATATCCTCAGTTAATTGAAATATATGGAAATATTATTTCTTTTCAAGCGACATGTGATAATGAAACATTCCTTTGTGATATCTATGCTACATATTCAAAAATACAAACTCGTTTTTCTAATTTCAAAGCAGCGTTTTTTGCCCTAAGCCTCCTCAGCACGTATGCAAATTTGTAGACAGCCCAGTCACATCCAAAGATGTAAAAAGTCAAGATGTCAGTCTCTTTTCTGTGCTGCTATGTCCTCTGTGGCACAGCAAGAGCCGCTCGGAGCTGGAGCTGAGCGGAGCATCCTTTTCAACCCCAAGCCAGGAATGCGGTGGCCAGGGACAGCAGCGAGGGCTGGGCTTGGCTCAGCCTGGGGACCGGGAAGCACCTACGGACCAAGTCACTGCTGCTGCCTAGAGAAACTATTTATTGTGCGTGCTGTTTCACTACAAAGGGTCCCATAACCTCGTGCAAAGATCCCACCCATTAAGGATTCTATCGCCGCTGCGGTGAGAAAAGGGAGACAGCCACTGGCGCACCCGCCGCATCCCCGCGGATGTCGAAGCTCCGTGCGGCTCTTGGAGCGCTCTGTACGGGCGGGGAGGGCACGGGAGGGGAGCGAGAGCGGCTCTGTAATCGCGGCAGACGCACCAACACCGCCGGGCCCGCAGCTCCCTTCGCTGTCGGGCCGGGGCTGGGCGGGGGGCGAACAGCGGTGCCAGCCCCGTCCCTGCCCCTGTCCCTTCTCTGCCCCTTCCCTGTCCCTGCTCTTGCCTTTTCTCTGTCCCTGCCCCTCCGCCCCAGCCCCACCTGCGCCTTCCCTGCCCCTGCCCTGCCCCTGTCCCCGCCTCCGCGCACCAC
>JAHLSL010000021.1:1286370-1329208 GCA_025920805.1 Petroica traversi
CCGGCACTGCCCGGATCGCTGCCCCGGGCCCCGGGGAGAACGGAGAGGCTTCAGCGGCTCCCGGGGCGCTGCCGCCGGGCACGGTGCGACACCGGCACTGCCGAAGGACCCAGCGTGTGGGTCCGTCTGTGCCCCACAGACACATCAGCTGTTAAAGTGTGTCACTCTGGGTTGAGTTTAGCCCTGAATGGCAAGATAAACGTTAGTTTCGCACACAGAGTGTTCCATAGAATGTGGGGTCCCCAGCACAGGAAGCACATTGACCTGCTGGAGTGAGTCCAGAAGAGGCCACCAAGATGATCAGAGGGATGGAGCACCGCTACTATGAAGAAAGGCTGAGATAACTGGAATTCTTCCGCCCAGCAGAGGGAAGGCTTCGGCAAGTACCTAATTGCAAACTTCCTGAAAGGAGCCTACAAGAAAGTTGGAGAGGGACTATTGACAAGATCATAGCATCACAGAATCATAGAATGGGTCGGTTTGGATTGGAAGGGACCGTAAAGATCATCAAGTTTCAAGCCCTCTGCCATGGAGAGTTGGAGCCCATCCTGTACTGGGGGCCCCAGAGGGGTGCAGTACTCCGGGTGGGATCTCATGAGAGATCTTGAGATTAGATTTTTAAATATGCAGATCAATATACTAAATAAAATTTTTCATTCATGTATCACCTGGTACTTTCAAACAAGTGGGGTGAAATAGGTCACTACAACATCATTAAAGCAGCAGTGTCTTTTTTAGATGTAAAGCTCTAACCTATTGTACCCATGCGCACCACACAGTGCTCCTGTGAGTACAAAAGTAATTTTTTCAGGGACAGAATTTTTGCTGATACATGCAACAGAGTGCACATGCCAATGCATCTAATCCTCAAAAACATCACCAAGTACTAGCATCTGTCCCAAGTGTTGTGTATCCCTTTCTACCATGCATTTGGACTAAGTACAATGTTGTCAATTTGTTCTTTCATAAATCGGCTTGTAGTCTGAGGAACAGGAAGATACAGACTTTGTTAGTGTCTACTGACAAATTAGAAAAAGGCAAATGATAAGGACATGCAGAGAAGTGTTTAGTTTTTCTAGCTAACACTTCTAAGTCCGAATGTCACTGTTGTTCATGTTTGTTTTCAACGGGACATTTGGTTCCAGGCCAGTAATTTTATATATCACAGTGCTAGATGTGTGCTTGTTTTTGAAGGCTGGGGGCTGCAGTATATTTTAAAAATATATCTTTAGGGGAGAATTGTTGTCTTTTTTTTCTTTATTCTTTTAAGAGAAAAAATAGAACCAAATAGTTTGAATTAATCTGTTTGCCCTGAGACCTCTCTGAAAAGAGACTAGATCTTGTCAAAACTTGACAAAATGTTTTGGGTGGTTTTTGTTGTTGTTTTTTATCACCCCACAGAATTGTGCCATTCTATCAGGTGTATAGTGTTTCACAGGATGTATCAATTTCAGTGGAAAGGTTTCTTTATGGCACATTTTTGTCACATGTGGTCCATTTTTGTTACTTCTAGAAGAAAATGCCAAATTAAAAAAAAAAAAAAAAAGAAACTTTCTAATCTGAAAACAGTCACTCACACAATTTCATTTGTGATTTTGATATAAGGAGTTTGGATCTGTTCCAGCACAGACCAGAAACACTTGGCAAAATAAACTGATCATTGTTCAGAAAGTTCAACTTGGAAATCATAGATCTGTGTCGACATGGCACTTGTGTGGCTGGGCATCAACATAAGCACCTCTTTATTTGCAGTCGCCATGGCAGATTCATGACCTCCTTTTAGACCGTATTAATTTAGAAACAAACATATATAAACCTTTCTTCTGAGGCTTTTAGTTAAAAGGTTGTAACTGTTCTGACAACTTCGATGTGGCCCAGGCAACAGTTAAGAGTGATGCTCCAGAAATGCAGGCTGTATTTTCAGATTTCACCATTGAACAGTGGATGTAGACTCTTGCATCCTGGGATCTATATCCAGACCATATGTCTGTGCTCCGTGAATCTGTCAGATTGAGGTATATGAAACTAACGTCAGCTGCTACCCTCCTCTCTCATTTCTCTGTCACTGGTGATTTCAGGCATTTTATTGTACTCATGCAGCATTGCTATTCTTACAAAGTCCCACATTTCAGATGGACATCACTGACTTGCCCAACCAACATATCCCCAAAGAACTGCGATGCTGTGCTGAGCTGGTTACCATGTGTCTCTTACAAGCATTTTGTGTTCAAAGGGCCTTCCCAAGGGGGAAAAAAAAAACCAAACAGATTCTTGCTGGTTACAGCCTTATGTCACTGCTTACCATGTGACACAGTGCATAGAAACAGTTTCATTACAAAGGGATAGAAAGCTGTTAGAGTTAAGCCAAATCTGAGAATCCATGGATAAAAGCTGGACATAAAAAAGCAGTGAAAAGAAGTGGGGAGAAAAAAAAGAAATACAAGCCCAGCAGTAAAGATTCAGCAGCTGGCTTCTAGAGCAAATTATTGCTTGGCACTTTGTCTTGCACATCAGAGAAATCCAACTAGTCCAAACAAGTAGGAGATCTAGTTGCAAATATATTTGGAGTAGATTTCTATCTACCACTCATTTCAAGTTTGCATATATTCTTTTCTTGTATTGAACTCTTGAGAAAAAAAGAAACGTCCCATGATGACAAATAGCCTCAGTGGTAGTAGTTTCAGAAATATCTATGCATGCTTCCCGTTCAGTAATATTTTGCTAATGTTTTTTCCAGGACTTATAGGACCTATAATTTTTACTTTCAACATTCCTCCCATGTAGTTACAGGTTTGAGAAGTACAGCAGATGGAATAACTATTTCTTACTGAATTTCTAATGCACTTGATATACTAGATTTGTTCCACAGGACAACAGAAAACTGCTCACGGCAGCAATGTAAATTGGAAGAAGTTACTAAGGTGATGACTGTCATCATCCCAAACAGAGATGATCCTATTAGGGCTAATAATGAAAATATTCAAGAAAATATATAATCAGTGCATGGAAATAAATTTCTCTAGGCTAAAAATACCTCTAAAAGCCTCTTGCTAAAGACAACTCTAGCTCTGCTCCTAATGTACATTTTCTTCCTACTTGCATTCTGAGGACACATGTGGACACAGAAGCCTGCAGCTTACATTCAAGATAACAAACAAATGGGAAATCAATGTAACATAGATAAAATAGACAAATGGGAGCATTTATGCTATTGTTGCTGCTGTGTTGCGCTATTCACATGCAGAATGGACTGGGAACCTGTTGGTCTCTAACCCCCTACCTCTCCAAACAAGCCTTGCTTTGTCTTTCCTAGCAACCATTTAAACACCCCAAAGGCAGAGGATATGAGGGTTTCACACTCATGTTGCTGTTGCTAGACCCAGCCATCACCGACAGAAAGAACCACGACAGCTGGACCAGCACTTGGCGTGTGAAGGCCGGGCACGCTATGTCAGAGTCACTCTGTCTGCAGTCACATGTTACTGCAGTAGTGGCTGCTTCTGTTTAAAAGCAGTTGTCAACTGTCAAGTGGTATTTATTTCTTCACTCAGAAAATAGTGCCATACTAATAACAGCTTAGAGATTTTTACTACAACACAGGAAAGGAAAAGTAAAAAAAAAACAACAAACCTACACCAAAACAGACTCAGACCCAGAAACACAGCTAATGTAATCTACAACTTACATGAAGACCATGAAGGGTACTGTGGAAACAAAATAAAACATAAATATTTAGTATGATTATGAAATCATCTCTTCTAGAGTTCTTCCATTATTATAGGCATAAGTAGACATATGCCTATTGAGAGAAGGATTTATCTGAGATTCTCTGGTAAGAATTATAGCATTGCTGCATCTACTCCAACTTATCTAAGGATGCAAGTGTTATTCTTACATTATTCCCTTCCAGAAAGCTCAGAAAGACCAAAATAAAATAAATAGTAAACACTGATAGATTTTGCACACGCAGCCTGAGTGCTCTGCAACCTTAAGACCTGAGAAGAGGGAGAAACAAGAGTAGAACAGAGCTGGGAAAAAAAACCCCTGCTTTGCTCTGTGGCAGTGTGCAGTAGGGAAGGAAGAAACTAATACCTAAAACAAGGTCTGAGCGCTGCTGCCTTTGGACTATTTGGCTTCTCAGAGCGCCACAGAGGGATTTGTGGTGTGGGAGTCTTTTGACTGTGTTGAGGGATGAAAGAAGTGAGAGAGAAGTGACAAACCCCAACTCTCTGAAATTGGTCATGAGGAGGGTACCACAACAGTGAAAGTTTCCATATATTTTCTAGATTCTTTCTTACTTGCAAGGTTGTCTAGTCCAAAATATTAACTTCTGTTGCTTTTTAAATCACTGCTGAAGAGAGACTGTCATGGGTACACAGTCTATCACATTGCACTGGGAACCACCTTCACAGGAGGAGCAAATATTTGTTTAAACAGACAGGATTGCTGTCTGAATTCTAAATAAGTTTGAATGTTTTAATAAACAAACAATTCTAGCTTTCCTTCATCTTCACTGTCAAGAAAAGAAAAGAGTTTTGTTTTATATAAACAAACTGTGTTTAGAGCTTTTAAGAAAATCTTTCAGAAACAGGTAATAATACATATAATTACAGAAAATTTGGCTTAGGGGAAAAAGATCCATCTTAAAATTCAAACAAGACAACACATTAATATTTACAGAAGGAATATGGAAAGAGGGGAAGGGACAAGGATTACACAAGGGTGAGACTGAATGCCAATGTAATGAATAGCTCTGTCCTTCTGCAGAGCAGCAGCAGATGCCTCAGCCCCTGCAGTTCTGCCTCTGGGAGAAGGCAGGAGAGTCAGAAACTGGTACGATGCTGCAATAATTCTAGTTGCACACATTGACACCCATCTGAGGACAAAACTGATCAAAGACTTAAAGACTGTTCCTTTTAATAGTATTTTCATGTCAGACTTGTTAACGTGTGATGAAACACGTTTTCTTCCAGAACAGACTAGAAAAAGGACTGATGCAGCAACTTCTTTTCTATTCATAATGCTTCTGGCAAAAGACCACAGAAAAACTCAACACTAAACTGTTGTTTCACACAAAGGCATTTGGTTTAAGTCTAAGAACTTGCTCAGCAACTAGAAAAGGACGCTGTATTATTACTTCCCTTCCCTAATATTACTGTACAACAAATATTGAACTGTTTCCAGCACATCATTTAATGGCAGGCTCTAGAAGGCACAATGTATTTTATTAACAAAATGTTTCCAGTTTTGAATAGAAGCTTTACAGTGGGAGAGTCACTATTTGGATTCTAAACATCACCTGACATAATAAAACCCTGACTTTTAAAAAAAGGAAATAAATATATGAGGTGGTAAAGTTATAGATCATTCAGAAAGGTGCTTGGCTTTAACTCTTGCCACTAATTGCTTGGAACTTACTTAGATATCAATGCAAAAAAAAAAAAAATAGCTCTACAGAATTGTTACCTAAACCATCAATCTCAAATTTTCATTACCTGAGAATGAAAAAAATGTGCTTTACAGAAAAAAATTCAAAGACTGAAACAATGGTTAGAATGTCCCTAAAATATGTTTTTTGTGTGTGTGAAAAAAGAAAAAAACACATTTTTTAGGCACTTTTAAATTTTTCACCAAAATTTCTTTTAAATACAAATAGATTTTTTTCTTTTCTTTGGCTTTTCAAGTGCAAATGTTACCAAACTAATATGCAAATGTGTCTATTCCTAAGCTCTCTTTTAGAGAAACAGAACAGAATTTAAGAGTTCATAAAATATTCTTTGTAATATTTATCTTATAAACTATTTTACTATTCAAATTGACCATAGTCAATTCAAAGCTTCTCTTGTTTTCAAAATATTCAAAGGTTACAGATGTCTATTGACCATTAATTGTGTGTGGATTTAAAATTAGACTAAAACCACTCAACATTTTTGCCAATTTTTTTATCACAATGTGACATCTGCAATATTTGCTGAATGAGGATTTTAGTCCCCACTCAATTTCTGCAAATGCAATGAGTATTCTTCCTCCATTTCAAGGATTAATTTTGCAAATGACACTTTAAGCACTCCAAGCACAATGGAATAAGTCAAAAATAAATCCTACAAGTCAAGAGGCCAGTGCAGATGTGCATGAGTCTAAATGCATTTCATTGCCCATGGTGACAGTCTTATTGTGTCCAATAAAAAAGGCCATTGAGACCACCACGCCAGTAACATTAAGCTTCATCCTCTCCCCCAGCTGGAAGTTCATTCAGGTTTATGTAATGCAGCTATTTTATTTTCACCGCAATTCTTTTGCATGGCTGGACAATGCGGGCAAAAGGCAGAAGTGTTGTCCACCCATATCCCAAAGCAGATAGTAAGGAGCAGCCCTCTAGTAAGATTTTGGGGGTTTTGAAAAACTTCTCACAAACCGACAAGCCTGGGAGTTCCTAGTGCTCCCAGTATTCAGTATAAGCCTTATCCCACACTGTTTTTGTGCCATTGCTTTAGCTATGCCTCCTAGTCTTTCACCTCCTGGACTATGAAAACCAGCCTCTGATATAACAAAATCAGATTCTGGAGCTAGCAGGGACTGTCACCTCTCCTGAGGACACAAAGTGAGGAGGATGCCTGCTCCAGTTCAGTGCCACACATGGTCAATAAGTACTGCTGAGTTTGTGCCCAAGCAGGTAGGGTTCTTCACCATTTCATGTCTCCTTGGGATTTTTTAGCTAGTGCAGACCCAACCTGCACAACAACAAGCAAGACATGGCACCACTGCAAAGGAAGCAGGAGTCCCTGTGCAGCTGGGACATGAGCTCACAATTTTAAAGAAAAGTCTGGATGCATTTCTTGGTTTGTTTTTGAATCCTTAGTCACTGGATATAAAAGGTTGATTTACTATTCCCATAATTTTCTATCTAGTTTTAAAATACTCAGAAAAATGTGTTTAGAAGTTTCTAATGGGTTGGACATCTTCAAGCTCACTGTAGAACTGGAGTGAGAGAAAGGGACTGCAGGCAGAGCTCTGAGCCAAGGCTCAGTACTATCGAAGACTGTTTAATAGCCAAAGGCAAAAGCACCCCGAAGGTCAGTGACGTTCCCCTCTCTATTTCCTGAAAGCAGATGGTGGAAGAGTTTGGAATTAATAGCCCTGCAGCGCCCAGCTTGGCACCAGCTCCCTGCCGAGATGATCAGCCTTTTCTGCTGACAGCCTGCGAGACAGCTCTCCATCCACACGGCAGCATGTGTGCCCAAGAACCACCCTGCAAATAAAATCTGGGAACATAGATCACTGAATGGCATCAAGTGCATTAAGAAAACCTGCTTTCTTGTTTATAGTAGATTTTACTGTGCTATTCTGTGAAAGTCACTGACTCTTTTTGTTCGGTAATTCTAATAAAGAAATGTGCATATCAAATCAGGTTCCAAACAGTATTTTGCTCCAGTGAACAATGTAGCAACACCAAACATTGCCTTTGGTAAAAGGCCATCCACTCCTCTCCTACACACACTTAAAATTAACTGTAAATGTCTACATTTAGATTCAAAAGCGAGTTCAAAATCTTTTCTCCTCATTAAAATGTGATAGCATTTACTGCTATCTAAACATATCCTTATCACTCACAGAAAAATTCAAGACCTCTGAGGTTTTCTTTCACTGCTGTGCAAGAAAACTAATTAATGCCAGTCAACAAGATTTTTTTGGAAAAAGTTTTCTCACTTCAGTGCTCCTTTTTTGTTCTCCAAGATAATGTGTTCCCAAGTAAGGTTGAAAGATTTTGACTTGGAAGGAGACAGCTCAAAGACAGATTTGGTTATCTACAGCCATGCCTGCCTTCTCATAAAACCTGGGTCTGGCACTAGGGTAAAAATAGTTTAATCTTTCTCTGTTTGTATGTGATTGAATTAAAACACTACCAGATTAAAATGGCATTTCTGATAATAAAATTTATTATTTCTACTTACTTCCTGAAAACTTCGAAGGAGAACAAAAGTAACTCTGCAGCTGACAAATAAGCCCCACAATGCTAAATTAAAGGAGTTCAATCTACTCAGCTCATAAGGAAAGGATGAAAGGTGAATTGTCACTGAATTTAAGTGATTATGTATGGAAAATACTTAGAGGAAAATTACTTTCCAGTCTTGAAAACAAATGCAAAGGATTCAACAGCTCTAAACAGAGCTTAGATGAACAAAATCTTAAAAATATTAAATTTCCAGACAGTAAGAGAAATTAAACTTCTGCCTATACTTGAGGCAGGGAAATGAAATTAAAGAGGTGTCAGTCCCCAAGCCTGGTGACTCTCATTATCCACAGCGGCGATACAATTGTCATTTGGGTACAATGACACCAAAACCCAGTGTGAATACAAGGCTAATACTGAGGAATTTTTTTTTTTTAGATTATCCGTCAGCAACAAGATTTCTATAAAAGAGTTTGTACATTCAATTGTTCATTTACTTTTACAGAATTTTTTGTAGGGAGAATATACGAGGTGATAAGCAATCCCGCTATAATGCTACCAAGGGCAAGACCATAAATCACATAAACTTTCATGTTGTATGCCGTGAAATTACACTCAGTTAACAACTCATCCAGACTCAATCCTATCACAAGAAATGTAATCAATGTTGTAGGTAGGTCAGAAGCCATTGTAAGCTGACAGTAGCAATTAAGTGGCTGTCTTTTTTAAGGATTTTTTTTTTTTTTGTCGAGGAGAAGTTGATTGAGGTTGCGTGGAAATGTTTAGTTGAAGTATTCCTTGTATTTTAGGAAGATGAATTGGAGATCCATTGGTCTTAGGAGCCACCCATCTCGGTCACACAGTCCCCAGGAGAGTCCTCTTCTCTGCCACCCTCCTCTTACCGCCTATGTTCCTTGAGAAAAAACAATCTCTGGTAACAGCCTGCAGCGTTATCTGAGCATTCTGCCCAGCACATTCACCTGACATTTAGGGTGTTTCTGTATTCTCCTGCATAAAAGAGCCTGATTTGTTCAACGAGTGGTACCTGCTCTGCTTTCATCCACAGAAAGGTGCACTGAACACAGTGGGAGTTAGGGAAGTCCAAAGCAAGGTGCCTGCACTCCACGTTCCAGAAAATATTTTTAGTTAAAGAACACTGAAGAGCAATGTGCAGAAATTCAGGACCTACCTGTGATCTTGCTCAAAGTCTCCCAGGTCTACACACAGAGAGTTCGACTTCCTCAGATTTGTCACCTTCCAGCTGCTGCTTCTTCTGCTCTGTGTCTCTCCACAGTCCCCAGAATGTCCTATTTCATACTGCTGCCACTACTTTGTACCCTCCCCACCCTGACTTCCAGTGCTGGCACCTTTTGGATATAAAAGCCAGGAGAGGCAGTAGACTCTGAAAACAGGATAATAAGCAAACTGCAGTGTCCAGAAGAGATGTAGTATAATTTATTTTTTTTATAATTTTGTCTCCAGGCAAATACTACTGGAGAAAAATCCATACAGCACTCAGTTTTTGGAGTATTTAATTCCCTAAACACTACCACCCAAAAAATGCAGTTACCAAGAAGTCTCAGTGATAGCAAAAACTTCTCCTGAAATCATGATTAAAAACTGAGTAAGCTCTGGGTTTGAAAAACAAAACCAACACTGAAAAATAAAAAAAAAAATTAAAAATGTACTTTTCAAAACAATCTAGGCATCTACTCTGCATGTCACTTGCAATCCACTACTAATACATCAGAACAGTCTCTCTCCAGCAAACAAGCCAAGAAGTCTCCAGGCCTCCTGACAGCACTAATATCAGGGGCTCTGGCCCACCAAAATTCAAATACTAGTAAAAGATCAAAGGAGTTTCTGCTCATGAGGAACCTTGCATGCCCAACAGGACTATTTCACAGCCCTTTGTGGAACAGTAGTTCTGATTAAGAATATTAGAGTAACCAAAAAAATCTAGTTATACTTATGATTTTTTGTGTCAAAAATTATTTTTTATCCAAGATTATTTGTATCATTATTAGTCTGCTGAATTATTTAATATGTGACATATTTAAATATGCTGTTTTAACAAATAAAAACAACTAGAAAATTAAATTTAAAAGCCCACATCCTTTTAAGTTCCACTCTTCCTGTTAAAATTTATCTGAAGAACTCTTGATTGAGCATCTCCACAGATTTTCATAAAGTCCATTTCATACTCGATTACAAGCTCTGCAAAGTACTTCAGCCTCATTTCCTAACCTACTATTATAAAAACAAAAGAAAATACCACAATCCTCACATGCAATTAACAGGATAAACCCCCATCAAGAACTTGCAGGTTAATCTGGTTCCATAAATACAGCTTTAACATCCACCCAGAATCCCTTCCCCTGAACTTCCAGAGGGGAAAAAAAATCAATATCTCAGTGGAAAGAACATAATGTGAAGTTTTAGGGGGTTGTTTTGTTTCTGGAATTTTTTACTTGAAAACTTGGTTTATCAGAGTACAGCAGACATTAACTTTGGTGGGATGGCTACTGTAACTCCGCAGGAGCCCCTCCCCACAGGAGCCAGCTATCAAAGCTGTCTGTGAGAAGCTGCCGAAAACTCTGTGCCATTCCTACTGGGAGTACAAATAAAAATACCAGCCCAAATTAGCAGTGTGCAAAGACAGTCATTAAGCACCTTAACACCTTCCTGACAGAAAACATGCAGAGCTTCTACTCAAATTTTATTGCCATGTACCTGAACCGGGTATCTGTATTGAACCACAGCAGTTGGAACTATTTTTAGGCTACTGCTGAGAAAAACAAAAAGCAGCAAAACAACAGCAAAAGTACTAAAAGGAGCCTGTTCCAAGAAGAGTTCCTCTCTCTTTCATACACCCATGGCATAGCTACAAGTAGCATATTTATGTGTAAACACTTTATCAGCGTCTGTGATATCCTCTAGAAATGGTGAGATTTTGAGGCACTAAGCTCTGCTACAGTCTTCAACTCCACAGAGCCTTTTTACCTTCCAATTACCAATAGACACTATTGAAAATATAGACCATATGTAGTCATTAAACTGCTTATATTTCCTTCCACAGCCACAGTTGCTCCTGTATCTCTTCTTGTTTTTAGCTTCCAAAATTCAAGTCTACATTTATAAGATGATTTTAATAACAGGAGCCAGTGCAGGTGCCTGATTCAGAATTCCTCAGGATGCCTGACGCCCGATAATTTATAGTTATTAATGACACTGTTTTACCTTACTAGTTAGTTGGTTTTGTTTTTTTCCCCTGAGCCCATTTGTGTCAAAACAATGCTCACACAGGAATGAAGCAGCTGGGGGTTTTGCTAATTCAGAGGATGCTGGTGTTTGGCTGGGGTAGGAGAAGGGAACAGCTCTTCCTATGCCTCTGACAACTTGGAGATACCACTTCTGAAATCACCTGATCTGAAATTACCTGACTGCTTCAACTGCCCTTTTTCTGAGTTTAGCAGGGTCAGCTCTGAGTCCAACCCTACCTCATCCCCTTCCAGCTTCCATGGAATGGGCACACATCTAGACCTCTAACTGTGACCCTTATCCATAAAATCCTTTTATTTCCTTTCATTGTTTTAATGTCACTGTTCATTTCCTTGCCTTTAGGTAATGCCAGTGTCATTTCAATGCCATTTTCAGTGGCACCCTTGATGATGGAGGCTGATCTATGCAGGTGGCCAAGCATCCCTATTCTCCTTTTTTCGGTACAACCAACAGCTTCATGGATTCATAGTGGAGAAGTGAGCAGCAGCAAATGTCCCATACACTAAATGCCACCTCCTCCAGCTGTGCTGCTGCAGCTCCTTTGCTGCCTATCAGCAGCCAGCAGTCAGCTAAGACCATGCAGTCATTTTAAAAAATCAAATACAAGTATCAAAAACTCCAGTTCCCCTTCAAATATGAATGAATTAAACTCTTCACTGAATCACCTCAGAGGATTGTCTGGTTCTACACATTTCAGGATAGAAGATGGTAACTTCTACACTATTTTGTGTCATTTTCTCCTTCCCTTATCCTTCAGACCTTCTAGCTAGCAGCTAACTCACATTCAAGAGAGATGGGAAGAGGAAGGGAGTAATCACCATGCTTGTTCCCTGCTCTTTATTTCAAAGTTTTGTGGAACATTGTCTCTCACAACACTCCGCAGACAAAGCTCTGCAGGGCTCTGCATTGCTCACAGAGCCATGGGCTGCCTGTGCTAGCCCCCAGCATTGGCTCCTTCTCTCCTTGCTGGGGCTGGCTCAACAAGGGAGGGTGAAAAGACCTTTCTCCTTCAGAGAAGGAGTGTGCACATCAGCTGCTGCTGTGACCCTGCAGTGCAGGACGTGCCCCACACGGACTACGAGGCTCCAAGCACAGCCTCTGCCATCACAGCAGCAAACGCAGCACCAGAACTGCTCACTTGTGTGTGAAATATTGTACAGAAAAGTTTCAGCTAATCGATCTGGTACTGATTTAGTACAAATTTTTAGGTGTAAGGGATTCTAAATCCAGACTCTCTCAGTGCAGGTAGCAATGCTAAAGGCTTTGCTTTAATAGTGGTAGAAAGGCTCACCAGAATGTTGTGATATAGCTCGAAATTTTGGCTTTCAAACAGAAAGGATGGAATGGTTACTTTACTTAGCAGTCCATCAATAAGCTGCAGTCTAATTTAAAGTGACATTTTTACAGTTCTTGCAGAAACAAGAAAATTAGAGGGTCAGCTTCTTTAATAAAATATGACAGGATTTTTAATATGACATTTTTCTTCTTTATATTCTTATTAGAAATAATTAGAAATTTAATTAACAATTGATGATCAGACTCACTGATGAAGCCATTACTATCCACACATAAAACAGGCTAAAAAAGTCCTAAGGCTAAAAATGTCCCTAAAAGTAAATTTACGCCAAGGCAAAAATCCTACAGATGAGATTCTCAACTTGAGTTGAAGCTATCATTTTTTTGTAACAGGGTAGCACTGACTTCCACAAACACTTCTGGCCTTATACTTCCTGGGTAGAGTGTTGGGTCTCTTGCAGTCTAACCTTCCTTGTGAGCATCTTCTACTCTCTGGTTTAAAAGGAACTACTAGAGTTAAAAATGCTTCAAAGTATCTGACTTCATTCTGAAGGTCTGTCTTTACCTAGCCGTGAGAGCTGTCTCTCATTTATTGTGTGTAAAAATCAGGATCTAAATAAATAAACTTTATTTGAGAAAAAATATCACAAGAACAGCAGAGCAATGGCTGTACAATAATAATGACTCAAGTGACAATTTAACAAAATACTATTCATTTTTCACTCAATTACCTGTTTGCAGTAGTCTGGGATAGCTGCTTAGTCCAAATGAAGTCCTTCTACCCAGAGTAGTAAACTGATAGAAAATATATTTTTTCAGATTATCATTGCTCCAGGTTTTCATATCTGAACTTTTTCTAGAAAGAATATCAACCAAACAGCAAATTTCATTGGAGAAGAAAAAAAAGAAAGAAGGTTATTTCTCTGCTATTCAGAATGAGAGAGAAGCTTCAGCAGACACAGGAACAATTCACTGATGCTTGTATGTCATTTTGAAAAAATAAAACTCATGCTTTGATCTCAAGAATTACACCACTCACTCAAAAACTTGCCTGCAGTTAGGAACTTAAAACTTAATTTTTAATAACTGAAATGCACAGAAGTGAGCTTCAGACTCTCAAGGCAAAGCAGAATAAAACAATAAAGATATCAACTACCACTCCTCCTTACTCTCCATTCCTGGTACCATCAATCTGCCCTAGATGGACCACTGAGGTATCCTCCTGCATGGCCTTGTTTGCACAACAAAGGGAGTTACAAGAGTAGCTTATCCCTCCCTCCCATTTGGCTGTGGGTAGGGGATTTCAGGCATGGGTGGTCATGATCATATGTGCAATGTGATAAGACCTCCACATGCACAATTTCCACACCCCCACAAAACCTGTCCCAGGCACCACAAACAGGGGGGATACTAATGGAAAGTAGGGAGAGCTCTCCTTTCACTACAGGAAAATGTCTGAGGCCTGGTATAGAATACTGTATGTGCCTCATCAATTTCCACTCAAATCCAAATTACTTCATCTCTTGATTGAATATCACAGTGGCAGGAGTACATCACAAGGTACTACAAAAAAGTTGGAGTGATCATTGACTCCTCATAGGGTATCTTCAGGAAAACTAGGCAGAGAACCTACAGATAAGCATCAGAAGGGATCAGGTTCTGGATTTATAGCCTATTTTCCTTTTAGAACTTTTAAACTTTTACAGAGATAGGGAACACCAATAAATTATGACTCAGTAAATAAGTCAGCAACTCGTAATGTGGAGCCACTGAAATTCTGGAGTTCTGCACAGATGTTCCATTTCTTTCCCTAGGTCAACAACCACTTATTCTGAGTCTGGGAATATCAACACTGGAAAAGGAATTAGGTGCCAATTTCTTTAGAATACGAGATCATTTAAAGTTCAGATCTAGCATTAGTCTTAAACAATATGTTAGGGTCAGTTATCTACCTTTTTTTTTTGGGTTGTAGCTTTAGGCCTATAAAGCCTCTGGTTTACCAAGGCTAGGAAGATGACCATGACCATTTTCTTCCATCTGTGTATTTTAACCTGGCAGGGACACTCAACAGGCAATTACACTATAAAATTATACAAAACTATTTTCAAGACAGTCTCCTTTTTTCTATGAAGAAACATGAAAGATAGCCACTTATAAAACGATTTCAAATACAAACAGTCAGTCTGCTTGCAAAACCAAACTAGCAACCCTTGTTTAATCTCAGATTATGGACCCTGCTGCCTGGAGCTCCAAGTGTTTGATCTACCCATTCAAAGTTAGCTTTGCATTTCGTGACTTGGCTCAGACATATCAGTCTGCACTGTACCAGGCCTGCTACCTTCTAACAGAAAATTGTGGATTAGGAACATTCATTTCCCCTCCTTCATTGATTAAAAACCTGTGCTTTGTCCCTTCATGGTGATGATGTTGGCTGTTTCCCACAACATTTCTTGCAATGCCACAAGTAGTTGAGGATATAATTCCCAAATCTAAATAGCAACTATATAATTTTAGAAAGTGGAGGTAGAGCTGAGGACACTAATCATATTGATTTTTCTTGTGTTCATCTGTCTCTTTATATCCTGCAAATTCCTAGTGTTTCTGATATTACTTTTTAACTGTGCATTTTTCCTGTTTCCCACTGAATTAAATGTCAGCAGATGACAACTTAGTCTTTGTTGTTGCCATTTGGTAATTTAACTGCACTAAATAGGAAACAGAATCTGATTACAGAATCATTTTGCACTAGCTCTGTGTTATCTTAACATCTTTTTCTGCTGTGTCACTAGGTTGAAGATCAAAAGCATAAATGATAAACCTGTTATCAACTTGTAGTTCAGCATTAATCACTTAAACTGCGATTCAGCAACTTTGCAAAGATGACAGGTAAAACTACATAAGAATCACAGTTTTGGCAAACATTATTAACTTCTTAGATTTAAGTGGTTTTGATAAGATTATCTCAGAGAAATATGAATAAACAGTCCAGCACATTATGCAGAATCACAGAATCATTTAGGTTGGAAAAGACATTTAAGATCATCTAGTCCAAGCATTACCCACTAAATACTATACCCTTCCTACCAATGTAACTAATTTCTGCCTATTTTCTTGTACAAAATCAACTTTTTTATTTTGTGCTGCCAACTCTTCTGTTTATTTTGGTCTGTGCCTTTGGAGCATAAACCATCCATAAGAGTTGGTTCAGTCTCCCTGTTCCCTTCAAGACTAAATATCTCAGTTCTGCTCTTCTATTCTTTTTAGCTCCTAAATCCATTTATACTGTATTTCCAGATACTCTTTTTCATAAAGGAGAGCCGTAGCACCTTAAAGGAGGAGTTATGTAGCCTCTGGTGGTTTTTTAATCATCATTTCCTCAACTTGTTCACAGGGGATGCAGACTGTTCTGGAGGACTCTCATGGGGCTCCAGGTCAGTGAAAATGCTGGCGGGGGAACATGGTCTAAGATCAGCCCTAAGGGTAGGAAACAACCTCTATCAATTCACCTTTAAAAGAATTTAATAAAAAATAACCATAAATTGGCAAAGAAAACATATGCATTTCACTATTGTTGAATACCCTAACAGTTTATAGAAACTGTTTTAAATCTTGAGTAGCTCTGAGAATTAGGCCCAATACATAAGCAAAGTAAATTTTTAATACCTATAGGAAACCACAAGCCCCAAATGCTAATGTCTGCAAGTAAAACAGAAGATTCAATGGCTAAAAATTTAAATGGTTGCTAGTAAGCCACATGCCTTAAGACTTTATCAAGGCACTGTCAAATCAGAGAAAATCACGTTTGCATGAAGTTGTCACCCGTCACCTTAGATATTCATTTTTATTTATTGGAGCTTCATCTCTTGTGCAATGAGTGACTCAGGCTGCTCCAGGATCCAGCATCTTTCACAGTAATGGGTTCACTAAAGCTGTAGCGCTGCTCTTGGATTCTGCTCAGCAGTTGGCCTGAGGTTACAAACTGTACTGTTTATTGAGCCTCATTAAAACCACTGTCATGTGGAATCAGCTTAGCTTGGCTTTAAGAAAATGTAGAATTGCCTAAATGTGCAATTCCTTTTTAAATAAGAATGCTAAGTTTGTACCATATTCCAGTGATTTTAATAATGATTCTAATCCTATTCCATGAGCAATAAATGTGTTTGTTGGTTTAAAACCTGACTCTGCAAAGGTAGTAATTATACTAAAGTAATTTGAAGTCAGCTTGCAAATGATGTTGCAACACAAAACTCAAACCCTAATCATGCAGGAGTTGTAAATGCATAGTATGTGTGCAATATTTTTGGCAAGAAACCAAAGAAGTATTTTAAATTTCATATTTAATGCTCAGTTTATCGAGGCTGGCCCAGAATATTTATTGAGCTGTTATCTCACATACTATAAAGCAGTGACAAAGTGGGTTCTGCATGAGTGCTATTAAATATCCTCAATGTGCCATTACAAGTGGTAGCCTTTTTGTAAAACAAGACCTTAGCAGCTTGTGATATATTGCACAGTAATTGATATAACAAGCCTGTGATATATTATCATATTGTTCCTGCTCCAGAAGTGGGACTGGCTTCTTGGAGATACTGAGGAGAAAAAAAAACCTTTCCCTAATATGTGCATTCCCTTATAACTATTTTATTGGTCCACCCAGAAAGGAAGTGTTAGAAAATAAGTATGACAGAAAGGGGTATTTAAGCAATCATTATAAAGATGAAATATGGATAACAGTTTTAAAGTGGCAGAGGGACAGGTTTAATAAACCTTTCTAAGCCTTTTTGTATCACAAATTGTAATAAAAAAACAAAAGAGAAATAATGAAGTCAAGCTACAATAAGGAGATAATTCTGAGTGCTAAAATCTGAATCAATTAACAGAGAAATCATCCAGGCATTGAACTTGCTTTTGCTAACATCAGCAGCAAAACTCTTGGCAATTTTGTAGGATGGCATCCATTGTAGAAAAATTAAAAGCTCCCTTATCAAGCTAGATGATGCAGTAACTTCCCCTGGAAATGAGGCTCTCTTTTTTGAAGTTATTTCTATTATAAAAAATATTTAAATGAACTTTCACCTACACAGAGAATGGACTTCCCTCTCCTTAGTTACTCAAAACTGTTCAGAGCTGGGGCTTAGCATTAAACCTAGGTAACTTATAGATGAGGGTCTAATATCATGTCCAAAAAGCCCACTGTTAACTCACTGGGAGATGCATGTGAAGGGAGAATGGGGACCAGAAACAGGAATAAAGATGTATTTGGTATCCTTGGGGTAAAGCCACTGGGAAGCGTTACCATATTCTCAGGGACCAAAAATACCTCCATAATTTGTCAATCCATCTACTACATATTCCTTCTTTGAAGTTTCTTTACTTTATCAGTTTTCATGTTCTTTCCTGTACCTTCCAAGGAATTGTTCTACACTACTAAACACATATGGAAAGAAGGCTACTAAACATATATGACCATCAGAAAAAACAGACACATGAATTTTATCTTGTATAAAGAATACTTGATTACTTCTTCATTTTTATGCAACTACTTTAAGTCCAGACAAAAAATGGGAGGAAGGCTGTGAAAATTCTCTGCTAGCTCGCTCACAGAGGAAAATGTAGTGGTTTCTTTCTCCTTTTATTCTGAGCTACATTTTTTTGTTATGAAGTGAATTTAAGACTCAATAGTGCATAAGGAATTATCTCTTCCAATGTGGCCTTATCTTTAAATTTTATCCAGTATTTTTCTAGCTGCTTAAATTTAATGCCATTATGGTTCTTAGCTGTAAATCATACTCTCAAGTAATCATGATTTGCAACCACGAAATAACCACATCAATTCAAGTATCCTTTCTCCAGAGGAAAATCAGAACCTAGAGGAAGGAGTGAGTCCAGCATGGCTTATTTTCCTCCACCAGCCCAGCAGGCCAGAAAGAACTGTAAGAAAATAAATGGAAAACTCTTCAAAATTGCATTTGCTATAATGATATCAATCTTGTATTTTTTTCTTTTCCTGTTTGAAAAGTTATGCAAATTTCTTTTCATCTCTCTATCACTATGATCATTTCAAGTGAACAGTAATCTGATAGTCTGTTTTATAGCCTCTTTGTAATATTCTTAAAAGTCTAGACTTTCTTTTTTCTGTTATTGTATCAAAAGTAGTGATTATTAACCTCTAAAGAGAGTTTAGAAGTAGATAATTTTAATGAAAGAGATCAAGAAAACTGGAACAATCCCACTCCACCTCATGGTGACACGTAAAAGCAACACATTTAAAAGTATGAATTATTATATTTTGATTGTAGTCCATTATTATGGCAGATGAAATGTCAGCTGATGATCTTATTAGACCTTCATCTAGCAAGCTTTTCCTTCACTGCAGAAATGGGAAGTGGTTGGGGTGGTGAGCTATAACTGTGATGTCTGCAGTCTCCTTTTTGCTTGGCCATGGTTTCAGAAGCAACCTTGGCAGATCACAATGTTTTTAGAATGGTGTATCACTTTTGGCCACTTTTTTCTAGCATGAGTTTTAGCCCCATGGCATAACAAGAACTAAAACACCACAAAAAACAGGTTAGAAAGCCACTGTGAGAACAAGGCTCCTATCACTGACAAGCAGCTAGCACCTATGAGCAAAACCCAAGGACAGCTTCTTCCAGACTGTTATCAGCCAGAAAATTCATTCCTTGAGTAATAGGAATTTTTCCTGTAATCTTTAGAAAAAAACTGTCTTCATAAAATCCTTAGTGTTTCATTTCTGCTGATTAATGTGAAGGGCTTTTTGAACTCCCTAGAAATTTTGTCTCTGTGACATCAGCTCCAGGTTAATTAATTTCTTGTGTTAAAAAAATACGTGTATTCTCATTAGGCATAAACAATCACCTTTTAAATTCTTTGAAATGTTTGGGGCCCTAAGTATGACTGAGAATATAAAATGTGTTACGGCAATGTAAATTTATGCAGCCTTCCCTCACTGCTTTTCTTCCTTTTCCGATCACCTTCTTCATTTTGAGGTCCACTATTCAGTTTTCCTTTTTCTATTTTTGCTTCAATTTTATTTTCTAAACTCAAATACTTAGAAGAAAACTAAAACATATTACTACAATGTAAGACACCTGGAATGTTTTTTCTATATTTTAAAAATTGCAATTTCTGATGTCCTATGTCTTTCCTTAATAAATAATCCTGAGTCTATTAATTTTTCTAGAGCCATCAAAATATTTATGCAGATGTAACTTCTCTGTCTCTAATTTTCACTCACTCTCCTCTCCTTTCACCTCTCTTCATCTCCTTTATTCATTCAGTGTCCTTCTCAGCCCTCATTTATTGACTGTAGCACAGTGAGGAAAAAAAAAAAAAAGCAAGCAGAATACTAGAACTGTGTTCAGAAAAGAAAAATAATAAAAGTTTTATGGCCATTTCATAACAGATTAGGAAGTAATCAGCATCTGAGGGTCTGTATGGCACTGAGGTGTAAGATGCAGTTGTGGCTGGACAAAGCTCCTTCTCCCAAAGAAACCCTGGGATAGTCATGGATAACAGCAGTGCCCATTTTAAGTCCAGGATCCCCATCACAGCAAGCCATGCCATCCACATTACAGAAAACATCTGTCATTATTTTCACCTCATCTATCAAGCTCTTTAAAAGCAAAACACTCTGCACAAGCACAGTGAGAGACAGAAACCTGAGCCAGGAACTAGATTTGGTATGTTTACTAAATACTGAATTTAAAGGTGGATATTAGATGGCTCTTTCTCCTCTATCTGCCAAACATTTAAAAAAAATGATTGGGTAAAACTATCCATCCTGAAGAGAACATTAGCTGTGAACATGTAAATCCAGATTTTTTCATGGCAGAAAGCTGCCCTTCCTACATTAATGAAAAAGCTGAAGGACATTATTTTACTCTTGAACGCACCAAGTAGTTTCTGTTGAGGCTAATGTACTACTCCCAGTGGTAACTGCTGCTCTTCATAATTACCAGCTGTGGTCACTGGGTACTACAAATAACACTGCACATTTGTGTAACACCCCGTATATCTCATAAGTGCCATGCTTTGTGGCACTCTCCGTGGCTTTGGGCAGAACATTTACCTACCCTGTACTTTGACACCTACTCACAAAACAGGGCAGGCTACTCTGTGGGAAGCTGAGAGTGTATACCTATTGTACTTATGATTCTCAATTCCTAAATTCTACAGATCATCTTTCTTAAGCCAAATGTCATCTCTACTTCTTTACATCCAAAGCGTACTCATAGAGCACACCTCTCACCTCTTTGCTTTCCTATCTACTGAAGCAACTCTTTCACCACCATTATGTGTAGAAAAAAGGGACAGGTTGTTGGGTTTTTTAAATAACATACAAATACAACTCTACATTTCAGGAGGAAAGAAAACAGAAACACTGCACTGCACAGATATTAGAATACACATATTTTTTAAAAGCTCCCAAACATCTGACAGTAGGAATGAGATTTTTACCTACCTAATATAATTTTTTTTTTTTTTATATTCCTATATCCCTGTTTCCACTAACACAACGTTTTAAATTAAAATGCCTCAGCTTCTCCTCTTCCTTGGGAGACATACATAGAGATTCCCCTGGGAAGGGAAGAGTAGTGCCTGAAACCAACTGGCAGCAGACCTATTCTGACAGCTATTTCTGATCTTACTTTAGCTGAGAGGACCCGCCCTGCTCAATGGGTTACATCTCCCATACAGTGGCATGAGGGCACAGAGACCTCTCACAAGGAAAGGAAAAATGATACTGCAAATACATGCCTGAAATTGCTGGAGATTCATGAAGCTGTAATATTGCTAGAAGTCACAGCCCTCTGCCTTTACATACACAAATCTGAGAGATTTTCA
The DNA here is from genome assembly GCA_025920805.1 of Petroica traversi. Lineage (NCBI taxonomy): Eukaryota > Metazoa > Chordata > Aves > Passeriformes > Petroicidae > Petroica > Petroica traversi. The sequence goes on from JAHLSL010000021.1 coordinate 1,307,765, forward strand.
TACAGAAGGTACAGCATACAAAAAAATACCTTTTGCAGGCATTACAAAGAAAGCCATTTGATCTTGTCACAACACTAATGCCTCAAAATGTGACTTCATTTGGCAATTCCTAGCTGACCACCTCCAGCTAATGATACAAGCACGAAGCACCACCTGAGAAATCCTTAATCAAAACACTAATTGAAAATGTGTTATATCTACTGGTCAAGGTCAATTTTTTCCTTATGAAACACATGCAAGACAGCCAAAAGGACAATTTGCTTAAATCAATAAGTAGTAATACCTGCATTGATTTACTGCAATAGTAGAACAACATGCACATTTGAGAGAAGAGTATCTCCTCATCTAGGTTACAAAGCTCTTTAAAATAGAGCCAGAAAAGCATTCAGTTCCCTTTGGTTGCAGTGAATAGTTTGGAGGTTGAAATTACATTCTCTGTTGATCACTGGAAGACAGGGATAGGGACAGACTATTGAAAAATTTCACAGTGTCCTTTTGGCTGCCTTCCAGTCCCATCTCTAAGTCGCTGCTATTCTATTTAATGTAACTGGAGTCTACCCTTAGGATGAATATCTTTCTTCCTGACAGTTTTTGTTCTTTTTCAAGGCAGGGGAACAGCCACAGACCAACAAAGACTGCCTCTCTCGAAGCCTCAGCCAAAGGGCTCTGAAGGGAACAAACATGGCCAAAATGCTGCTGCATGACTGTCTTGCAAACAAGTTTCTCTACAGTTTCACTGAAAATGCAGATCATATAATAACTGAGGTTAGGATAATCCCAGAGACAGAAATGTTTTGCAGTTGAGAAGATTTTAAAACAGAAATGGGTTTTGAGGAAAATCTGTTCCATATTTGCAATACATAACCAGTGAGAAAAAGATACAGTCTTGTTAAAAGGTTGTAAGCCATATTGATTCTTGTAGGAACAATGGGGGCATTTTTAATACAGGCTAAACAGACTGGTTGCATATAAGAGCTTCAGACTTTTAATCAGGGAATCCAGAACAAAATCTAACCTGCTTAAAACGTCTTCAAAACCTTCACCCATAAAAGGTTATATAAATTCTCTAAGTGGATAGCCCTGGGTTAATTGCTAACGTAATTATACTGTACTGACCAGATATTAAAGTTGTGGCAGTGCACAGGTTCAACTCACAGACACCAGTCTGTGTCTAACCTACACTGCCCTTGGGGCACACACTACTCATACAAGGGCACGTTCCACTATGTGATTGTTTTTTACGGCTGCTGGTTCCAAAATTAGCCAAGCCCCAAACTGACCAATTTCTGCAGGTAGAGTTACAAGCTTCCCTGGCCTTTAGGCTTCACCAATTACCGATGCTCCTCATGGACCCTCTTCCTGCTCTGCACTGCAGATATTTGTGCAGCACAGAGGCTCTGAGGCACCAATAAATTGGTACCTTCTGCTTGTTATATCTGCAAGAAGCAAAACACTAAGGAGTTTAGCAGACATTTATGCTCCCCAAAATAGCCAGGACTGATTCACATTTACCCTGACTCACATAAGTTATCACAATCACATTACTTTCAGCAAAAACATCAGTTAAAAAGAATTTGTGACAGGGCCACAAGCAAAGAACTATTCCATTACAGCATGCCTGTGCTGGGAAGTTGTTAACATCTTCAACAATTCCCTTAGGAAATGTCTACAGCAGCACCACAAAAAAAGCAAACATATTTGTTTGTCTAAATATTAAGAGGCTGGAACAGTTTCTAAAATGTCAACAAGAAAGCCACAGTCCAAGCCTGCATGATTTCTTCTTGTTGCAAACGTAAATAGTTCTTATGTTAGTTTGGAAAGCAGTCGATGGGGAGTCAGCCTGGGTACCAGAGTGAAGCAGATATTCCTCTTCACAGTGTGCAAGGAATATATTAATCATGCAAATAGAAAGCCTTTGGAGGGAAAGAAAAAAAAGATACTATGTCTCTTTGGGATAAGAAAAGTAAACATGTAAATACAATGCTTTTAGAAAAAGAGAAAATCTAAGGGATGGTTAATATTTGACAGCTACTGTGTTACGTTTTCTTCTGCAGTGAAGGGTGAAGTATCTTGCACTTAACATATTGCTTGTTTCTTTTGCATACTGCATAATAGGGTCCCAAGACTCTAATATTGACAATTGCACTAACAAAACCCACTTTCCAAATATACAACACTCTTAGGAAACCTTCCATATTTTATAATATGCCAATCATTACTCAATACTTTAGTGTTCTTATAATAGATATAATATCAATTTTATTTCTCATTATCTTTACTGTGTGATAATTAGCAGTGCTGCACTCATTGATTACACTCTGGTTTTGGATGCAAATAAACCCATATAAAATAAGCTGGAGGTTCATTCCCTCTACACCTCAGAAAAAAACATTTGCCTGTGTATCAGAGAGCAAGTGGCTGCAGATCCCATCTTTTACATCTGGAGAGGAGAAAAAAGCTGCAGTGTTCAACAGGAGGTGTCAAGCACAACTAGTATTCAGTACAAACAGGCCTGGATTTTATTGTTTCCATATAATTTTAGTAAGTAAGAAGTGGCTTTATGACACACAAATAGAAATTAAGACACAGACAGGTCCAGTCCTTTATTCAAAGTTTGTTTATTACCCTGAAAAACACCTGGAAGAGAAAATCACCTGCAACACTCCAGACAATCCTGCATGGTTCTCCCTTCTCTACCTAGCACAAGGCAAGCCTTTCTTGAGCTCCCCCTTCACTAAATCCTCTGTTAGCTACATCCAGCCCTCCACAGCCAGGTCTACCAGCAAACCCCATTTAGCCCTGTTTAAGCTAAAACTTCTCTACCATGTCTGAACCTTCCTGGAAGCTGCCAAGAGAGGACACAGGGTCTCCACCACATGTTATGTGATAAACTACTTTTGTCACTGGTTTTTCCAGTTGAGTGTCTGGGATACATGGCATCATCTGATTCATTTAGCATAAATAATTGAAAAGGCTCCTTCCAGTTCAATAGTTTGTTTGCTATTGCCTTTATAAATAAGGATAGAACTTTAATAGAATATAAATGTGCAGTTGTGCTTCAAATATTTTAAGAATTTTCTATATAAAAGTAAAACTAAAGTCCATGCTAACAATAAAGTACAGTTATTCTGTCACTTTAATTTTCCATGCTTATCACATCTCCAATGATTTACAGGTTTTTTTCTTTTTTCACTTTTCCTAACAAGCACAAGGATATTTTTCATTGCTGAGCACTTGAGCTGGAAGCTGAAAGTCAGGTTAGATGCTTACTCATCAATTAGTAATTAGGACTTTGCAGGTCAAGTTCTGCCCCAGTGTCAGCTATCAAGTTGCTTTTACTGCAGCCATGTTAAATACAAACTCCCATCCACATCCTGCACTGATAATCATAAATGTAACTCCTTCCATCCATGGGAGTTGATGTTACTGGACAGGAAGAGAAGGCTGGGAGCAGAACTGAGCTCAGCTCTTCATCTGAATGTGCTCTAGTGAAAACAGGAAATCCACTGACTACCCTCACAGCTCTTAATGCCTTACCTTGAAAAGGAGCAAAACTCCATGCCATGACTTTTGTGAACAGCAGACATGAGACATAAAGATATAAAGAACATTCTATCTTTTTGTTTTGAAGAAATCCCCAATTTCACTTGGAATTTAAAGCATTTAGAAAAAAATTATTCCAACTCAACTGGCAGCAGTCACAGAGCAAGGAGTTCTCCAGTTGATGCTCACGTTCCTTATGAAATAGTGATTTGTGAGGAAAGAAGAGCTGGTACTCAGTATCCATATGAAGGAAACAGAAGGAATCCTACCTCCCCTGCCTCACACATGGGTGCCGTATCTCTTCTGGAGCCTGCTGATAACATATGCTCCTGAGGCATCTTCTGTAATTATCACAGACAGTGCAGACATGCCATGCCAGCCTTCTCTAGTATTCCTGATCTCCTAAAACACCACAGGGTTCCACACATTTAATCTGCTTTATATCTTCAAAAGGAAGATATTATTTGGGGAATTTAAGGGAATGCACTTAATTCAAAGGAGGTTTGTGAGCATTCTTTCTTATAAGGTGTTTTGAGGATGAGCTACCTAATAGGGAAGACCCATTAAATTGAGTAAGATGATTCTCAACATACTTTGAATAGAGTAAGATGATTACTTTCTTTCTCAGCTGTGCCACTCAGATCTCTAATTCCCTCTGGAAGAGAGGGAATATGCCCAGGAAAAAGCCTCTATTATTATTCCTACTTGTGACTACGACACAGAGTTCTGCTGCAAAGACAGCTGGCAGCTGAGACAACACGGTCCTGACGCAGAGCAGTCTCATTTTCAGCCTACAATCTGTTTCTGCTACTGATGTAAATATATTTTTCATATAAATGAGTGAGTCTGGTCCCTAAAGATTAGGGGGGCCAGGATGAGAGCTTCCCACCTTCTTGACAACAATTTGAGTCTAGGCATTCTCTTTCAGATCTCTTTGTGCAACCAAAAAAATCCTGGCAACAGGATTGGAGATACCTGAAAAGTCGAGCACATATGCTTTTGCAGAACTGGGGGCAAAATGTGAAGTTATAGGAATATTGAAAAGGCATTATTATTTGAAGTCAAATCTCCTTTTAAGCACATTTAATCTCATTATCACCCATATAACAAGCTCCATTTTCTCTTTGGAAGGAGATGCATTGGTCCCACTGCATACAGTCACTCTTTTTGAATTAGTAAGTATTCCTTTCAGGGCCCCAGGAAGAGGTCTGAAACATAAGGAGGAAAGCAACTCTCCTATTCAGAGAAATAATAGCACAAAAAATACTCTCACTTTGTGAGAAGCTTTGCTTAAAGCAGAGCAGAAACTCAAAATGTCCAAGGAAGGGCTACTGAGTAACAGGAGGGAGCAAAGTTGGGAGAGAGGCCTTTCATATCAAGGGATGTTGTAATGCCTTTTATCTCCAGTACTGGAGATACTGGACCCAGAATTTAAATACATCCACTGCTGCTGTACACTGACAGCAGTGTAAATCACTGATTAGGTTGGGCACCAGCATAAAGCAAATATGAGATGCTGTTGACAATGATACCTTTGCCAAAGAGTTTCTTCTTCACCTGCTATCATCAGAACACATTCTCAGGAACCAGTAGAGCAAACCCTTTTGATGGGTAATAGCAATGGACTTTACATCCCAAGGACTTTCTATTTAGCGAATAGGAACACATGTTGATGTCCATCAACACCCTGCAACACAGCAACCCCCAGCCTCAAGTCTGATGAGTCTGACCGTGTGATGGACAGGCAGTCTGTGATGGACGAAAGTCTGTGCCAAAGCATTTGGGGAATGCATGCACCTTTTTAAATGTGACATTTTTATTGAGGTTTTCAGTTCACTTACTAGGGCTCAATTCAGTCAGTATGGCAAGTGCATACCAAGTACCACTACAAACTGACCAGCAAGTCAGCTGATCTGCAGATTTTTAAGGAACTGCCTGAGCATTAGCTCTGTAATTAATGAAGTTCTGGGCCAAAAAATGACCACTGTTAAGGGAGAGCTGTCCAGGAGCAGGTTTGAACAGATTCTTCACCAAGGTATGTTTGATATGCACTTAGTTATGCTTTCCTTTGTGATTACCAGACTGGAAGCCAATGGGTTTTATCTTATGACTTAGACTTGACTTAAATTAAGACCTATCTAGTTAATTTCCCAGCAGTTGGAGACATATTCAGTCAGCTTTACATTATCAATGTGTTTTGAAGCAGGGAACACAAGGTTTTGGAGCTGCTGGCTGAAGACTCAGACAGCTCTGTGCTGACAGCAGAAAGTGTAGGCTGCTCATTCTGGAGTTACTGTGCTATGACTACACTTTGATGGTCAAACTTCTGCATTCTGTATTTCTGCTAACTGGACTCTGCCCATCTTGCTATATACCAAAGCTGGAATAAGTCTACTTCTGTTCAGTCCACCAGCTATTGTTTAGGAAAAAACCAATCACCCCATCAAACAAACAGCACCACGTTGGCTAAGACTCTTATTTCAGTGCATATAAACAGGTTTTGTGACCTTCCAAGGCCCTGTTTCCACAGAATTTAAATATATTACTAATTCTAAATATGAGAAAATTGTACCTTCCAGTAAGTCAGCCATGTAATGCTGCTGAAATGTGTTTCAGCATTACGCCTGACTCCTAACATAACAAGAAGCTTAATATTTCCAGAATGTTACAAGAATATTGGTTACACAGTCTCATCTTTTCATTCTGCTGGGCCTCGGACAAGACTACATGTTGTCCTAGAAGGAGTACAAGGATAAAAGTGCAAAGGTTCAGGGCATGTAACAGCATATCCAAGATACTCTCAATTCACAAGCATTGTTACATAAATTGTTTAAAATTATGGCCCTTAGTTGTGGAATCACAAAGGAGTTTGGGTTTGAGGGGACCTTTAGCACTTACCTGTTCTAAAGTCTTGCTCAGAGCAAAGTCAGTTTTGAAGATAGGACTGACTCTGAGATCAGAACGGGAGAGAGCCTTGTCCAGTCAACTCCTGTGTGTCTCCAAGGAAGGACAGTAGGTCAAGAAAAGTCATTATTTCCCTCAGCTAAGCACCCATGAGATGGCACCAAAGTACTGGGCCCAGCACTTTGGACTACCCAGTGCAAGACGATATTGACAAACTGGAGCCAGAAGAACTTCTCCATACAGAAGCAACAATACCAAAAAAAGAAAAAAAAAACCAAAAAACAAACAAACAAACAAACCCAAAAAACAACCAATTTTTGGCCAATCTAATAGTTGTCTTTTTTTGTCATTGGGAAACATTGCTTCTCAAGGTTCTAAGGAATTATTATGTAATTTAATAGAAATAGTTTAATTTATATTAAATGTATATTTAATATATATATACTAAATAATTCATATTTAAAATAAAAATATGTTATTTGGCATTTCTGACAGTCAGCTTCTGGTTGTCCCATTTCAAAATTTTAACTTTTTTCTATTAAGTCTATATTCCAAACAGAGATATTTTACTTTAACCTGATGCTTCCAAACAAGCATACCATTTGCCTTTCATATTTATTTTTACTCCCAAATCCTGACCAAATTTGTGGTATTTAGAAGTTCCTAGATTCAGTTTTCAAGTACATAAATTTTTTTGAAAAAAACCTGCAAGGCGTCATACAATTTGTTTCAGTGTCACAGTCCCCTTTCAAATATCAGAGAATTCTTATCATGAATAACTTGTACATATCTCAGGGGGATTTTCATAGACATTACAGGAAACAAATCAGCCTTAAGCAACGTCCTTGTGAAACAAACTGCATACCACATTTTTATTAATTTCTGTACAGCTTCAAATGTCTGCTTCATGGCACATATAATGTATGTGCAAAAGTACCTGCTTCTTAACACAGTAACACTCGCTCACAGAATGTAACAACTGCACGTATAGACAAACATCAGTCCTTGTGGTTACTAGAGAGGCAGCACAAAATGCGCTGTCATTTGGAATATTCTTTAACACCCACCGTATGTAGAACAGCATTGCGTCACCCGACGTGACTACAAATAGACCATGAGGGAACCTTCCCATTTCCCACCTGTGGGTCAGGATGGCCGAGCGGTCTAAGGCGCTGCGTTCAGGTCGCAGTCTCCCCTGGAGGCGTGGGTTCGAATCCCACTTCTGACACTCATTATTTTGGGACTGTGGCTGAAGATTTTAAAAGAAAAAAAGGCTGAGGGGGAGACAACATCGCACTCCGCAGTTTCCCGAGGAGGGAAAGCGGAGGTGATGCTCTCATCGTCCTGCTGCGCTTCCCATCCTTATTGACAGGAGGTGCGGAAATGGTTCAAAGCTATTTCAGGACAGGTTCACACCGGACACTAAGGAAGCATCTTTACTGAGATGATAAAAAATTGAACAGGCTTCCCAGAGAGAAGGTCGTTGCCCCAAGCCTCTCACTGTTAAAGATGCTTTTGGACAATCCAGTTAAAAACTTGCTTTAACATTTGGTCAGCCCTGAATTGGTCAGGCACTTGATGATCACTGCAGGTCCTTGCCAACTGAACTTTCTATTATATTCTGTTCTATTCTAAAATTTAAAAACGGTGTCTTAAATTAAAATGGAAAATCTAATTGTTTCAGCCTAAAGCAGGGAGCAGTTCACAGGGCAACCCCCAAAATCTGGTGGAGTTTCACTTGCTCCCCACCACACGGCTGCTCCAGCCCTTCCCTGCACTAGCTCTGATGCGGGGGGGGGGCAGACCAGGATCCTCACCTGTGCAGTGAGAAATGTTCCTGCCCCAAGATGGGATTCTGCTACTTTAGGGAGTGGCACCCACCCACCAGGCAATCACCCAAAGGGTTCTGGCATTTGCTTAAGTGGCAGGAGAAGGGGAGTGAGCAAAGGAGAGCACAAAAAGGAGACAGCAAAACCTCCCTCTCTGCTTTTTTTTTTTTTTTTTTTTTTTTTTTTGCCAGAGGTGAGCTGCTATTTTGGCTCCAGATAAAACTATAGCTTCCAACTCAATGCTAGATGCTTTTTTCTTACTTTTAGCTTGGGCTCCAAAATACTCTGGATATTGCTTTGTGTTCTTGATATTTTTTTTAATTTAAAAACCTCTCAAAAGAAGATATGAATCAGCAACCTAATTAAATTTTCATGTTATATATTTAGAGTTAAGTACACACTAAGTGAAATTCTAGAACACAAAGTATTTCAGAGAAACAAGATCACAAACAACAGTCACAGGAACATTCTTCCCATGAACGAAGTGGAAGACTAGGATTTTTAGTTAATGTTAAATATCCAGCACTGAAAGCACTCAGCAGACCATTTCATTCAATAATGTTCATTCAATAACGACCTCTGAAAACACATAAAATGAGATCATTATAAATGAACAGCTAAAATAGGTGAATCAATGAATTACTCCAGGGGAAGAAACAAACTGAGGTAGTGTTTTAATTACGTGATATTAACACAAACTCTGACAATGGTAACTAATTCCTTCCATCTGCAAATACTGCTCAACAGTCCTTGACTAGAGTGTTTACCTGCACAAAATACTTCTCTACCACACCTTGTTACAGAAGATAAATATCTGTTTTTCTCCAGGACTTAACCCATGGGGTGTTGTTCATCCATCCATTCTTACTAGGGAGCACTATAGGCTGTCAACATATACAGGGATGCTTTCATCTCCTCAACTGTTAAAGGGTTTAATTCCACACTCCTGACAGCAATTCTACCGGTACTGGAGTTCTGAAAGCAGCCCGTTTGCCTGCTATGAACACACAGCAAGTCCAACAAGTTTGGATCTGCCAAACACAACAAAATCAATAGGCAGTCACTAAAGCAGTAACCCTGAACTCTGAAGTTGTAGGATGCACAACTGGATGGTCTTCCTGTGGGATCCATTTTGGATGAAACCTGAAATCAGCATCATCAAGTCCCACCAACACAATTTACAATAGTAGCATATTATCTGCCTTGTAGAGGCATCAAATCAATATTATTAGAAGTAGATTAAGTAAACTAAGAGTGTAGATTCTTCATAAAGTTTGAAGACAAAAAAATATAAGAGAGGTAGAGATAGATATAGATATAAATCATTAAATAATTCTATGTCACAAGATAAACAGCAGCTTTGAGGTCTTGAACATCCTTAGTTTAATTTCAATTATAATATGAATATTGAGGTCATATTAATCAGAACAGGTGTACCCACAGTATAAGATGTTTTAAGCATTCTAGAAAACTACAAATGAGAATACCATTAAATAATCATTTATTCAAACACCTATACTTACTTTTCTTCAGTCCTTTCCTGATCCTACTTTAATCCCCTCTGAGAGGCTTGCATGGGGGGCAGAGAGAAAGAGAAGACTACATAGGATAAGAAAGCTCTAATTCCAGCAGTTCACAAGTTACTTTGGTAGTCCTCGGATTCATCCTGCAATGCAAATTTTCTATAAAACAGCAGCAATGTTACGGATGCACAGGATAAAAACTCTGCAGCCAAGAAATCTTCATAATTTGTAGTTAACAGCATTTCCCTTCTAGTAACACATTGTAATGGGTAAATTATATATGCAGATAAGATTTAATTTGGACTTCCAATATAATCACAAAACATAATATTCTTCCAAGCCAACTCTTCCTTTTTTTGCAGACTATAAGAATAAACAAAATTAAAGAGGGAGAGGGAGGGTTAAATCCAAGGCCATCATAAACAACAGAGACCATAGGAGTTCATTAAGAAATCTCTTTATAAAGTTCAATTCCTTTTTCTCAAACAGGTATTTTTTCCTGAATTAAAGGCCTGAACAGAATAAAATAATCTGCCAAATTCTTCATTAATGTTATGCATGTAACAGTCACTTTTACAAATTTGCATCAAATTTCAGCAAAACACATAGAAACTGACAGAAACTAATTCTGTGGAGGCAAGTCTCTTCCTATAATTTGCTTTCAGAAATTTTCACAAGATGGACTAAACGGACTCTAGAGAGGTATTTGAGGGGAAGAAAAACAATCACTTAAAAAACAATCTGATTATCAGCGTGTATGCTTGTTATTTCATAATCGCATGCTGGTATCTGCACCCTTTTATGTACAAGCTGTTTAGTTAGGCCAGAAAACTCATCACATGAATATGTTCGGCTCTGGAGTAAATTTAAAACTAAAATAATCATGCTATCTAGACAAGATCTTCTGACTTAAACAACTTTCATTATTAAAGGCAGCACATGATCAGCTTTTTCTGCATAGATCTTAGCCATTGCTAGTCACAAGGATTGAGACCAAACTCTCAACATTTGCATGTGCTGTGAATATTTCCTGTGAGAAAATGTCACAAGGTGAGAAGCACAGAAAAACAAAGCTCAGAATTTTTTTCTCTCTATGGCATGTTGCATGAGGCATTCCTTCTGGTAAATAAGATACAGAGAATGGCACATCTTTTTCTCTCTCTTTCTCTATTTTTTTTTTTTAAATATTTATTTAATTTTTTTTAAGAAAGGGACTCTTTCAAACAAATGTATTTCAAGGTGCCAATGTAAACAGGAGGTAAAAGCCACAGAAAGCTGTTGTGTTTTACCAAGGCCAGTTTGCTTTAAGGAAGCCTATTTAATACTACCTATAAATTAATAAGGAATAATGTTTCCCTTGAAGCTCCAACCAGAGCTGTAATGTGAGCAAAGCCCTTATTGACCAGAAGGGGAAAGAACAGAGGCAAACCCCACACCCAGTGTGAAATCCCCTTGTAGGGTTTTCAGGGAATTAGATAATTTTATGGGCAAGCTGGGACTCTACCATTACCACTCCTGCACTATCCTATATGCCACATAGAACTTATTCCTTCAGATAATTTTTTTTCTTGCAAACAAATGGTTATCAGCAAACTTTCCTCATCCTGGTTTTATGAATGTGCCCATGGACTAGGGGAGAATACAGCACAGCAGAGACCATCTCATCTGCTTTTCACAAAGCATAATAGCTACCCAGATCTGATCTGATCTTGCCACTCAGCATGAGTCACTGACAGACTGAAATAGATGGAAACTACTTCCAGTATTTCTCTCCTGATACCAAAGCCACACATCACTTTGAAAAGATTTAGATGAAGTTCAGACAAGTATATGCTAAGTATGTGGACACTGAGGGAGATATCTCATTACTTCTACTGCTCATTAGTGGATAGGACAATATATTTCCAAGACTTTGTCATTTTCAAAGGTTTTTTTTTAAACTGAAGTGAAAAGAATAATCAGGATACCACACCTCACCTGCTTCCTTTGTCATTGAAGCAAGCCTACACTGACAGTTCAAAGCATGTCTGAATTTGCATTTATCTTACCAAGAAACAATCCATTATCAGCTGCTAATCATTTTTTTTCCCTAATGAATTTACCTTGAAAGGAACCCACCTGATGTTCCATGCTGTTCACAGTTATTAAAACATGAAAGTTGGACTAACTCTGTTAAGGACATTGATGGTTAACTCTGATGTCAATTAAATGTCAGCTTTATGAACTAGAACCAATCAGACAATGCAAGTCAACCATTGCATTAAAGATGATGCATGCAGCAGCTCATCACTCAGGACAAGGGTCCTGGATCTCTATTGGTGTAACTCATACTGCAGAGGGGCAGGCCCAAAGGGCAGTTTTAACATGAGGAAACGCAGGTACCTGGAAAGTGAAAGTAACACAGAGCTGTTTCGCAGGGTGCAGGGAGCCTTGTGACAGCACAGACAAAAAGCTATCTGCCACAAGGCATTGGGATCTCCTACACACAGACATGGTCAGGATATGGGGCAGCTAGTTATTCTTTCTGCTGCTAGTGCTCTTCATAAAAAATATTGGATAAACCCAGTATTTTTGGTAGGCGTGCCTGTCCTTAAGCCAGTCTTGCTCCATTTGCAAAAGCCACGTTCCCTTTTTAAAGGCACTGCTGCCTTTTTGCTGTTAGCCTAGTAAACAACACTAATTGTTTGCTGCTAGAAATAGTAACCCTTATCTCAGAATGTTAATGTCATACTCATGTTTTACTCAAATTAACTTATTTTCCTGTTAATCACTGCTAGAGCCAGTGCTAGTGCTAGGCTCTGGCAGCTCCCACTCTCCCCATCACAGCACAGCACAGCACAGCCATTAGTTGGATGGTCCCCATTGCTGCTGCACAGCTACACAGACTCTTCATCAAAGCACTCAGGACCTTCCTCAAAGAGGAGGGCCCTACATCATACAACTGATAAGAAAACAAAACCTCCTGCAAAATCTCAGTGTCAGGATTCTCCCGGGGCTGCCCTGCCTGGATCAGAGGTGTAGCTGCATTGCTTTACCCTCCTCTCCTAAATAATCTGTCCTCCATAATTAGACTTACTCCTTATCTGCAGTCTAGCCCAATATCCTCTTAACTCATGCAAGAACATCCCTGCTGGATCAGACGAATGATCAGCCCAGCTCAACATCCTCTGGGATGGTGGCCAAGACCAGCCCTGAGACGGAAATAATGGACAGTGGTAATTAGCAGGAATAACAGTACGACAAAACTTCATTGCTTCCAGAAATTTGGGGTTCAGAAGTTTCTTATTGTAGATGTTTTTCCTTGTTTCAAGGTCACTGGGGCTGGTGGGGTCTCTCAGGATCCTCCTGCTCAGAGCCAGCTCAGCTGCAGCAAATTGCTCAGAGCCACAGCCAGTTTTGATTGCCTGCCAGGACAGAGACCATACAACCTTGTGGCAAACTTTTTCAGTGTTTAACCACCTTAAAAATAAAAAAAAGGGGGTTTTGGCCATTTTTGGAAGTTTTAGCATTCACATGCTGCTGCAAAACATTCCATAGCCTGCCTGTGCACTGCCTGAGGAACTGTGTGCAAGTCAGTGAATGGGTAAGGGCAATGTTCCTCATGTCTTCCTACTCCCTGCACAGGACCACTGCTCTACCTTAATTTGATGATCTTATAAAGGTTTTAAGACTATAAAAAAGACCACAGCATTCTTTATTTGGAATACTCTGGGATACATAATTTTTTTGGTTTCTGGACTTTCCCTATGTCAATTACAAGGATTCATGTGTTTGTCATGAGCAGTGGAGGCACCCAGCATTGCTCCATAATACCCAGAGAAACAATATCGCTCTGTTTACAACTAGTTTATCATAATAAATGCTAAAATATTTCTAATCTCTCACACTAATAAAATTCAGGCAAAATGCAATTATTTGCCAAAAAGGTAAATAACCTTTTAAAGGCATGTTCAATTCTTGGAACTAACCTCATAGCTCTTAGTTTTGCTCTTACTCTGCATCTATTGCATTTATTTCACCCCTTGCCTGGAGTCTCCCCATCTACTAGATACATTTGAAAGAAGTATACAGGCCAAGAAGGAAGCTTTATCTATTCCAGTCTTCAGACTCACATTTTCATAACAATAGCAGGATTAGAGAAAGATATTTTTTGGGTTTTGGTTGGAAGGGTCATTAGTTCCAATCCCCCTGCCATGGGCAGGGACACTTCCTGCTAGATAAAGATGCCTCAAAGTCCCATTTGGCCTGGCCTTGAACACTTCCAAGTATCTACAACTTCCCTGGAGAACCTGTTTTCAACATCTTCACATTAAGGAATTTTTTCCTAATGTCTAAAACTACACTCTTGCAGTTTAAATTCATTAACCCTTGTTCTACCACTATATGTCCTTGTAAATACTCCCTCCCCAGCTCTTCCATAGGCCCTTTCAGATACTGAAAGGTGCTGTGAGGTCTCCCCGGAGCCTTCTCTTTTCCAAGCTGAACAGCCCCCAGCTCTCTCAGCCTGACTTCACAGGAGTGGCATTCCAGCCTTCTAACCATCTTTACTTCACTCCTCTAGACTTCCAACAGGTTTATTTCCTTCTTGTTTTGGGGACCCCAGGGCTGGACACAGCATTCCAGGTGGGATCTCACAAGAGCAGAGCCAAGGAGCAGAATTGCCTCCATTGCCCTGCTGCCCACACTGCTTTTGTTGCAGCCCAGGACACTTTTGGCTTTCTAGGCTGTGAGCACATACTGTCAGCACAGCTTAAGCTATCAATCCAACAACACCCCCAAGTCCTTTTCCTCAGGACCGTTAACAATCCAGCCATTGTGCAGGACCTTGTACTTGGCCTTGTTGAACTTCATGAGGCTTGCATGGGCCCACTTCTCAAGCCTGTCCATATCCCTCTGGATGGCATCCCTTCCCTCCAGTATGTCAACCACACCACATGGCTTGGTGTCATTCCCAAACTTGCCTAGGATGCTTTCAATTCGCCATGTCACCAACAAAGCTGTTTAACAGCAGTGCTCCAATACTGAGCCCTGCAAAATGCCACTTGTCACTGCTCTGCACTTGGATATCGAGCCCTCAACAGCAGCTTTTTGTGTTTGACCAACCATCCATTTCCTTACCTACTGAGTGCTGCATCCATCAAATCCATGTCTCTCCATGTTAGAGTCAAAGGATGTCATGTGTCAAATGCTTTGCACAAGTCTCATTAGATGACATCCACTGCTCTTCCCTTATCTACCAACATTGAAACCCAGTCATAGAAGGCCACCAAACTTTTCAGGCATGATTTGCTATTAGTAAAACTGTATTGTCTGTCACCAATCACATCCTTATTTTGCATGCAGTTTCTAGGAAAATCGGCTCCATGATCTTGCCAGGCACAGAGGTGAGACTGACCAGCCTGTTTTTCCTCAGGTCTCTTTTTTTCCCCTTTTTAATACTAGGGATTATTTTTCTCCCTTTCCTGCCAGTGGGAACTTCACCAAACTGCCATGACTTCTCAAGTATGATGGGTAGTGTCTTAGAAACTCCTCTGAGAAATCCCTCAGGACCCACAGATGCATCTCATCAAGTCCCATGGACCTGTGCATCTTCATGTTCCTTAGATGGTCTTGAACCTGATCTTCTCCTCCAGTGTGCAGTTCTTCATTCTCCTGGTTCCTGCCTTTGCTTTCTGTGACTTGAGCAGTGTGGCTGGAGCACTTGTTGGTGAAGACTGAGGCAAAAGAGACATTGTATACCTCAATCTTCTCCACACCCAGGTAACTAGGTCTCCCATTTCCTTCTGGAGAGGGCCCACGATTTCCCTAGTCTGTCTTTTATTATTGATGTTCCTATAGAAACTTTTCTTGTTACCCTTGATACTCCTGACTAGATTTGATTCTGTCAGGGTTTTCGTTTTCCCAACTTGATCCCTGATTGCCCACACAATTTCTCTGTATTTCTTCCAAGCTACCTGTCCTAACTTCCACACTCTTATCTGAGTTTGAGTTTACCCAGGAGTTTCTTGTCTATCTACAGGCCTCCTAACATTTTTGCCTGATTTCCTATTTGTTGGGATGCATTTCCTCTGAGTTTGAAGGTGATTTTTGTATATACCCAGTTTTCTTGGTGTCCTCTTCCCTATGAGTCTTTATGCCATGGCACTCTATCAAGAGGAGTACTTCAAGAGGGACAAGGTCTGCTTTCCTGAAGTCCAGGTTAGTGAGATTGCTGTGCATTCTCCCCACTGCCCTAAGGGCATGGAACTCCACCATTTCATGTTCACTGGAGTGAAGGCTGCCCTTGAGCTTCACATTCTCCTCCAGCCTCTCTTGTGTGGTGGTCCAGCATAGCACCTCTCCTTGTGGGCTCCTCTATCCCTTGGAGAAGAAAGTTACCATAAATATTTTCCAGGAACTTCCTAGATTGTTTATGTCCAACACATATCAGGGTTGATGCCCTCCATGAGGGCCAGGGCTTGTAAGAATATGAGGCTGCTCCTATCTATCTACAGAGGGCCTCATCCACTCGGTCTTCCTGGCTGGGTGGCCTGTAGCAGATCAAATAATGTCACCTGCCCTCCCTTTAGTCTTGAGCCATAAGCCATTGGTTGGCTCTTTATCCATCCCAGAGCACCATGTACAGCTGTTCATCAACATAAAGGGTGATGCCACTCTTCATCTTCCCTTCCTGTCCTTCCTACAGAGCCAATGTATCCTTCCATTCCAACAATCCAGTCACAGGAGTCATCCTGTCACATCTCTGTTATATTAGCAAATCAGACATAGAACTCTGTGTTCAGAAAATAACCTTGTCCATGTTAAGAAACAATCAAACAAAAAGGGGCTTTGGGAATGGGGGGGAAGTTTCAGTACAGTTCACAGAAGAACATGCATTTAAACTAAGATGTCATACAGAGGAACAAAGGAGTTCACCAAGGCAAAGCTCAAGTGTTGTTCTTTCCCTGAGGTTATTTAATGCAAATAATAATTCATAGTTATATTACAGATGGAAGATCAAACAGGCACAAAAGCTAAGACTGTATGGCCATCCCTAGCTCCTCATAGAGTTTGTTGCAGAGTTTCAGACTGAGTGTTGAGAAAACTCCATTTCTTCTGGAAAAATATTTAGTGAACACTAAAGCAGGTTTCTACTTTTGAAAGATGGATGAAAGGGTGGAAAGCATTCTGTATTAAGGCTTTAAAAAGATTACAGGGATTAAAGCAAATACAGTCTGACATAATGAGCCCTGTACAAAAAAAGGGTTGCCCCCTTTGAGCTTTGTTGCAATGCACATGGAACAATAAATTATATACCAAACATTATCCAAAATAAATCATGGACTATGTCAGGTGGTAAACGAATTATCCCTGCTCCTCAGAGCTTCTCTTTTTCATAAAGAGTAATCCCTCTAGATAGTCTGAAGAGAACAGAGTGTACTTTTTTTCCTGTAACTGTGAGAATGAGGAAATAGGGCTAAAATTCCCATGTGATAAGTTCAATTTCAAAAGCTAGAATTTTCATATGGCTACCTAGTTATAAAATATTTGCTATAAAAATTTTACATGTATTAATGAATTTTTTTGATGTTTGCAAGCTTAGAAACTGCTACAGAAAGGACAAATCAAAAATACCGGCTGTAGGCAAACCAGTTTCCAGTGTTCTTCTAATGATTACAGTTAGGGAACTTAACAAAATCCGGCATATCAATTAGTTTTACAACCTCTGCTTCTCTAAGTTGTACTATCATGACATCTTGCAACAAGTATGGGGCAAATGGATTAGATCTACATAATGTTATGGTCTTCCCTTCAGACTGAGTTTTTGTCCTTTCTGATAATATTTAAGAAAATATTTTCCAATTAATTGAAAGCCATTTAGTGCTCCCACTACATTACTTCTCAATGTCTCTGGAGCAGATAGGCTTCCTTTTTCCCAAATGTCTTTGATTTCTTCTCTGCACACAGAGACATGCACTTAATTAAAACTTTCCATTGAAGTGGCATTAGTTAGACACACAGGCATCCTAAGTTGCTCTTAGGCTTCCTGCCAGAAAGCCAGCAGTGCTGATGCTTTTCCTCATTTACTTTAAAGTGTCAGCAAAACAGGCAATTTATGGCCACATAAATATGGAGCCAACAGCCCATGACCACTATCTGCAGCAATACAGCACAGACACAGACAGTGAGTTAGTCCTGTTCCCTGGGACTGATTCATGTTGCTGAATACAGAATCAGAACACACTTTACCAAAGTGTCTTCCGTAGCACCATAATAAAATACATCACCAGTATGTGTGTTTAAAAAGGTATCAGGGTGCAGCATAAACAAATCCCATTAACTTGTGCAGATATCTATTATTCACCATGCTGAAAATTTAACTTGGGTATTTCATACACTTACAAGCAGAATGCAGACATACCACATTGTGAAATGAGGTTTGGTTTGTATCAGGATATTAGAATTTTTGTTAAGAAATAAAGAACAGGGAGAAAAGCCTTTTGCTCTGATACAGTGTTGCCTTGTGGGCAGGGATTTAAAAAACATCCAAAAAAGGGGAGACATCTGAGAATTCATGTAATTGCCAGAAGCCTCTGAAAAAGTCTGAAAGATACAGCAACTTCTTTCATTATATGGTACCAGTTCTGCTTCAGAAGGCTTCAGAGATGTATCTGGCAAGCTAACCCTGCGAGAAAATGTGTTTCTGATCACCAGTGTAGCAATTCTTCCACATGAAAATGCAGCAGAGATTGGATGATGCCACTTAGCTCTGTTAGGTGCTGACTGTCATATGTGTGCTTTTCACATTGAAGCTGGAATTAAACTAGAATGGTTTCAAATTGAGAGTAAGTTTCACATGAAGCAGCAATAATAATTCTCTAATCTACAGACTTAATTTTCTAAAAATCAGAGAAATACTAAGCTGTTTTTGCAGCCAGCATCTGCTAAGACTGATATGTACCACTAAGAGGAGATATCTGCAGGGCACTGAGGCCCAAGCTCAACATGAAATCTGAGCATGAGGAAAAGCTAATCCTTGCCAGGGAAATTTCTTCATGCTTTTCTGTGCCTGAAGAAATGACTGAATGGGGGCATGAGTACCTTCAACTGACTTCATCATTTAGCAGGACTGACCTTCAGTTTATACCTTGGCATATTTTTCTTCTTAATGTACTTTTTAAAAAGAAAAACAAAATATTTTCCTCATCCTGCATAAAGAACATTATTAGAAAATTCATGTGAAATCCTGAATTCTAGAATAGAAGCAAAAGAATTCCACTGATGATGGAAATGCTGCAATTTGCCCTTCAGCAGGAACATGAACTGAGTGTAACAGGAAACACATCCTTGTATAGTAAGAAGCCCAGTCACACAGACAGTATATCTTAAGGTCATGCTCAGAAATTCTGTGCCTCCTGAATCTTCTAAAGCATAAGGGATCTGGAACCACAACAAGAAAACTGTCTGCAGTTTTGCTCACACATTTATTGTTTGAGATCAACTGAGAAACAAATAAACACTTTTAATTCCACTGCAAAGAAAATAAATGAACAAAAAACAATCCTGTCACTAAGATGTTAGGTCTGCTTTGTATTTTCAATTGTCAGCCTTTTAAAGCTTCATCCTTTTGTAGAAGGAATTTGTGGTATTAAAGGTTATAGCTGAAGTGCAAGTGTAATCCTATAATTAAATAATCTGCAGGCAATAATAAGAAACTTCTACAAAAACTCCAAGATATAGCAAATAAACACATTAGGATTATTAAATAATTCTGAGTATTAGACTTACAGCATGAAGTTGATGTAGAAATGGAGAGGACTTTCTCTAAAAAAAATATGCATGCCAAGTTAGCTGATTAGCTCATGTAAATGCCTTTAAAAAGCTCTACATAAGGCAGAGTAGAGCCTTACTGTGAAATAGATTTCTGTAAAAATAAAATTGAGAACATATTTATAGTTTAGAAAAATTTAGACAGACTTAAATTTCTTTTATATTTTCATTTCTAAAAACATACAATATATTCAAGTATTAATTTACATTTTCTAATCAGGGATGCAGTTGCTTAAAGCAAATTTTTAAAAGCTGTTCACCATTAAGTAAAACATTTGTAACTTTATTTGTATGTATAGGAAGCAAAATTTTTATTGGATGGATTGTTAAACTAAAAATATGTATTTCTATCTTTTATATATATGCAATCATTCTATTGGAGCTTCAGCTTCAGCATATGAACACTGATTGGGCTTTTTACATTGTGCTGGGTTGGAATGGAATGCAGTTAATTTTCTTCACAGCAGACTGTATAGTGTTGTGTTTTGAATTTGTGATTTAAAAAAACATTGATAACACGTCAGTGTTTTGGCTACTGCTTACAAAGTGTCAAGTCCTTCTCTGTTCCCCAGTCAGTATCCCTGTCTGTCTCTGTTACACACTGTGTTGCTCATGTACATCTGTATTCTAGACTGTGTCTGTTCTGGTTGAATAAAATCCAAGTCTCACAGAAGCCTTATCATTTTACATTAGTCAGCCTCCAGATCCCTAAGCAATAAAACAGTGCAAGAAATTAAAAGTTCATATTTTGGAGTCGGTAGTCAACTTACAAAAGAGTCCGCGTCAATAGAAATTATTTTGCAGTTCACTACCAGAACAAAGTTCAGCAATTAGAAATTTAATTCTGTAACAGAAAAGAAGACACAAAGTATTTTATAGCTTCATTCAAGGAGTGTCGCTTCTAATTAAAAAGCAAAAGAAAGGGGATGGTGAGCACCATGTGAATTTAGGTCAATCAGATAATTATTTTTGTACACTTGCAAATCCCAAAGAAAAACCTTTGGCATATGCTCTTAGTGTTCAGTAATGGTTCAGAACTTTGTGGGCATCCACTGGCCATGCTTTAGAACCCGGCAGGGGTATCAGAACAAACAGCAACAGTCCAGGACTAATGCCAATTAAAATAATGAAATTTAGAAACCCTGTGTAACATAGTCTCCCTGCAACTAAAAGAAAAGAGAAAGTAAGCTTATATTATCTGGAAAATAATCTTGAAAACACTACAGTCTGTTATCAGGAGTTAATAAATAAATATTATTTCCTTAACTTTCTAATCAGATATGAGGAAGTCAGTAATTGTCAGTGAATAAAAGGCTGGTGTGTCTTTCCAAATCTCATCATCCTCCTACACCAATCATACCATTTGTCCAGCTTAACTATTATCTAGGTTTATAAACATAGAAATATGATTAGACACTGGAAGAAAGGTTTGTTTTCTATTTATCACAGGATTCAAATTGCTGATGACAGACCTGGCCTAAGAAAATTGACTACAGCTTTCCAGGATGGCTGAATGGAGCATGATTTGGAAAGAAAATTATTTGCCTCCAGAAACAACTGCTGTGTTATGAAACTCTTGGATCACTGGCCAAGACTGACCTGCCCATCCATCGCAAAGCACCAAACCAGCCCATCAGCACCTAGTAGAAGCTACCAGCTGCATTGGCCACAGTGCCTCAGGCTGGATTCACACCCTGTAAATAAAATGCTCTCCACAAAGAAGAGTTCAGTAAAATAAAGGCTGAGTTCATATCAGGGCGGTCAGAATCCCTAGAAATCAGAGTCCTTTTTTCTTTTCTTTTCTTTTCTTTTCTTTTCTTTTCTTTTCTTTTCTT